>OX381604.1:6813484-7269203 GCA_947459985.1 Diloba caeruleocephala | reverse complement strand
AGAGAAACACTCCTAACTGAAGCGCGTTCATAAGTGTATTTGATTTTATCTTGTAGCATAAAATTTATTTGAACAGTGAACCGCAATTATAACGAAACATTTAATTAGAATATAGGTACTTATATCATTAATAACTAGTATTATAAGACTATAGTAATTAAATAATTATAATCTATGCTTTTGTCAAAAGCCAACCTGAAAATATAGATTAGTTTCACAGCGACCATTTTTGACCGAATTCTCTTTTTTCAGGACGTTCAGTGCTATAGGCCGAGAAGGTAAAGAGTCAGTCTCATCAGGCAGTCAAGAGGCGAGCGGCAGTGATGCTGCTCCCAAAGACGAGGACGCCGAGGCGACCATGAACCGGGAGAACGTGTCCAACAAGATCGCTGCCGGTATGGACCGGTGGCAGAACACCCTTGAAGACATGATTAACCTGAGGTCGTCTAATAACACGGTGTTCAAGGACTATTATTGGGTGAGTATTTATTAAAATTAATAAAAAGGATTTTGTGAGTTGTGATTGTGTGATAGTCTATACTAATATAATAAAATTGAAGTGTATTTATTTATACTTTTATGCACAATGATTGTACACAAGGCGGACTTAACGCCATATGGCATTCTCTACAAGTCAACCTTTTTAAAAAAGAAATACATCGAAAAGAGGTACAAATAAAGACATATTACAAAAAAATCATAATAAGATATACATAGGTACATACCTACTATAGATGCGGTCAAAAACATAGGTTTAAAATATACTATATACGAGTACAAAACGTAAGATTCATCATTTTATCCATGCCCGTAATTGTCAATTAGGATTCCAGCGAATTCGAAAGTATTCCCGAACTTTGCATTTGAAAGAAAGCTCTTTCTTTATATCAAGGGGAAGCTCGTTCCATATTTTGATTGTTAAGACAGCAAAGGATTTAGAAATAAAACCTGTACGGTGGGAAGGAAACTGAAGAATCAAATTCTCGGCAGCACGCAGGTTACGGCTATGAGAGCTACCCAACACTAGAATTTTTGTTTTGAGATAATCAGTAGCACAAGGATTGTTAATAATGGATGAGAGACAAGAGACTAAGAGATCTTCTCTGACGGATAGGCAGCCATTTAAGCTGGGAACGGTATCGTATAAAGAGATGTGGCCGTACTTCCAAACTGGCCATAGTGTATGTCTATGATTTCAAACGAAATGCCAAAATTTAAGTAAAAACTGATATTTATTCTAATCATAAATGACCGTTTTTAGAATGTTTATCTGGCTGTTTGAAAGTTTCACTCGAATAACCTTAAAATATCGTGTATATTCAATTTCGATACCTTGCAGGATTCAGAAGACATGTATGTAAATATAATTTAAGCGAGAGCCTAGCGAAGCGGTCGGGTAATGGCTAGTTAGTAAATACATAGATAAGTTGATAGGGCGAGCCTCTCCAAGGCGGGACCTCTTAGCCCAAGTACCTCCGCTTGTACAGTCCAAAGGGAATCGCGGCAGTTATTTTATATTGATATGTTATGGTATAGGCTCCCAACTTACCCAAAATCTTACATAGTACGGCCGAAAACTGAAACGACAGATAATATTAAGTCCTGCTTTAACTATTTAGGCCCCGATTTTGTACCGAAAACAGGTTTCTCGAATAGTTACAGCGGGATTTAATATTAACTGGCGTTTCAGTATTCGGCCGTTCAACACCTTTTATAACAAAAATACATCTCTGTGGAGACAAATAGAGATTGTCCCTCTAAAGTCAAACTAGGATGTTAGTTGTATAGCTGGGGTGCAATTCTCTATGCTCAAACATACATACATCCTTGAATACAGAATTGAAATAATGGTGATAATGATAACCCGATTTGATATTCGCTAAGACTGGTCCTCATGGCTCACCTTCTTCAACGTGTCCTTGAGTAGCTTCAATCATGCTTTAGCGAATACCGAAATTGGGTTTACACCGTTATTTCAATTCTGTATTTAAGGATGTATGGATGTTGAGCTTAAGGAATTGCACCCCTGCATCTGACACAACGCATGTGTACCAACAGACAGAGCTTGAACATACATACATCGGTCGCTACAAGCGTATACTGCACCCGCTGTAAGCAATGGTCAACATTGCTTACAGCGGGCGCAGTAGCCGAGTGCTTGGCTCTCCGATCGCAACAAGGCGTATAGGTAGATAGTTGCTCAGACGTCTAGACGGTTGCGCATTTAAGATTTACGACTTTAAACTGCACACACGATCAGAAAGAAAATACTAGAGAAGGGCACTGTATTATAAATAAACTACGCGTACCTTTACCGCTGATCTCAAAATGCATTTCGAGTTCTGCGCTACATCGCATCACGTAGCCTTGGCATAGTTCGGGGTCATCAATCCTTTCGTACATGTCTGACATGTGGAGTTGATACATATACGTATAATCTGGAGCATGGGAATATAGGATGAAAGCGAAAACGAATGCACCAGCTGTTAAAGCTGAAGAAAAAAGTGTTGGGGGCTGCGTCTTTATACTCTTACAAGATTTAATATCGACTACGTTAAATTGGACCCTGTTAAAAGGGCACCGGAGTAAAAATGCGGCGCTATTTATGTTGGGCATCACAGAAAACATTAATGGTTTTATTATGATACAAAACATTAAAATAGTGAGGGATATGGGGTACCTAGGATTTGTGCTGGCAATTATAGGCTCCTAAAAGACAAAACAATCATCTATGACCCAACCTAATACATAATGTTGCCATGGCGATGGGGATAGGGCTCCCTTGTTAGGTTGTTAGTTCTGATGGCATCTGCGCTATACGATAAAAAGGTAAAAACATCCAATACATATAGTTTATTTAAAAAGTAGCAATACCTATTTCGAGGTGCATCCTTCTGTATGTAATTCGTCATGTTACACAAACAACAACATACTTATAATAATCACCAATAGGTTTGGCAAGGGTGGTGATTATGGAAGTATCTCTTCACGGTCGTTCATTATAGTTGACGTACAAAATTATGTTATTATTAAGGCGCAGCCTTGTGATAAAAGTCTCATACGACAAACGACCTGCACGTCAATGATTTGTTATCAGCAAACTCAACTGTACTCAACAAATAAATACATTATATTTCATAGTAAATCCACAGAACAGCCTCTTTCTTGTGTTTTCCATCCGGGGATCCATTGATCTTTATATTCAATTTATCTTTTCATTTCTTTTTGTATTAGTGATCGCATTATCAATCGGCTTTCCAAGTGTGATGATTGTTATGGTTTTAAATACGCGTCATACCTCATGGCAGTCTCTTGTAGCTGATAAGAGAAGGCTAATTGATGAGGACCAGCCTGAGGCTAACCACTGAGTGCAGCACTAGGTCTTCGAAAGTATAAATAAATTTGGATCATATCAGCCTGCGTGCGTACTTTCCTGCGACCACTATATTGTACGGTTCATGGTGTATATTGGTTACAATCGACACGCTTGGCGGACGGATTACATTATATTTGTTATTATTAGTGATGTAACGAGTATGTATTTTCGCTGAATATAATGAAGACATTCGTAAATATTTGAGTAAAACGGAACGCACCTGTAAATAATTGAGTTTACTATTCATGTATCCGAACATATATTTTGTTGACTTTTTCGCTTGATTATTACCCTCAAATCAAATAAAAACCTTCTACTGTAGCCTCAGAAGACTATTATTATTTCAACAGATTATAGAGCAAATAAATGTATGACGACAAAAATAAATTGTACTAACTCTCCGTGTGGTGACCAGATAAAGAATATAGCAACTCTCCATCTCCTCCCGTGGATGTCGTAAAAGGCGACTAAGGGAATCTAAACCAGAGGGATGGCCAGCAGCGTCCCTTCTAAGACGGTATGGTCTAACGTTAGCCATACTGCACTCACCAACCCGCCTGCCAAGCGTGGTGAGTATTGGCAAATACCCCCCAAAATTATGACACAGTTGTGTAAATCAATGCGGGAGGCCTTTGTTCAGCAGTGGATGTATAAATGGCCGATATGATGATCGTATTTTATTACCATTGATTACGTTTAGCGTATTCGTAGTCGCCTAATAGTACCTAGTATCAGTATTTTTATTAGTAAAAGTAGTATTCATTGCATCGCTAATTACTACCAGACTATAGGACGCTCCTGCCCTTTTTTAAACGATATCCCATCCTACTTTTTCTTCTGTATCGTGGCTACAGTTTACCGACATAAATCTCACACGCAAAAAAAGCTAGACTCGAAACAACTATCTGTATCTGTGATCACACAAATATTTGATCTGTGCGGGGATCGAACCCGCGACGCCTAGCACAAGAAGCTTATTCCATAGCCAATGAGAAAAAACTGCCGTAAAATTACCTTGATATCAATAATCCCTCCAATCTTTTACGAAACTCAAGAGGTGAGAGACTGTGGCATTTGTTCGCCGGGAAACAATCACCCCACGGGTATATAATTTATATAGTTCCCGTTAAGAAGCCACAGCAACACATTGACTTTAGTAATCATTTAATTTGTCAATTGTTACTGCGAAATTTCGTACGTTAAAAATGGCTGCTGAAAACCGGACATTATTACAAAAGTCTGGATTTTAATCACTTGTAGCCGGATTTCCAATTCTAGGCCCTGCTAACCTACATGTGACGCTAAAGGTCGTATGTTCTCTCGGTGCGTAGGCTGAAGCTGTCCCGGCGTGAAATAACATTGTCCATTAATCCAAACCGTAATATCATCATGATATCAGCCAAACGATGTCCACTGCTGAACAAAGCCCTATCATAGATTTCCACAATTGTGTCGTAATTTTGGGGGAATTTGCTGTTATTAACTAGGTTTGGCAAGCGAGTTGGTGCGCGCAGTATGGGTATGGTCCCACAAAAGGGGGGCTGCTGTCCATCCCTCTGATTTAGTATCCGTTAACCGCCTTTTACGACATCCACAGGAGGAATTGGAGTGGTTCTATATTCTTAATCTGGACACAACACGGAAAACCCAACATGGAGAATTGTTCTGTATTTCTTTATCAAATATTATGTTTAAATTGTTTCGTATAGCACTTAGCTAGAGTAAAACGTTTCCAAACAAATTGTATACATGTCAAAATGAATGTAATATGTAATTACTGTAAGAACGTGGTCGTAACAACATGCAATCATTGTTTAGCAAAGGGGGCCTCATACATAACTGCATGCTTGACGAGATTGCTTGAACAATCTGAAGACCTGTATTCACTTTAGTGGGATAAATCTGAACATATATTTTTCATGTCCAGGTATAGTGCGATAAACTTTTTATTCATTACTAGTTGGGAATCGCGGTTTCACCCACCGTTTAATTTAAAAGAAATTTATAAATAATTTAGAGTACTTCGCAATAGACACTCGACATAGAGTATTGTTGGCTCCCATGGGCTCAGCATTAGCCGAACGCACTTCGACCCTATTGGGTCCATTGTGCTGTAATAGAGTATATATATATTGGATTTCGTGGAATTTAAAATTTTTGCGCGGAATTTTTATTATTTTTCTAATATAAAAGTAGCCAAAGTTATTTCTTAACATCAGCTATCTGCCAGTGAAAGTCCCGTAGAAATCGGTCCAGCTGTTTCAGAGATTAGCGGGAACAAACAGACAGGCCGACAGATAGACAGACAAACAAAAAAGTTAAATATTGTTTTTTGTTATAGGTACCGTATATACTTTCATATGCATTTAGTAAAAAGCTGTTATTTTTACATTAAAAACAGACACTTCCATTTTATTTATTTGTATAGATGTATAGATAATCGGCTTCCGCATACATCTCAAGGGAGATGTGAATGGTTAACCGGACAATTGGCAAAGCTTGAAGAGCCTCCAGCCAGGCTTAAAACTATATACTAAGTAAATGCGCCTCAGGGCCAGCCACTGCGGGACACGGACCTCGACTTAGGGCATTACTGGGATAACAACAGACAAAGGGACTGCTGGATCAATGTCATTTGGGGTTTAAAGGGGATCTTTTGTTACTACTCGTATTTTCTGCCAGCGCGAGCACAAGTCGGGGGGGAGTTAACGTTAATCGGGTGGTGAATGTGATAAATTGAATGAATTGTAGATTTAGATCAAAACAAAGTAGCCTGATGAACTCGAGATGGTTAGACAGTTGTGAGCAGCTGCTGTTCAAACACGCGTGTGTCCTCTGGGAAGTATAGGGAACCCATACACTGTCAGGCAAATGTAAAATACAATGTTTAATGCACGGTTCACGTCGTGTGTGGCCACCCTATTGTTACAATCAAAATATGAAAAATCTACTGTATTCACTACCTCGTAACAATGTAAGGTGTACTTAAAAAATGTGATCATTAACTAAGCCTTGGCGCAAGCAGTATAAAAAATAGATTGTGTCACGTATCTTGCAATGAGTACTTGGCGATTTTATGATTTTGTGAATTGTTAGCGTTATTGATTTATACGCTTTGGACTTGCTTATTACTAATTTCAATTGTTTACACACATATAATTGTGCCCTTCTAGATTACTAAAGGCACTGTGCTTATATCTGTGTTTAAGTAGGCGCTGATCTCTATCCCGTCTTATTTTTCCATATATGTTTCTGTAAGCTGTTGATTTTTCGTACGTAAAATATGTACTATATTTTAGTGGATTTAATTAAACAAGCAACCGTTCCCATTTTGTAGCAAACCATTGGAGTATAATTTATGAATCCACACTGACTCTTTAGACAAATTGTATAGAATAAGCAAGCAAAAACATGGATTACTTATGTAGAAAACCAAGTACATGACTACCTTATTTTTCGTGAGGAAATACTAACTGCATACATCACTACCTACTTAAGTCTTATCTTGGTTCAGTTTACCAGATACATAACAGACGTAACAAGAATAAAAAAGAATTAAAACTGTCATTATGGCTGAGGTTTTGCGGCCACAATTCGATTGTTGTGAGTGAAAGTGAAATCACTACGAGTAATTGGGGTAATGGAAAAAGTCAAGTTTTTTACGTGATTATCAGAAAACCTTGTGAAAGTTTTTAGCACCGCCATGGCATTATCCCGTTTTCGCGATAGCCCGGGGGATAAAATGACGTCTAGTATCGGCTATCGGCACGAGCCAATGATATTCTACTAACTCACTGAGTCGTTAAGAGATTAGTCAGTCAGGAAAGTTGGTAACGAGGCGGACGGTCTAGGTCACTTTTGGTATCTCCTTTCTTGCTCTCCAAAATCCGTAATGTATATTTAATGAATAGATTTACTCCCGCGTAGATCTGTTTTTATGATTTTTTTTATTGTACGGGTGTCACACTGAATATTTTTAGAATTGGCCAGTAAGAAAAGTTGCAGTTGAATTTAAATGTTGAATAAAGAACTCTTTGGTAAGCTGTCATGGTCCCGGTGCCCGTGGGGATCACCCGACTCTCGGTTAGGTGAAGTCAAAGCCAAGGCAAGGTGGAGTATCACGCTCGCCGACCTCAGCACCGGTCCAGACATCGTGAGCTTGAAGGGGACAGCTAGAAGCGGAATGGTGCTTTCCGTCACTAGTAGATAGTGACGGAAATAATAGAAAGGGCAATAAAAATATTAACATGTTCCTACATCATTCCATTTTTAATCTTCTAAAACCTTTTGTGTGACCCTCGTATAGCAAGGCAAATTAGTCTGCGGGTCTCCAGAGCGATTATCGCTGTCCATAAACAACCGCAACTCCAGAAGAGTCGCTGATACGTTACCGATCTTTAGGGCTTTTTCCTTGAAGGCCGTACGAAACTCAGAAAATGTTGCTAGTATTCTGTGACGGCTTAGTACTTCCCGGTCAAGCCAACCCGTTTACGAGCTCTAGTTAGCTGATGACTTCATCTAGGCTCTGTCACGCTTAAATAATTTCAATCATTGTGGTTTTAATCAACAAACGATTACGGGGTGATATTGCGGCTGCCTACCATATCACAGGTCAGATTCGGAAGACTGGTCATCATCAACCAATCAAATCAGTTACTCAGCCTGCCGCAGTACGATGTACTTACTAGCTTAGCGTTAAAAAATACTAATGGCTATCCTTTCATCATATCAGCCAAAGGACGTCCACTGCTGGACAAAGGCCTCCTCTATAGATTTCCACAACCAGCGGTAATAAAAGCAGTGGTGCTCTTCTTCAAAAAGGATGACAACACCCGTTTGAAGAATTATAAATCCATCTCGATTCTGAATCATGTTTATAAGCTGTTTGGCGAGACGATTCGTCTCGAGTGCATGTTTGATGGAATCCAGCCTCCCAAACAAGCCGGTTTCGCAAAAGGTTTTTAGTACCACAGACTAAATCCATACGCTGTGGCAGATTATACGGAAGACCGAGGAGTATAATCTGCCACTGTGATTGGCGTTTGTGGACTATGAGAATGCCTTCGATGCCTTCAAGCTACCGGAGTGGAAAGGACTAGTCAGTAAGATCATTGGAGAGTATATCACTCACCTGCGATTTGCCGATGACATCGTAGTCATGGCAGAATCACTGCAAGAGCTCAGCACAATGGCACTGCCTTAAAATGAACACGAACAAGACGAAAGTCGTGTCAAATGCCCATGTCGTGTCCATCCCAATATACGTTGGGAGCTCTGTTCTTGACGTTGTTGACGAACCTTCCTGGGACAAATTGTCCAGTTAGGTAGGTCGAACTTCGAGAAATAGGTCGATAGGTGAATTCGGCTCGGCTGGACAGCGATCGGAAAACTTTGCAACGTCTTTTCGTCAACAATACCGCAATACCTCAAAGCGATGAATGATGATATATGGGCAAAGACGTGGTCACTCACTAAGGGCCTCATAAGAAAGCTCAAGGTCACGCAGCAAGCTATGGAGAGAGCTATATATACCTTAGCAAAGAGCCTTACCAATATTTAGTCTGTGTGGTGTCCTGATTAAGAATACAGGACCACTCCATCTCCATCTCCTTCCGTGGATGTCGTAAAAGGCGACTAAAGCACTATAAACAAAGGGATGGACAGCAGCATCTCTTTTATAGAACATACTGCGCTCACCAACTCGCCTGCCAAGCGTGGTAAGCAAATTCCCCCCAAAATGACGACACAGTGAAAGTCTATGAGGGAGGCCTTAGTTCAGCAGTGGATGTCTTGTGGCTGATATGATGATGATTAATATTCAGGGACCTACATAAATAATGAATACTTTTTACAAAGACTACGGTTGAATGGCCATCATTACTTTTGTATTGTAATGAAACATTATTTAGACCATAATTCACCTAATTCGGGTTCGGTCCGTTTCCATTTCATAATGCGCGCACTTCCCGGGGCGGACGGAAGCGCGTGCGCAGTTCGACATTCAAATCATGCGCACCGACCATATTGAAATCAACTCCAAAACATAATTGCGCAGAACTAGATTTTATCGCTCTATATTTAAGCACTCTATTTGAATGCAGTGAAAGCCGCCTTGTAAAGAAAGTTATTGTGTGTTTTGTAGGCTTGTGTAATGTATGGATAGCTATAATTTAATCAATTGATGTACACCACTGTGGCGCGTGACTTGGGGATAAAGAACTGTTGCTGGTGTGCGATGTGAATGAATGCTATAAGCGGCGCTGTAAACAATGACGACTTTTCATTACAACGACTGGCAGAAAATGCTGGTGTAGTGCCTACCATATGTGTGACGTTACTAAGCGGAAAGTTGAATGAATAAGTTATCGTAGTTATTACATGCCTATTTGCACAAATCCTTAATAGAATACTATTTGTCCATGGATAATAATAGTTGTGTAAACCATAATTTTAGTAATTAGTTCAAAAACTTCCATCTTTTCATAATATCAGCTAAAAAATATGTCAACTACATGTCGTCTTGTGGACAAAAGCCTCCATAAGACGACCGGTTACATGCGGTGTGTCGTCATTTTGGGGAGAATTTGCCAGTACTCACCACGCTTGGCAGGCGGGTTGGTGAGCGCAGAATGGCTACTGTTCTATAAAAGGCACGCTGCCGTCCATCCCTTTGGTTTAGCGTCCCTTAGTCATCTTTTACGACATCCACGGGAGGAGATGGAGTGGTATTATATTCTTAATCCGGACACCACACGGATACTTGTGGTATTAACAAAAATAATTAAATATGATTAAATTATTTTCCACAGCGACCAGTTACATGCCGCCCGTATCCGACGACTCCCAGTGACCTTCACTAGGTCATCTGTTAGTTATTGTGGAAATCTATGGTGTTCGGATTAAGAATATAACCACTCCATCTCCTCACGTGGATGTCGTAAAAGGCGACTAACGGCCGAAATTACTAGTTAATCTAATCCAAAATCTTCGAATTTGGGATTGTGGATTAGGTCGTTCTTGTCTGTTTGCATGATCTTAACACAAAAGTAGATAAAGATATTTAGAGAAGCTAAAGATTTTAACATAATACACCTAATTGAATAAGCTGTGACAATATAATTCTACAGGGCACAGTACTTTATTCTCCCTGTAAAGCTACTTCTTTCGCACATGCAAGGCTTCACTTATCACTCTAAAGGCGACATCATCGTGATCATCATATCAGCCAAAGGACGTCCACTGCTGATCAAAGACCTCCCCTTTAGATTTCCACAACGAGCGGTCACATGCCGCCCTCATCCAACGACTGCCAGCAACCCTCACCAGGTCGTCTGTCTACCTGGCTGGAGGTCGTCCCACGCTGCGTTTTCCGGTGCACGGTCTCGGCTCAAAAACCTTTTTGCCCCAACATATGTGCAATAAATGCATATTATGCATATGCTTCACGTTGTTCACTATGAACGCTGCAAAGGGTCAGAAACATCGGGAAAATAAGAAATAACAATAAATATTGCTTGAAACATGTACACATATTAAAACATCTTTACAGAAATATGTACATATAAAAGTGCTTACAAATCATTGCACAGTTAATTAAAAACTATAAACAGATCTAAAACTGACTTATTGATTTTCTTTTTCATGTTCATGAATACGGTGGCCTAGGCATTGAATACTGAAGTTCATATTAATTAACACACACGTTAAAGGGTCTTAATTGTTCAAAACATTCCGTTTTAACCGATCAACCGCTGATAGTTCTAATTGAACGTAACTTCCTTATAATCTAAAAATGTTTGATGAACAAACTTTTTGCCATCGGAAATTCATTTAAGTTGGGTTTCGTGCATAGGCTAATTTAATTGAAATATCAACCCTCAAGATAGTTTCATAGCATTAGTTTTATTTTATTTATTTATATTTTCAGGCTACGCAGCCCATAGGTATATGCAGCAGGTGGCAGTCGTTAAATGCGGGCAGCATGAACCGGGCAATAAGTTTGAAGGAAGGCTTTTGTTCATCAGTGGACATCCTTCAATATGATGGTGATGATGATGATGATGAGGCTCATAGATAAATTCCTTAACCTAAACATACATAATACATATTATACCGCATTCAATACATATTCATGTAGGCACACAAATTAAACTAACATGAAAACGAATTAACTTGCTTTCGGCTTGGCTTCCTTTACTTATTATTTCACTTCTTTCGACACGAGCTTTATCGCATAGAAACCGCTTATGCCGTAGTGACCATAACGAGACTGACTGCCCATGACTTTTCATCATCATTTCGGCCGAATGTAGTCCACTTCTGGACACAGGCCGCCCGCAAAGATCACCAGAACGACCGACATAGGTGTGCTGTGGGCTCATTGGGGGGTATTTCTATAACGTGACCAACGTTTGGCAGACGGGTTGGCGATCGCAGTTGAGTTGTTAATGTACTCGAAGGACGCTGCTGCCCATCCTCCGGCTAATCCCTTAGTCGACTTTTACGACACCCACGGGAGGAAATGGAGTAGTGGTATTCTGAGCCGGCACCACCATGACTCTTGCCGACCAAAAATCTGTTATATTTTATTTTATACCACTAAGGTGGCAAACAAGCATACGGCCACACCAGGGTATCACTCGCGCGTTGCCGGGAACCCGTTCAGCCTGTGGGCGGCCAGCGGTCAGCCGTTTCACTGGGTCTTCCTGACCGCTGCGCCAACACGCCACAACCTCGCACAGCAATGGCGGTAATCTAGCACCGCCGGTCCCCTGTACTGCCAACCCCACGCTTCCTCGAGGAGCACTGGCAACCTTACTCACTATAGGATCACAATACTGCAAAATAGCAGTGTCATTAAGTTATGATCTTCTGTAAGGCGGAGGTTCTTCCCCAATCGGGCCGCTCCCAGTTTGAGCAGGAAACCCTGCTATGCCCTACCTCTCTTGGATAGACGAACATGTGTACCTACATATTGCGCGAACGTGATGGTTGAAGGACTGGAAATTTGTTGATTTTAGGTATTGAAATCTTAGTCAAATATAATGTTCGGACAGACTACATAATATGTTTATTTTATTTAAATAAATGTTGTGGTGGTGGACGTACCGTCCATCAAGTGGCGTTTGTTCTCATTTAGCCTTTAGTTGTTAAATAGTGTTATCTCGCTCTGTCATCGTATAATAGTGCCCTCGATGAATAATTAATAACCTGTATACTCTCACGATAGGAATAGATCTCATATAATTACAGACACCGACGGCGATAGATTGTTTTGATAGCTTAAACAGGTGATTAACTGAAGGTCACGTGTGACGCCGGCATCCACAGATGTGGATGTGAGAGATGGAATTCAGGAACTTCTTGATCGTTTCTAAAGCGAAGACGTAAATAAATAAGGAAATGGTTTAGAAGAATTCATATGCCTATTAGATATTACCTAGTACGCACATACTAATGCCTGCTAGCTATCATTATCACCATCAAACGCGACAATTTCAAACGGTCCGTTAATGACATCCTTATTACTTCAGTGATAAAGTACAAAATCATGTGGAACTACAGTTAGTGTAGCAGATGGAAGAAGCAAAAACATGGGTATCGTCATGACAACTTGTCGTGATGTCGCATGTACCTAATTACAGCGTGTTGTCGTTGATGTATTACTTTTTACTTCACTAGATAACCGAAGTTCTCGGCCTCAGTGCTGCTGTTTCTCACATATAATTATTCATCATCATATAACTAATATGTCTCTTGGGGGTACTTTCGTAATTGCGGCTGGCTACGGAGACCCTATGGGCCTATCGATATGATCTGCTACAATTGATGAACCCTTAAAATACCGGAAATCTCACAGCGGCACTGCTCCGATCAGTTTCATTATTTACAGATTAGCAACAGTGTGCGTAATACCGATTAAGCACCTCGGAAACGGGTCCGTCTGTCGGGACTAGTCATGGCCAATTAATTATTATTATTGTATATGTATGTTCATTCTTTACATATTAATCTACATTTTTCTCATTATAATATGTTTCGCCATAATTTGTATCCATCAGCATTGTAATCTCGATTATTTTAAAAGAGTACTTCTCCATGGAGTTCCTTGACGGCTCTTCTACATCATCACATCAGCGAAAGGACGTCCACTACTGAACAAAGGCCTCCCGAATATATTTCCACAACGGCCGGTTACATACCGCCGGCATCCAACTACTCCCAGCGACCTTCACCAGGTCATCCGTCTATCTCGTTGAAGGCCGTCCCACGCTGCGTTTTCCGTAAAAAAAAAAAAAATCCTCAAATAAGTGCTAGTAACTGGTTAATTTAAAAGAAAAGTATTGACTAAACTTCAGAAGTACAACTTGTGAGGGTTAGATTTCACGACCTATAGTCAGTCCTACATCTGGGCTATTGCCGCTGCTATTGTACGTATTACTACTGTATATTCCTAGAAACTTTCTCAAACGCGATAGTAAACGCCAGTCCATACTCCATAGCCATCCCGTTAGGTTGTGTTGGTTCACAGAAATATATGTTGTTACTATGGTTGCGTAGAAGTAAAGGTAGATATATTGTGATATGGACCCACACTTTGAGGTTTTCTAAAACTACACCTAGTTGCATAATATATCAAACCGAAGCATTGTGTAAATTCGTACGTCTCGCATTTCTTACTGCTACGATTCTATCAAGAAATAAATATTCTGGTGTAAGTTACGTATGTATATGATGTCGACATTATACATGTCAAGTAAGTAGTATATATGTAAGAACTGTAATATACGTAGGTAATAGTTTAGTCACTTATTTAACAATTCAATACAGTACGACTTTCTATAACTGGACACAGCACAGTTGCATACAACATTTACTTTACCACATACTCTACATAATATCGTACACTATATCGATTTCCGTGTGGTTTCCTGATTAAGAATGAAGCACCACCATCTCCTCCCGTGGAGGTCATAAAGGCGACTAAGGGATTCTAAACCAGAGGGATGCGCAGCGGCGTCCCTTCCATGGAAAAGTAGCTTTTCTGCGATTACCAACTTGCCTGCCAAGCGCGGTGAACATGTGCAAATTCCTCCCAAAATGACGACACACGACATGTAACCGCTTGTCGTATGGAGGAGGTTTTTGTTCAGCAGTGGACGGTTTTTGGCTGATATGACATGGATATCATCATCATCATCATATCAGCCAAAGGATGTCTGCTGCTGAACAAAGGCCTTAGATTCCCACAAGGAGCGGTGACATGCCGTTCTCATCCAACGACTCCCAGCGACCCTCACCAGGTCGTCTGTCCACCTCGTTGGAGGTCGTTCCACGCTGCGTTTTCCGGTGCGGGTCTCTACTCAAGAACCTTTTTGCCCCAACGACCATCAGTTCTATGAGCAATGTGCCCCGCCCATTGCCACTTCAGTTTACTAATTCTTTCAGCTATGACGCTAAATTTAGTTCTACGGATCTCTTCATTTCTGATTCGATCTCGTAAAGAAATACCAAGCATAGCTCTCTCCATAGCTCGCTGAGTGACCTTGAGCTTTCTTTTGAGGCCCATTGTGAGTGACTACGTCTCTGTTCCATATGTCATCACATGGATATACTGATGAGAAAAACAATTATATACGAACATTGTTGTACAGCAAAAAAAAGTGTACCTAGTGTGAAATATATATCGTCAAGTCAAGACAACGTAATCTAGGATAATAGAATGTGCTATGAGTGCTGTTATTAGGTAGATAGGAATGATTCTCCGCGGCCATTAGTGTTGAAAAGCGGTAACAACTTCAGGAAACACAGAAAACTATTTGTAGATTATAAGTAGTGCGTGCTTCCCGCCAAAAGCTAACATCGAGCGTTTC
The DNA here is from genome assembly GCA_947459985.1 of Diloba caeruleocephala. Classification (NCBI taxonomy): domain Eukaryota; kingdom Metazoa; phylum Arthropoda; class Insecta; order Lepidoptera; family Noctuidae; genus Diloba; species Diloba caeruleocephala. The sequence goes on along the minus strand of OX381604.1, from coordinate 7,253,954 downwards.
TGAACTGTTGCATCAATAAGTTTCAGTAACTTAAATCTGAATTCGTTAGTGGTCGCCTACCATTATTTTCCCGTTTGTGTCTGCAGCGTCTTCTCATATTGCTATACAATCCACGGATTGGTGGCAAGCGCAGAATAATCGCAATATAAGTACCCTCACGTCTGTTACTTGTAGCATTATTTTAATAGGCCCATGCTCAGGAATGGACGTTATGGAGCTGAAGCTGGAGAGCATTAAATTATTTGGATATATTTTATGATTGATTACTGAACCGAACGTACTTATATATTTTTAGTGTTTGTTATAATTATTAACTAGTGTTGTGGCTAGTGCCATGCAACACTATTCATAAAAGATTTAAAAAGGCCCCAGCTGTATTTGAATAACGAACGCCCTTTCTATATTTAAATTCATTTCATAATTCTTAGAATAAAATATCTGTAATAATCCTCTTTTCAGGCCCAAAATGGTTTCGATGAACTCCGACGCTACGTAAAGCAAGGAAGTGACTTCAGTAAGGAACTCGCGTCAATATTACAAGAGAGGTACGTTTTTGTGACATTTTACTTACTAGAACCTATGAGATTCCGATTAAGGGCATTACATTGACCAATGACCTTGATGATTTGGTTTCCGTACTAATATTTGTTACTTTACCGCCAACTACCGATAAACAACCGTACTACAATAAAATAATCTAAGGATTAGGCAAAAACACAGATGTGTCGTAGTGTTGTCATTATATTGCCTATTTTTTATTGGCTCTCTGAGCGACCCTAATTATTTTTTTTATAATAAAATAGTTACATTGATGAGTTTCACCAGTTATCTTATTTAGAATTCAGTGTTACGATATTATACATACTACATTCTGAAGGTCTGATGATGTTTAGGTAAATGCTTACCGGATCTCAGTGACGGAACAAGTTAGGAGCGTTCAATATTTTTTACGTAGTACCGACAAACGAAATACTAAAGTAAAGTAAAAGCGAAAATAAACAGCTTAGAAATAATGTAAGTACTAAGCATTTTTTTTATCCTTGTATTGTCCGTATTAAGAATATAGCACCACTCCATCTCCTCCCGTGGATGTCGTAAAAGGCAACTAAGGGAATCGTAAACCAGAGGGATGGGCAGCAGCGTCCCTTCTGTGAAACGGTAGCTATACTGCGCTCACCAACCCGCCTGCCAAGCGTGGTGAGTATTGGCATATACCCCCCATAATGATGACACGGTTGTAAAAATCTATGAGGGAGGCCTTTGTTCAGCAGTGGACGTATAAATGGCCGATATGATGATGATGATGATGATGAAGCATTTTTTTCACAGCTTGGGCACCCTTCTCTTTACATGTTTATATTTAGGCATTGTCAGGCTTACTCTATGATAAGTTCAAAACACAATACGAAACTATAACCTCCTTTTTATTATATTTACGAACTTGATTTCTGTATTTATTTTACATAATAGTTATATCTATTTACAATAGGCTTTAATTTAAGTCAAATATTTTTATTTCAAATAATTGGCACTTATAAAAAAATCTAAGATGAATCTAAGTTGCACGGTTCCAAATAGTTGATCTATAGAGAAGAGCAGGCAAGAAACTCCATAGATACTAACTTACTAGGTAATCTATTATTTGCCGCGAAAAATGCGGTTTTTGGTGTATATGTAGGGTCTTACTTTAATAATGGAAAATATTTTAAGGCTAGGCTCTATGAATGGTATAGAATTTACTTCATGTATCAAAACACACTGGTGGGCTACTAAACAACCCACATTGTTGTTCGACCGGACCTTTTTAAAACACGTTTTAGTGTCATTGCGTATGCCTCGGTCGGTGACAGTACCACAGTATTTTTAGAAAGACATAATAGTGATTGTTACCTACAGTTTTTGGGTGGTGAATTGCGCTTTTTATGCAAACGGAAACATTATTTATTTTATTTTGAATAAGTATAAAATTAAGGGTGGTATATTTTTTTGTTAAAGCCGATTATTGCAGCCTTTAGATTTACTCCTAAAATATTGTCTATTAATAATGTTAGATCTTATATAGGTAACTTACACCTTATACATATTTAGACAAGTCTGATGATCACTTGAAAGTAAATACGAATTATTTATATATCAAAAATAACATCTTAGTTTTCGTATGAAATCCTATACCTGGAGCTTATATAAGTCGGGAGTATTATTTTAAGTTATCGTCTATTAGCCATTCTTAATCAATCTAACTGGTTGGTCTCTTATTGCATGTCTGGCTAGGTACGCTAGGCACCATCCGCAGTACCAGTTATACTGCCGCCAAGCTTTTTTTTTTTTTTGTTGGGCTTCTCGCATACATTTCTGGGAAACGTGGTTGCTTAACCGGTCATTTGCTGGCGAAGCCAAAAGAGGCCTCCAGCCAGGCTTAAATTAAATATTAAAAACTAAGCAACTTTCGCTAAGGGCGCCCCCTGCGGGACACGGACCTCGGCTTAGGGCGTTGCTGGGGATATCAAGCTATTGTTTTTGGGGACAGCTGGATCGGTATTATTTAAATTGTATTAGGGTTTAAATTGTATTAGGGAATGCCGCCAAGCAGTAGCGTTTCACACTTTAAACGGTTTGAACGGCAATACATACAATAATTTTTATTGCACACAAGACAATAAAAAATAAATACGGGTACACACCGAAATACCAAAAATACATTCCGGGAGTGCCGACAGAAGTGAAATCTTTTTTTTATCTAGACGCGTTCGCGGTCTGCTATATGCACATGCATATATGCACGCACTATAGCTGCGTCTCGTAACGGTGTCGCGAGTCAAGAGATTTTATCTCATCTAAAAATAAGCGTACTGCGCTAAAAGAAGTTTTCAGTTCAATAAGGAAATCAAATACATAAATTGAGATGTACCAAGGGCGGTCTTATGGCAGTTTCCGATATCGAATCACGGGCGCTCTCTCTTCCCCCCACCCCATTAGAGCCGGAGTCCCACAAGGATCCGTGCTAGCCCCATTATTGTTCACACTGTACACCAGTGACCTCCCCAAAAGACCTGCTAATACGACCCAATTAGCACTGTTCGCAGATGACACGGCCATATTCTACTCTGGTAGCAGCCCCGATAGTATAACTAAGATCCTCCAAACCACAGCCAACGTCTACGGTAAATGGTTTAGGAAATGGCGGATCGAAGTTAACCCTATCAAAAGTAAAGCCGTCCTATTTTGCAAATTAGGCGACGACCACCCACGCTTCAGGGAGATCTCGATGCTGGGCCAATCGGTTCCTTGGGAACCGCACGCCAAGTATCTTGGAGTCACCCTAGACAAAAAACTGACCTTCATTCCCCACACAAAGATGGTGCGTGCCCGCGCTGCCTTTGTGCTCGGTCGCCTTCACTATATTCTGAACGCTCGTAGTAAATTATCCCTTAGAAATAAGGTGAGAATTTACACCACATGCATTCGACCCATCATGACCTATGCCAGCCCAGTGTTCGCACACGCCGAATCATACCCACTCCGTAGATTAGAAACCCTCCAAACCCGTTTCATGCGCAAGGCCACCGGAGCGCCTCTGTACATGCGAAACGACCAACTCCATTTCGACCTTAACTTGCCGACCATCAGGCAATTTATGAAACAAGCGTCCAAACGCTATCTCGATTCTGCCCTGTCCCACCCAAATCCCCTTGTGGTATCAGCCGCCGACTACGAACCCTCCCGTATCAGTAGAGTACGCCGCCCGAGGCACGTTCTGGTCGATCCAGACGATAAAATCACGTTAGATCACATGAAGAGACTCGCGTTGTCTCGTTCACTGAACACCCGACCGTTGTACCGCCCTCGCCGCCGAGGATGCCCGCCTCACCGACGTCGCGGAGGCCTATCGCCGCGTCACCTTCCCGTTCAAGTTAGCACTTCTCCCTCCCGTCTCTTGCTCGCGCCGGCCCGTGCCGAGCCTGTAGCTTTAAATGTCCCTTAATACAATTTAAATAATACCGATCCAGCTGTCCCCAAAACAATAGCTTGATATCCCCAGCAACGCCCTAAGCCGAGGTCCGGGTCCCGCAGGGGGCGCCCTTAGCGAAAGTTGCTTAGTTTTTAATAATTAATTTAAGCCTGGCTGGAGGCCTCTTTTGGCTTCGCCAGCAAATGACCGGTTAAGCAACCACATTTCCCAGAAATGTATGCGAGAAGCCCAACAAAAAAAAAAAAAAAAAAAAAAAAAAAAAAAAAAAAAAAAAAAAAAAGGCGGTCTTATGTTAGAGCACAGTAGTCAGTGTTAATACTAGGTATAAGAGACTAAATTGCTTAATATCTCGAGGTGACGAGCGCAGTGCGGTGCCCCGCAGGGCTAGTCGTGAGTAGCATTAAAATTGTTATGGGCAGGCGTGCCGTGACTAGCAGGCGAAACACTTGCTCGTATTCTCATCAGGTTATATAAAACGATCCTACAAAATTGTTGCTATCGGTACTTTTCGGATTGAAATACACTTTCCGGGACACCTAGTTTATAAACGGAGCTAGGTACTGACGCACTCACTGTGAGAAACCGAAGGGTTATGAAATTCAAAATTCAGCCAATAATACTAAGCTATGTGAATCTTTGATCGGGTATCAAACAATAAAATGCACCAAGGAAAATAAATATTTGCATTTGACGACGTGGATTTAATTTGTAGGCATAAACTTGTGAGTATGTTGTGAACCTAGGTATATTCTCAATATTCAATCGCATCATAAACAACTAACAAACCATACCAATAACAGTTAATGTGCATAACAATGTTCGTAATAACGGTACTATCACTTTTTTAATAACTGGTAAAATTGTTACGCATCATTGGACCGCCCCACGCTCGGCGGTCCAGCCTCGGTGCAACTCGTGCACGCACCAGATAACCAATCTTATCGACATTTCTTCTTAACGTTTACTTTCCAAGCGTAAATATAAAACAATGCCTTATTGTTTACGAGCTAATCGCTCAAGCGATCCTTCGTTCCACGAATGGTCCGAGACAACAGTCGGCGCAGGCGCAGGGACAATACGAAAGTTCTCGTCATGCTGTATAATTGATATTATATTGTTCACACGCACTCTTATAGCTTTCCCCGCGATATACAGATATCGGGCTTGTCGTAAAATAATGTAGCGTATGAAAGTAAGGACACGGCAATGGCCACAAAATCAAAAATAGCTCGTTGCGAGGTTCCGCCAAGTGGGCCAAGACGCGGGACACAAATAACGCGCGCTCTAAAAATGTATATCTACCCATTGGCCGAGACTGCATTATCTTTGCTTTTACACAACCACAAAGACGAGCAGACGTAAAAACAAATCATTACGCCACCATTATTTCCTATGACCGTTCGGTTCCGTCACAGATTGTGAAACATCACAGACACTCATGTACTATATTGGTTCTTTGTAGAATTGAAGCAGAAATATACTACTCAAAATGCCTCGCGAAGCTTGGTACGAAATTGACGAAAGCTTGCAAGGAGAGCGTCGGCTCGTGTGCCGAGGCGTGGAAACATGTCGCTATGGAGATGGAGAAACGATCAGAAATTCACAGGTAATTGGTAACGACACAGAACATTTAGAGCTGAATACTTATTTCTCAACCATTTTAAAGCAACGGTTCCATTGCTCCATTTCAGAAATTACTCAAGTGCTCTATCCGAAGAACTAGTGAAACCAATGAAACATGTAATCGACAATCAGTTGAAACTTAGAAAGAAGGTGAGTAATACCCAAGGGGAGCTGAAGATGTTGGAACCTTGAAAAACGGACGTTAATTAATTTTTTATTTGCAGATTGAAGGTAACGTTGACAAGACTACGCGATCCCTCGGTGAATGGAGAACAGCGGAAGCAAAGTCCAAGAAACATTCTCACACCGCAGCGCGGGAGAACGAAAAATTACAGGATGCCACGTTGGAGATTAGGTCTGCTTCTTGCGATTCACTTGAACAATGTTAATGTCCTGTTTTTTACTATACTAGACCGTCGGGACATTACATTGCTCAAGTTATGATAGAAGGATCCTTCGTTTTTGCCACTGCGACTTGCCTAGCGATTGTTTGTGTTGCGAATGTATTCAAAGGGAGCATTTGTAATGAGTCACTAGCTTCCTTGTTTGTTTACAGTCGTCTTTCGCGTAGTTCGAGCGTGGGACACATACCGCACGCACACTCTATCTTGAGTGCTGCGCGAGCAGAGCGGTTGCCAAATGCGACGAGTGAGAAAGACGCAGCAAAGCTTCAAGTCAAGAAGAGGAAGACAGAAGATGCTGTTAAGAAAACCGAAGTGGAATATTATAATGTGTGTGTACACGCGGAACGAGCTAGGTAAACAAACCACTTGGATCTCGAAATAGCCCGAATAGCTAAGGAAATAAGACGGAAATAGTTGTTCCCTGCTCTTATACTACTTGTATTATATTATACTTACGTTATATTTTCTATTATTACCCCTGATTAAGTTCAAAGAATATTGATCCATGTACATATTTCACCCAGGTTAGAATGGGAGACGAGTGTGGTCAAAGGTGCTGGTATGCTGGAGTCTCTTGAGGAAGAGAGGCTTGCCCAGCTCAAAACTGCTGCCGATTGCTATCTCAGGCTAACAGCCGCGGTGCCTGCTCAATTAGCAGAGGTGATAATCAAGTTTATATTTGGGTTTAAGGCAAAATCGCATATCTGTTAATATAAAGTTAGAGACTAACAGAACAACAACATGGAAAAACCTAAATCAAATTTCCTGATTTTTAAGTTTACACGCATTATGAATCTCATTCTCATCTCTTATGATTTCCTAGATACCGTGCCCGGCATGGATCTTGAGCGCTCATTGAAACAGTGGGGATCGGTTTGCGCGGTTGCATACCGCCAAACAGACCCAAAAAACCACTTCTGCGCAGGTGAAAAAAATATGACTAAGTGGATGGCTGATGCGTTGAAGGCGCCCTAAACATGGCTGACTATATCAATTATAAAGTTCTGTAATTGACATTATCACACGAAACCGATAGTTAATTTTTAATAGACAAAGTTTAGTCGAGTCGATCATCTCTGTCTACGTGTGGGTTTATCTACAGACAAACAAGCTTTAAATCAGATTTTTTAAGTTAGCTGTAGTAGCTCAATGACTTTCATCTCGCTGGTGATGGATAGGTCGTGAATTCGATCTAACTTGCAGCATCATCCTAGCGGAAGCTTTTAGGCTTAGATAATGGGCAACTTAACTAAAAAAGTGTGGTAAGTTTGACATTTTCAGTAATTTTACTACTATCATACCAGCCAAAACACATCCACTGCTGAACATAGCCTCCCCGTTTACATGCCATATGTTGTCGTTTTTAGGGGGACGTTACCAATACCGGATGGATGGCGTTCCATAGAAGGGAGGCTCCTTTTTTTTTTTTATTGATGTCCAGTGGAAATTCTACATGGAACTTCCTTCACCCCGGGGAAGGGCGAAGGGGTATGCCGGACTCTTACCGGCTAAAACCACTGGAGCGGCCATCTTCGGCACCGAAGGGAGGCTCCAGGTCCTCGTAAGATCACACTAGAGCCGCCCATTGGTGCCACGCCTTTAGGCACATCACGGAGGGGATGACTGTAAAGCGGTCACCCCCTCTAGCGGAGAGAAGGCGACTGTAAAAAGGTCGCCCCCTCAGGCACTTCTCTGGGAGGATTGTAAAGGATCCCCCCAAGCCTCGCTTTGCGCTGTGCTGCGCACACGGCGGCACGTGACCACGTGCGCGCCACCGTCTTCCCGGGGGTCGCTCGGTGTGAGCACGCAGACTCCCCAATCTGCGCACCCGCGACCCAGAAGGGAGGCTCCTGCCCATACCTCTGGTTTAGTGTCCCTTAGTCGCCTTATACGACATCTACGGGAGGAGATGGAGTGGTGTTATATTCTTAATCCGGACCACACGGATAACTCAGATGTCTGAACGGATTCCAATGAAATATGGAGTAGGGGTACATTATGTTGTGAAATAGGTATAAATTAATATTGAAAAAACAATCACAAAACAATTTATTATGCCGAGCGAAGCGGGTATCTAACGGATTGGCGACCGTTTCTACAGTTTCTTAGTGTGTAACTAATTCCGCTGTGCTGTTTTGTTGTCAGGCCACTAACGTGTTAGTGAATCCTATAAAGAACGCGAACGCGAACACCGACATGAGGGTAGTCCGCGGCGTGCGGTCTGCGCCCACCGGAGCCAGCGAGCAACTGTTACCGGACTTCTATTGCGAACACACCACACTCGCTATGAACAAGGAACGACGTAAACAGGTATGTTTATAATATGTGTGTCTGTATTATGAACGTTCAATGCTGAACTAGAACGGCCCTAAGGGACCTGAAGGTATATTGGCATAATCACCAAGCTTGGGAGACGGATTTGTTAGCAGAGTGCTATTATTATCATTAAGGAGGATGCTGTAGCCCGTGCCGTGCCGTGTGGTGCCGGCTAAGAATAGCACCAACCCATCTCAACACGTGGGTGTCGTAAAAGGCGACTAAGGGATTAGCCGGAGGGTGGGCAGCAGCGTCCTTCGAATACATTTACAAATCTACTGCAATCGCCAACCCGCCTACCAAGTGCGATTATGGCAAAACCCCCCAATGAGCACACTACACACCGATGACAATCGTTGTACTGATCTTTGTGTTCGGCCGAAATGATGAGACAAATATTGCCCTGGACACCAATGTGCTCTCCAATGCCAATTCAAGCGGGATCATATTCCGCCTATGTTATAGCTATCCTAATTGGAGCTTTTAATTCCCTTGTATAGCGTTATCAAGTTAGCATTCTTCCATTACTCATACGCTGACGAGCACAATAATTATACCTAATGGTCAAGCGCCTGCTACCCCGTTCGTCCAAAACTATTCGATTCCGCTCAGGAAATACAGCTGTTCATTGTAACATTCCTGAGTTCGCTAAATCTTCAGCAGTGGAAATCCTTTGGCTGTTATGATCGTTGGATTCTTTATTCTGGAGCTTTCCGCGGCTGAAGATAGAAGAACAAAAGCCTGTCCCAAAGATTTTCCCCAATTGTGTCGTAATTTTGGGGCGAATTTGCCAGTGCTCGCCACGCTTGGCAGGCGGGTTGTTGAGTGCAGTATGGGTAGTATTCCACAGAAAGGACACTGATACACATCCCATAGTTTGGAGTCCCTTAGTCACCTTTTACGACATCTAAGGGAAGAGATAGAGTGTTGTTATATTCTTGATCCGGATACCACTCGGAAAGCTACACCAATAAAACGCCAGTACAAAAATTACTTTTTTAAAAGCATCAGGTCTCTTCTTGACGTCATTTACAGAGTACTCTTATTTACATAATTTTTTTGGTTATTTGCAGGCACTACTGAAGATACTCCAGTTAGTAAAACAAGATATTGACAGGGAACGCAAATCCAAGCAGGGTCTTGAAAAGTTGTCGATGGCAATAAAGCAAACGCCGACGTTCGGCAATGACGATTCACAACAAAATGTTGCTGACAAGTTGTACCATGTAAGTACGATATTATTTCGAGTTTTATTTCGTTTCGTTTTTTAAAAACGTTGCCCCACACTAAGACTTCTCCTGTGTCGATGCGTTTACAGACATGAATTCCACAATACAATACACCCAGACCCAGAACAACTACCTGCAGATCATAAAAGTATTTGTTCCGTGCGGGAATCGAAAAATCCGTCCGTCAAATTATTGTCAAGCTAGTAATCAGGAATAGGCAGAGGAGTAGGTACCGCATGGTCTCTGAATGAATGACATCATCACAGAAATAATGCATTATTTTATTACATATTTAAATCATCTGTTATAGATGAGAAAGAAGCCAAATAATGATGACCAATCTGCATATTATCATTACTGAACAACCTGTGCAAGCAAATTTTTTTGGCTCTGCTCTGTCTCAGGAGTTTATTGACTAGCTCTAGGTAATTGCTGGACGGTACCTTTTTTGTCACGAGGAGATCTTCGTGGAGCTCCTCCGCCCTGAGGATGTTTTCCTTCTACTTTCCTATGGCTGGGAGTTCGCTAGGCATTGGGCGGCACCAATTCTTTGTGCAATCTGGCCAGCCGCATATTCCGTCGAAGAGCCGCGCCCAGAACAGCGCGCCGCTCTCAATTATCCGAAAATTACCTGGTAGTTTTTAGTATATAACTTAGTGAATGTTAAAGCACCCACTAATAAGTCCGAGAGCGGTGAGAGTAGAATTAACAATGAACTTACCGATTCCTTACTTATTTTGTTTCAGATGAGAAGTATGCTGACGTATTTGGAAGCAGTGAGATATAAAATAACGGCGAGTATGAACGAATTAGATAGCAGGCCGCCGGTGCAACACCCTTTGGCGGCGCATATCCAAATAATTAGAGACAAACAAGGATTGCAACAAAGTATTCTAAAAGTGAGTTCACTGGCTCATATTTTACAGGATTTCAGTCAAACGCCAGTTAGACAAATTATACCTTCAGGCATGGTGTTTCGTTTATGGCTCATTTTTACCAGGCGATAACTCGGTCGATACAGTAGTCGAAAATTTCGCGCAAGCGGGATAATTATAACGACGAGTGAAATCAACCCATCAATACAAAGCATGCGAGGTTTCCCCACTGGCGCACACTGTCAAAGCAACTGGCTAACATGCTTTGGGGAACTCGCACTATTCGCAATCACTCCATATTAGCTAATAAAAATAGTTCTGCGAATGCAGGCCTTATGGCGTGCTATTTAGAATCTCCCTCCCCAAATGCATGCATCCCTATCGACTCATGAAAATGAGCTGTAAAATCAAGTTAATTATTTCGTTACATATGTAGATGTACACAACTATAATCAGGGTGCGCTACCGGTACCCTGAGCTCTAATTACCAGTAATAAACTGTAATTCTTCATACAAAATAAATTGGCCAGTCAGTTGACCGGAAAATGGAGCACATATTGGTATAGCCCACCACATATACACATTATTATAGAGAACACTGCCACATCACACATTTGACGGTTGTAGTATGTAGTTTTCAGCACCCAGAAGGATGCAGACCATCCTTTTGATGTAACCTAAGCCACCATTCACGACACTTTATTTTCACCCGGAGAAATCTATCATGGACTTCCTCCACGCCGAGGAAGGGAGGAGGGGTATTTAAGCACATCTCGGAGGAGGTCACCTACTCTAGTGGAGGGCAGGCGACTGTTAAGAGATCCCCTCACCCAGGCACGTTTTGGGGGGATTTACATCGTTTACATTTTCTATACCTACTTACAGTGCACAGTACAGTGGACAGTGAGTATACTTAGGTACTATCTAATGCCCGTAGTATCACCGCTAGTTTTTTACGTTTCTTCCTGTAATGCAGTTCGCCAGTCAAGAAAGAAACGTAAACAGAGTAATATCTATTCTGTAACTGCAGGTACCACCGTGGCTTCAAGCTGACTACCAAACCGAGGTGAATAAAAACCTGCAGCCAAACTACACGGCGTTGACGAAGAGCGTCAACGGGGGAGAGGAGAGAGAGCGACGGGATTCTATTATGAGTAGAGCATCGAGCAAACTGAGAATAGAACACCTCTCCTTTAGAAGAAATACAGACAACAAGAGCGCGCCGGTCACGCCTGTAGTAGATCTTCCTACGCCGACACTGCAGACGCAGACTTTGGAGGCACCTCATCCACCTGAAAGTCCACTGGACTGGAGTGAACGTGGTGCAGGTGATGGGCTATCCAATCAACAGGATAGTGATTTTGGTAAGAGTCATTTCAGTTCATCAATGTCCATGGGTGAATAAGGTTCCAAGAATGAGGAATTTGACAAAATAATATATATATAATGTCGTGGTCACCAATAAAAAAAACGTTTATTCAAAACACGAAACATAGGACTTTTTGAACATTAACATGATATGAGACAGCCCCAAAGCCCCAACCATTCACCGAATTATATGTTTAAGTTGGCGAGAAGAAACAACGCAACAAACTCCCCAACAACACGTCTCTGTCTGTCATCTTATTATATAAAATCAATAACTTAATTTACTGGATGTGTGGTGTTGGCTAAAAACAGCACCAACCCCGTGTCATCCCGTGGATGTCGTAAAAGGCGACTATGGGATTAGCCGGCGTATAGGCAGCAGCGTCCTTCGAGTACATTAACAACTCAACTGCGATCACCAACCCGCCTGCCAAGCATGGCGATTATGGCAAAACCCATCAAGAAGCACACAACACAAACAAGACCGGTCGTTGTTCGTTCTTTCAAGGAGGCTTATGTCCAGCAGTGCATGTCTTTGGCTGAAATGATGAACTTGAAGTAGATGCTGTTGCTCATTCGCTTGAAATGTTCCCTTTTTCGATGCGATGGTTCTTTGCGGTCTCAAAAACAGTGCAGGACATTAAAAAATATTTCACTCGTGTTTTTTGTACCTCTCAATAAAAAAATAGTAAGTAGTTATTGTTTTCATAATCAATAATTCTGGAAATGTACAAAGTATGGGAATGAAATGTCTAGGTACATCCGTATTATAAAAATACGAGCAGCCCGTCCGTGTGTGTGTGAGAGAGAGACGATAGAAGCGGGAATGACCATCACATATTATACTTGATCGGTCAAAAACCCTGATCAGTCATGTTGAACTAAATAAATGCGATTCAAGCAACAAAAGCTATCGTTTATTTTTATTCTTTTGTTCCATTGTTAACGTTTCTTTGTCATTATAATACAAATCTCCTGCTTTTTTATTTGTTTAATATCATGTCATGAAAAAGTAAAAGAATACGTTTGAAAAGTTACCTAAATTGTCTTTCGAGTGTATATACAAGGTCTTACTTTAATAGTCCATAATATTTTGCATAGAGGCTATGTGAATGCTGACGATAATGTAGGTATCATTAAAATATTAATTAGTTGTGTTTTTGTCATATTTTTTTATAAGTCACATATTTCATTACTTACTGGTTCTTCTGGATCTAGTAAGTTGTATTAATATCCACATGCATCTAGTAAGATATTGGTGGACCCGGCCGACTGCCGGATTTAGGTAGTCGGCAATGTCAAACGGAACAGACGAAACAGAGGCGCACATCGGCTTTGCACAACAACAGAAATATATTCATACCGAGAATTTTCTTTGGCATTTACTAATGAAAACTACCATGCAAAATATCGTGGATTATTAAAATAAGACCTTATATATTATGTCTATTTCTTTGGCACGCTCTGTAGCCGAAATGGCTTGATAGGTTATATGATAGCGTATTTTATGTTTAACGGAGTCGAGTATTAATTATTTTTTTTTCAATCGCTTGTTACTTTTTGGCTGTCTATTACTTGGTCATGGTTTTATAAAATATAATAATATTTCAGATGAATTTTCATCGCAAAGTGATAGTTCTACGGATTTGACTGATATTATAAAGAATGAGAGCGGCGATGTGGCTGCGCAGACGCCCTCGCTAGGAAAGTGCCGAGCCCTCTATACTTATGAGGCTAGACTAAACGATGAGCTCACTTTATCACCAGGTAACTACATAGTTTATGTATACTATACGATCTAAAGGTCTATTTACAAGTTTTTTGTATTTAGTAAAGTGTGAGATTTGGTTAACAAAATGGTTGGGTCGACCCGTTTTAAACACTAATCAACGAACTACTAGGTAATAAGTTCTTAGCTTCCACGTTTGCAACTAAAGACGAGATACAACAGTCGAATGCATCATAAGAACTAACTGTAATCCAATCTCACAGTTACAATCACCCTGCAACCAGTTTCAATTTTAGTCGTCTTGTGGTTATAATGGCGACTGTATATACTTAATTTCATAGGACTTAACTAATATGTATCCCTAATTTTTGTATCTTTCAATTTAGCAAAATTATAACTTGTATTGATACAGAGTGTATCTAAATAAATATTTTGATTTGATAGATTTTTTTGGCAGATTCTCAGTTAATTTCAATGAAGTGCAAGTACTTGCGTAAATAAATAATTAAACATTTAAGTCGTGCTTACTGGCTAAAGTATCGACATTTTTACTCTAGGTACTATTATATGTTACTATTACATAACTATTCGTTTGTATGTGTTTCGCTTTTTGTTTTGCACCAATAGGAATTTCTCCGATATTATGTGCGCGATTGTATTTTAATGTGAATGATCTTCTTCAAATAATTCCCGAATTTATTATTTGAATCAATGTCTTCAAGTATGATCACTGTTTTAACATGTTCATAAAATTTGGAATACCACATTGTGGTCACAAATTGCCAAGCGAATTTTGTACATCGGGAGAATTCTTTTAAGCCGTAACTCGCCACGATTTACAAGTTGTACATTTGTAAGTCTCTTAGCACTCAGAAAAGCTTACACGAATTAAACAATTAAAGAGATTGAACTTATCTAGTCTTAAAATAACGTTACAGATTGAAATTGTTGTGGTAATATTGCACACGTACAAAACTCATTTTTTCGAACCTTACTATAAATCACACACATAATAACTAATAATGCGTGAGTTGTATGAAAAAGAATAATTTGTAGCTTAACATAGCCGTTCTTGCAAAGTATGTGTGAGGTTTTAATTTATTATAATGCTTTTTTTTTGTCACTTGTCGATTACCTAAGTTATCTGGGGCATACAGGGGGAGATACACTCAAGAGCTTTGTCCACGCATTTGGCACTTCGGTCTTATCATCGCAAGCTGGGTTTATGGGGCTTGTGCTTTCTTTATACTTGCATCAATGTCTTTGTACAAGCCACCTGTACTCGTCAAGGGAAAGTGCAATGCAGACACGCAAAGCTAGAGACTGAATCAAATGGAGTGAGGTCATGATTTAAGGCTTCGTAAATATCTTGAGCATGGGTATGCTCAAGATATTTACGAATTTTGCGGGTGCCTATCGACAGTTTTTCGCGTGTCGACATGAAATCTTATCTGATGAATCACCCTTAACTTACTGCGGTTTATTGATGGCGGTAACAAACAATGGCGTCCGCGTAAGCGAGACATTACAAAGTACTTGGGTACCATCAATGATATTATATATTAAAAGAAGTAGATATGTTACATGCGCGCCGAAAGTAAGAACCAAAACTCCCCCAATTGTAGCACCTCGCAATCAGTTCGCCCAAGACAGGACAACAAGCACACACTGTCACAATATGTATTGTTTTATTAATTACGTAAAAACAATGCCATCGTGCGTATAGAAAATGTGATACCACACGTGAATAACAATCTATATAAAATATTTTAATAAAAATACTATTCAAATTATCTATAGAATAATATTCTCGAACAAAACACAGGCCAAGCAAAGAAAAGAGACAACACATACAGAGAAACACGTACGACCAAGACATCGAGTACACGTGTTGTCATCTAAGATAGCTATCTCTTTTACTCTCGTAGTTTCTGTATCTTCTTTCTTACAGCATAGGTGTGTAGTTTTATAGCTTTATACCAACATGCAGTGAGACTGAGTTTTGCGCGCCATTTAATATGGACCTAACATATCTATGGTATAATGTCATTGGGTACCATGGTCTTCTGAATCTTTGCCTCTACAATATTGAAACACATTAAAAAAATTGTGAGCGTGAAGGTATTGCGTACAATATTCAAAGATTCCAATCAGTACTTCCACTTAACTCAGTATTTGACATTTTGCCAAAATGAAAAATAAAACTCGCTGTGTTAACATATTTTTGAAGGCGACTATTATACCAGTATCGGAATCTATATTCCACTTAGATGAGCTGTGCAAATTCCAAGATATTAATTTCAAATCAAATTTCAACGTGTCTTACCATACTACGTAACTTTGTTATTAATTTACTTACGGCTCAGAATGCACTGAACTTTTGAACGTTTGCAGGCGACATCATAAACATTCATGAGAAACAAGACGACGGCTGGTGGAGCGGGGACATCAATGGCATCTATGGAATCTTCCCCTCTTCTTACGTCGAAGAGATTACTACTTGCATATAGTTTCTTTAGGACAAATAATGGAACTAAACGCTTTTGGAACTGAATTAATATAATGACGTAATTTTTATAGCAGGTATATAGGTAAATGAGGATTACGATGGCAATATATTTTAATACTTATGATGTGAATTGTCTACAGAACATTTTTACCGTTCACAATATTTCCCAATTGTGAATTCCTATGTATCAATGTTGTGGGATAGTATAATTAGTTAGGTAATGGCTTCAAAGATATAACATTAGAACTTACCATGCTGAATAGCTCGAATTCAACCTAGAGTGTATGTTCCCTGAATAGAACAGTGTTTTTAGGAATTCTAATATTACGGTTTTGCATAACGGAAATGGAATACGATCGGGTCCCCATATTTCCGGTTTGCAAATCCGATGGTTTGAACGAAATATCTGAAGGTGCCTAAGTTCCAAATACGGTTATGAACGCCGAGTCGTGGCATACGACTTTCGGAAAGGAAGTCCGAGTCAAGTCTTAATAAAAAAAAAGTATGTAAACTTTCGGAAGTGTGTGCTGGACTTCCGCGCTGAATGATGGGCTGGGCCTAAACGATTGCGAGAGCAGACTGCTGTTTGGACATCAAATCCTCGCTCACTGATCCAAACTGCACCTCGTTCTGCAGTGTTTTGTATTTTTTGCCCCACACCTTCAACGATACGCTTCAATGGACACTAATTAAGCATATAAAAAACTGATTAAATCAATTGTAAATACGAACTATAAAGAGTTCGTTAATGTAATAAGTAAGATCGCGCAAACCAATTGTTATGTATTATTATGATTTATATAAATTATTATTTGTTTGGAAACCGTGTGGCTTGTATAGTACAAGCCACACGGTGTATTAGATATAGCATACAGCAACAGACAGTACCTATGTATACAGTTACGGATCTAGAGTCGGGACTAAATATATATTCTACAACTGCTCATTGTAACGAAAAATTGCAATCTCCAAGGTATCTGACGTCTAGTTAGATTTTTATGAACGACCTTGTATTAGACCATTCGCAGTGATTTGGTAATCCTATAGACCGCAGCTTGTTACGAGAAAAAATGTTATCATAATAAATAACTGTAACGTGCACTGTCTATTTATAAAAAGTATACACAAAATATTTAAATTAATGTTAATTGTTACAATACAACTGAACGTTTAGACTAATAAGTATTATAAATGTAATAAATTGTTAGAGTTTATATAAAAATACCATAATATAACGTATGTATAAGGATAAAGAGTAAATATAACATATACACTGAGCTGTAAATTATACGAAATATAAAATTAAACCAAAGTGTTGTTATATAAATAAATTGTTTAAGAATATAATATGAAGTATTATTACTTTAATACCTTTTAAATCGTAATTACATACGTCAAAATACACTCGGGGGGGAATAAAACCACCATATTATTCTGTGAGGTGACAACAAATTATTTATTAAAATAACGGACTGACATACAGTTTTGGCAAGGTTTTATTACTATTCCATGTCGCACTTTAATAATAGTCTATAATTTTTTATTGGAACAGTTCACCCTTTCATTTTCATACGTTTCAGTGGCAGCAGAATAATTTTATCGCAGCTTGAAACTAGAAACATACATAAAAAATTATTTCAAATAACATTTCGTTTCGTTTCATTTATTTCTGCGTCCAACGGAAAAGGACAGTGGGTATTTCGGTACACTGTCCAAAAGAAATCATTATAGTGTCATTGAATAGGTGTTATCAACAGGAAGAATATTATTTACTATGGCGACTTGGCCCAAATCCTTGTGCGTTTACCGTGACAGCGAGAAGCTGTCCCGATACCAGTTCAGTATTTTGGGTGATATCAGTGTTGAAACAAATGATATAGGGTTGATAGCACTCATCTTTTTTTTATTAGTAGTATAGGCCACTGCCCACATCACTTGAAAAAGAAAGCGATTCCATACAAAATGCCGAACATTTTCATATAGAGATATAATTATTATACATACGAATTCATACAATGTTTTTTTTTGTTTCAAACTAATGCTTTATCTTATTAACAACGATATCACCCCAAATAAATAATTAATAGGCAAAAAACATCTGTCTTAAAAAAATTAACACGAAAACTGCATTGTGACAGCAAATGTTTAGGCGCCCTGGTAAACATTGCTCTATAAAAATACCTTCCCATAATATATAAATTATGTCCATTGGGCGAGTACCGCGTTCCATACATTTTTCCTATTGTCTTTAAAATAATGTAACAGAACATACAGACAAATATTTTAACTAAATAATGTATAATATGTAATATATTTTAGAAATTAAACAATTAAAAACTGCTTAGGTATTTTCCGCGACGATACGTATTAACATTGCAGTTGACTTTTTACAATAAATCCCAAAATGTTCTTGCCTTTCAAAAAAAAACTGATTGTTGTCTATGCATGTAGCTAATTGTATAGATATGATGACGGGACAAACATAAGATTTGAATGATGATAAAGTGATAAAATAATTCTAGTTAATGATAGTAAAGTTTTGGAAACTTGTTTTGCATAACTGCAGCTTCGTTTTATACGAGTATTAAAAATATGTGTATCGTATCTAAAGAACTCTCGTTCATACAAAATTTATGATGAAAGTACACAAAACAAAACAACAACAAAATCTAGTCCCTTTATATCATATCTATGTAATCCGTCCCTGGCAATACACAAACAAAGAAACAACGCAATTCCTTTTAAGAAGATTTTGGTTTATAACTACGAAATCTTACCATTAGACTGTCGAATAGTAATTAATAGAATCATTTTATTACTACGACACTTATCTACCTTTTAAACATCAATTAAAAATGAATCCAGACGTATATTGGACCGGATTGATTTATATACGCTACACAACATATAATTATTTTAAATCACAATTTGTAAATTGCAAGAAATTCTACAAAGACTTTATATTTAGAATAACGCTTGAGCTAAATTAAGTCAGAAATTATTATATAAGAAATATAAGATAGTCTTCTGTGATAAAAAACCAACGACGATTTGATATTAGATCGGACAGCCCACACAGGGTCCCTCTGTTTTCTTATGTAGGTAGAGATAACCTCCATTATTTCAGTCCAGTGTAATCAGAATAAAACATTCTTGATAGTTTACAAAGTAATTTCACAATTACCTAATAATATACCTGGAACGAATTTACAATTATTAATTAATTCATTAATAATATAATTTTTGATCCGTCTTTCCTTTGTACAAAAATAGCAATACGTGTTAAATTCTATCATTAAGTCCAGCGATGAGCTCAATGTGAGCGATAGCCTCTCTCGGACACCTCTAACATCTATTAAAACCAAATAATTATACCACTACAACGGTACACAATAGTTATTAATTAACATTTAATAAGAACTAAACTATACATGCAGTACCTAATGTACCTATTAGGTTTTTAAGATTATTACTCATAATAATAAAATACTTTTAAACGGATTACATCTCGTATATTATAGATTTTTAATTTTGTTAACGTTTCCAGCACTGCAGCATTCTTATTCGCAGGCGACTAAGGCGACAGGCATCGTTACAGATTTTAGGATTTTATCAACATATTGGGACTCCTTCGCGAGGACTTAATCAAACTCAAGGAGAACCAAACGTAAAAAGAATATTTCGTAAGGCTACTGAAATTAAAAAACACATTCTAATTACCACCAGTTTGGAATCCTGTCATTAAAATAATAAAGTCTTCTTCTTCTTCTCTTATATTAAGGCTTCTGTAGGGTATCTTCCACAATTTCGCCAACGTCATGTAATAAGGCAACGATGTGCGATGTTCAAGTTAATCAATTCTGTGTTATCGCCGTTGTTCGGTGTACAACTTATTCAAAACTTAATTTATGACACGTAAGGAGAACCACATTTTTTTGCCGAATGTGTACCTTGTGTACCTAGTTTCACAGAACATCAAATGCAGAAGTTTGTTCAATATCGTTGGCCAATATTTTTTTAAATATTGGCCAAGCCGAGACAATACTAAGTTTCACCACTATAAACAATACACAAAATATATAATTTTATTTTATTAGTCTTAATATATTTACCCAGTATATATACAAAAAGTAAATACATAAGAAAGAAGGCATTTAACAGAAGTGGGACGTGTTTATGTTTAGATGGTCCGGTAGATAAAATAAATTTTAAAACCTGTAACGACGCCTCCTTAGTGTTCTTGCGCCGATTCTTGGTCGCAATCCCAAAAAAAATTAACACAGCAGTGTTCGGAACTTTAAGAAAAACAAATATATATAACATTCGCGATGTAAACATAATTAAAAATACTTACAATCTAAAGGTTGTTTATAAATTTCTTTATTGTTGCCATGATGAGCAACGGTCTTACTTTTATGCTACCTCTCTTCTGTACTCGTATGAGCCATGCTCTCTAGTGGGCGTCAAGCTAGCCCAACCATCTACATCTTGGTCTGCCGCAATGCTGTTTTAGCTTTATGGGACCCTCTCGGTGTTCATTTAATTCATATAATTATCACATAGCCAAAAGAATCAGCACTGACAATACGATTACACAGGTTATTAGCGTAAGAAAAGTAATACTATGGTGTAAGAGAAAGACATGTCCGAGGAACTCGCTACCATTCTTTTTCTCTTAGGAGTTTTGGTGCCTGATAAGGCTGACTCTAACTTGGCGACATACTGTATATACAATATGTCGGCTAGTTAGCCTATACCTATAATATACTGTGCCGATAGTCTCGTTGAAACTACGGGCACCAAACTCACCTAGGTTGTAACGTACCTACATAGCTTAACCTAGCGACCTAGCTGATTAATTCAGTACTTGGAACAAAGCATGGCAGTATTCAATTTCGGGCTGTGAACGACGGATGATTATGGCAGATTTTACTATCAACTTGTATCTAAGATATTATAACTTCTTTTTAAGATGTAATCTTTTCAACTGAATTTATTAGATATGTTCCGAAATCTAGCGATTTATAAATAGGTATCTGAATATAAAGAAAAACTGTTTAACCAGAAGGTAATTCATGATATTAAATACCTGCATCCGATGAGTTTTTTTTAAAGCATAATTATTAATACATCATACAGTTTATGAAAATATAGTAAACAGATTAGCATAACGTCGTCACCCTTGCGTGAGCGCACCCAATTAGCAGCATTTGCGAGAAATATCATTCATATTATCAGCCAAAAAGGACGTCCATTGCGAAACAAAGGCCTTCTCCATAGACTTCCACAGTGGTAGCATCATATTACTCGCCACGCTTGGCAAACGGGTGGGTGAGCGCAGTATGACTATTCTACAGAAGGGACGTAGCTGCCCAGCCCTCTCCTTCAGTCCCTTAGTCGCGTTTTAACGACACGGTGATGGAGCGATGCTATATTCTTATATCGAACACCTAACGGATAACTACCTCATCGTAATAAATATTAGTAAAATATACTTAATTGATTCTCCCTTCATACTTTAATCCTGGCAAAAAGTAATGGAAAAATAGATCAAATATGAAGGTATTCTTTTTTGAGGTAAGGTATTTGCTGTGTGATGCCGGCTACGAATAGCACCAACCCATCTCATCCCGTGGGTGTCGCAAAAGGCGACTATGGGATTAACCGGAAGATGGGCAGCAGTGTCCTTCGAGTACATTAACAACTCGACTGCGACCGCCTGCCAAGCGTGTCGATTATGGCAAATCCCCCCAATGAGTACACAACACACCCAGACCCGTCGTTGTGGCGATCTTTGAGTGAGGCTTGTGTCCAGCAGTGGACTTCATTCGGCTGAACGATGACGATAATGTCTTATACATATTTGGCATGAGAATCGTGTACAGAATACCCTCCTTCAATATCTCACTCGTTAATACCAGTCACCCTGTATACTCACAATCGTGTTCGTAATTCTAAAAGTATGCGCATGAATATGTCATACTAGATCGAAGTTAGATTTTACTAATTATAAAATTTAGTTGTATTTCGGCAGTGTACGTTTTATACAGAACCAGCTGTAGTTTGATGGTTTCATGTTAATAATAATAATGAGGCGATGAGGTCTAGAAAGGACGATTCTAAACAATACGTTTAGTAACAACGAAAATGTGAACTAATTCCAAATGATCTGTAACTTGAAAAATAAAGAAGTAGGTACACTATACTTTAGTTTTTATTGGTGATTGATATATTATATTCAGATTCAGGGAATGGAGGCTCTACTGCTTTTAATATTGAAAAGAATCTCATTCTGGCCCTTATCGACTTCTGTACGAGAGACCACTGTTAATGAGCGTGAAAATACAATTAACATTATAAATAGGGATGTTAAAGTGAAACTAATACTTTTGACCACCAAGTACATGTACACGGACCGACTGATAAGGCAGGTAGTTACTTAATACCGGTGGTACTTATGTATTAAGTTATGTAACTATTTTCCTTTTGACCATTGCTATACATTTAGGATCTACTACACCAAAGCTAAAGATTATTGTACTTTAAAACGTAATATTAAAACCATATTTTTAAATACACTGCTAATTATTTTTATATCGTATACACTCACCGATACGGAAACTTGGCCACGTATGGATTTTACAATGTGGGCCCAATAAGTGTCTTTTATGTTTTTATAACATAATAATTATATACACACAAGAATTCTCCACACTCCATTTCAAAACAGTACAATATGAAAAACAAGCCAACATTCTTTATCGTCTATACGTATTAGTACCGGGCGTTTCCTCCTCTAGCCCTGATAACTAGTCTCATTCGATCTGATGATGCTCTGGATGATGTTTCTGAAATCAACACACGGTTTGTGCAGGGCCGATACTAATTACCTCGTGAGACCAAGGTACAACGGTCTGATTATCTCGTATGATTGAGGTACGACGGTCCGAGCTTCAGCGGATCCTGGTGGCGGAATGGAAGGAATGACTGGTGCAGCCGAGTGCAGGGCACGTCGCGATAGCAGCGGTAAAACCCGTCATGGCGGTATGGCTGGAGAGGCGGCATGGCGCCCTATCCTTCCGGAAGACGCAGATCTTTCAGACCATGGGCGTGTCAGTATCTGTGCCGCATAGGCCGAGAAGAGACGCCCGGTTATCATCACTGCGGAGACTGCCCAGAGGACACGGCGCAGCACACGTTGGAGGAGTGCCCAGGTTAAATGTATGCCCATAAATGCTACGGCGTGAACTGGAGTTATTGGTATTCTGATCGGATCTATTAGTCATTGAATTAAAAGCACAAAATCACTATTGAAAACTTGAACTTTTCACAACACACAACAAATCTCGAACTTAATCGGTCAAACTAACCGATTCAACTAAAACTTAAAAGTATTGTTACGGCCCACTCAAACATAATGAATTACGTCTCGAGCTAAAGGTTGTTTTTGACCTGCCTTCATAAAAACTCAGTAGAAACAAAGGTCTTAGCTTTTCTTTAAAAAACTGATGCGATAAGCGCATAACGCTTGGCCAAGATTCCGTATCACTGAGTGTAGTTGACTCTATCTGCCATCCAATGATAACACCGATGTTTAAATCGTTCTTTGTCGTCACTGTAGCGGTCAAAGGTCAAGTAAACGTGTGTTTGAGATACTCGTAATATATATAAAACTGCGATAATTGTCAGGGTGATATACCGAGGTTACAAAAAATGTACGTGTTTAGGTATGAAAGAAAACAACCCATATAAAAGTTAGAATGTCGATTACAAAATTATATTACAAAACATAACAGACATAAAATTATAAATTTGTATCTACATAAATTGGAATAAATTAGATATAGTCTTCCGAAAATTGTAACTAAATACACGATAAATTATGCAAACTTTAAAACTACATGTAACTAAACATATACGTAAAGAATCTCTAAACAATATAACCAAAAAAGGATAGGTATATGTAACGGATAACAATACAAGTCATACTTTTGGAATAAAATACAAAATAAAGACTAGAAATTGAGCGTTCAAGTGGACTATGTTCAGAGACAGAATAAGACAAAGAATAATAGTTATCTCTTAAACGCGCCACATATGTCCTAAGCTAGTAATATAAATCCTACTTTATGAATAACTACTATATATACAGCTTTCTCTTTCACACACATATTTTTTTGCTATAACCTTGAGGTCGGAATCCAACGTATTTGTATCAAAATATTATATATATATATATATATTCGTAACGTATCAAAAAGAAATTCACAATGGAGGAAACGCTTGTATATCGTCAAGCGCCTGGTGCGAGAGAGGCGAATGGTAACTCGGATTCTTGCCGTTTAACCCCACCCTAGCGGTCATCTTCGCCACCAATGGGGATCTCGAGATCGAACGCTCCGGAGTAGCTCATTGGTGCCGCGCCTATAGCACATGTCGTAGGGCGACTAAATCGTTACCTTATTAATAAAACACCCAGACTTTCTTGGAAACTTGCAAAATAACTTTGTTTTGCTTTAGAATAGACAAACACTTAGCTGCCTGACCTGATCATCATTATCATCATATCAGCCAAAGAACGTCCACAGCCGAAAAGCGGCCTCCCCCATAGATCTCCACTACGACCGGTTGCATTATCTTGTGTCATCATTGCAAGGAATTCACCAGTACTCACCACGCTTGACAGGCGGGTTTACAAGCGCTGAATAGCTGCTTTTCAGAAGGCACGCGGCCCATCCCTCTGATTTAGAGTCCCGTCGTCGCCATTAACGTCATCCACGGGAGATAGAGTGGTGTTAATCCGGATACCAGACGGAATGATCCTGCACTTAGATTATCTACTAATAATTAACTGTGTGTTGAAAGTGTAAGCTACCTCTGTACCCCTAGTACGAGTTTCTTTTCACGATCGAAACGTAATAGTAAACTACATAGTTACTGCGTTCGGCACTCCTATTGGCTCAAGAGTTTGGTGCGGGCCAATCGCAGCGCCGAACGCGGTAACTATGTAGTTTACTATTACGTTTCGATCGTGAAAAGAAACTCGTACTAGGGGTACTGATTTTCGTTCGTCGGGAAGTTACGCCGATAACCACTAAGATGTGCTATGTTCTTAGCTACCCATTAATTGCCTACCACTCCGCTTTCGCCTTCTGTTATCACATTTGATTAATCTTAAACATCTCCAATCGAACATCTTCAAATAAAGATTTGAATGAAAGAATGCTTCCACTGTTTTCCAATCTCAAAGTTATGTGCCAACAATGAATGCACTGCAGGTTATTTTGACCTGATCTCATCAATTCCACAACATACACATTTCTAATCAGTACACTGACAATAACCATAAAAATTACTTGTTAGAATTTTGACAATTCATATTTTTACACCTGTTAAATGCAAATATGCGTCTATAATATTAGATGAAATAATAGTAATAGTAAAAAAATCTTATGCTTGAAGCCATGTAACAACTAAAATAAACTTTGGCCAAAAAATATAATTATCACACTGCGCATAGAATGTACGATATCAACAACTGACCATTTGAGCAAATGTAGCATTCAACGACGACTTTGCTTTGAGCAATCCATTTCTCATTGAAATATTGTACAGTACGCACGACTACATATCAAGCTATACATTTTCGGTATAAGCTGATCTCGCATTGTATAGGCATTCCGCACAATGAGAGATCAGCTTATACTGGAAATATATAGCTTCATATGTAGCGGTGTGTACAATTACGTTTAACGAAACTATCACATTAGCTTTTGCTCTTGCTTTGAATGCTCAAACGGCCAGTCAGTTTTTTTAATAATCATAAACATTTATCATTACGTTAAAATATTATTTCATGCTTCGCATTGGCGTCGAAAGCCTCGTAACAAATAAACGAAACTAATAGTACAAGATTTTTTTATATGAAATTCGATCTCTAATTATACACTTTTAGTTAATAGTCAGTAATCTACCTTAAGTCTATGCTCTTTATAAGAGTTTACCCGTTCATCACATCCAAATCGCATTGTGCTAAGTGACTTATTGAAATGCATGTCAGTACTTAAAGAAATGGACAGTTGAAGCAATTTCCGTTCTCCCGGGAGATGATTTTGGCAAGAATTTTATAAGAATTTCACAAGGCGATGTATAGTTGCGCCGACGGCTCTTCGCATGTTTTAAAACTACGTTTTGTTATGTCAAAATATTTTACATTTGTGATGATCGATTACTGGTTACTTTTTCGTGCAGTTTCTATAGCTCAGCCATCGTTGCAGTGCTTGGCATCTATTATAATCACCAATTTCAGTGAACAGATATGTTCTTATTGTACGTATGCATAATAACCACTGGAAACAAGATATATCAAAATATTATATTTCTACAGATAAATACCAATATTCCATATCATTTTGCCAAAATCTCTTACCTAGTAATCTATATTAATAGCGTTTATATTACAAGTATCCTCACCGCGGCTTTAAATAGTTTACTGTGATTTTCTTCTCTTACATAATATGCTTCTTTAAGATTAAGCGTTTCGTTTTTCCGCCATACTAAGTAACATGCTTATATCTCAAATGCATACTATTTTCAAATAAAAGCTTATTTAATTCACAAATTTATAACGTTCAAAGTGGCTAACAAAAAAAAGCCATAAATAGATTTGATTGAGGTTCAGAATTAAGAACATAACAAGTCATAATCAGGTAAGGTAGTAACATAGTTCAAAAAAAAGGAGATTACGGTATCTCCCCTCTGCAACGCCTTTGGCGACAACTTCATATTTATAAATCGGTAATTAAAAAGCTTTAAATAAAAGAAAGGACAATGTATACTGTAATGAACAATATTAGTTAGTATGGAGCAGCAATGAAACGTGTTCACCTCAAGACCACGCATTATGCCAACATTTGTGCTCCAACTGTGTTGCTAATGTTCAATATACAAAGCCGTCGTAGTCAGTACTCATATAGAAATGTATAAAGTAAATATTTAACACAACCGAATCGCAAGGAGTCCAAGACCGATTTATAATTAGGACTGAATGGCATAAATGGCAGTGTTTGTGGATATACGTCATTGTAAATTGTGAAAATCGCGCAAATAACATCTATTTCATTAACTCCTAGTACTAACTTATGTATCCAACTAACTTTGGAATGTTTAGCATTCATTTGACATTAGTATAAAATGCCAACGCGAAGAGACGGTTCAGTTTTTGGACCGATAAATTCATCAAAAATGTAGCCATAAATTGACATAAAAGTATTCTTAAATCTAACTTATATTTGGCAATAAATAAATGTAGGCCTTGAACTCCGACACATACTCATACGCGAAAATTCAATCATAATCGTAATTCAGTAATAAATTCACATTAAATACAATTACTAATAACAATAAACACTAATATGTAATAATTATATGAGTGGATTCTTCTTACAATAATACTGGGATACATAGAATGAAAATTAACTGCGTTCCATTATCTGCCTCGCGCACCCTTGCGTTCTGAAAAGGGTAAGAATAAATAATGTTTTAAAACGCCACCAGATATATACATATATATTACGAGTACATAAAAGAAATCCATGTGGTGCCTGCTCAGAATACCACCACTCCATCTCCTCCCGTGGGTGTCGTAAAAGTGGACTAAGGGATTAGCCAGAGGATGGGCAGCAGCGTCCTTCGAGTACATTAACAACTCAACTGCGATCGCCAACCCGTCTGCCAAGCGTGGCGATTATGGCAATACCCCCAATGAGGCCACAACACACCCATATCGGTCGTTGTGGTGATCTTTGCGGGAGGCCTGTGTCCAGCAGTGGACTTCATTCGGCCGAAAAAAAAACATTTACCATTACATATCAAATCTGTGACTCAATTAAAAGTCGTCGTCCATCATCTTAGCCGAACAAAGCAAAACAAATGACAATAACAAATGACGACACAGTTGGTGCACCGGCTGATACAGTCGGCTGCTGCGCTATGGATCGTGGGTTCGATTCCCACACGGAACAAATATTTTGTATGACATGCAGGTAGTTGTTCCGTGTCTGGGTGTATTGTGTGTGGAATATATGTCTGTAAACGCACCCACGACACAGGAGAAATACTAGCGCGGGGGCAATGTCTTTAATAAAAATAAAAAAAAATACTAGTGATTTGTTCGGTAGGTATATTTAATCAAATATACTTATTACATTAAACATATTATTTAGATAAATAGATATTAACACCATATTGGTTAAAACAGCATCACAAATAATTCATCATACAAATATGTGTTCCGTGCGGGAATGGACCCACGACCCAGAGTGCAGCAGCCGACTGTATCAGCTACTGCACCAACCGTGCCGTCAAACAAACTTGCGTTCTCATTATATCTGTTACTTACCATAATTTTTATTAATTCACATTGTAGTCTCATTTTAAGTGTCCATGGAGTTTCTTACCGGCTATCCATAGGCTCAACAAATTGGAATCGTGCTACTAAAATTTTTCATTTCAAGAGTGTCAGTAAGTGGTTTATATAAAATATATAGACCATTGACAATGTGGTGTTCCGGTGTCCGGAGACGAATATAATTCACAGATTCAGGAACCCTAAGTAGCTGGCCATATTTATCGGCGAGATAGCCTTTGGAGCAGACGCGAATCACCAAACACAGTGTGAACCTAGGCCAGATGGACCGACAATCTCAGGACGGAGCTGGGGTAGATTTGATACGAATGGCCGAGTTGATTTGTTGATACAATAATAATAGGTACGTACCAAATCTAATGCGCAGCCCTGATCTGGTTTAGGTCATCGTCGGAGTCAGTGGGCGGCGCGTGCTCTGACCCGGCGAGCACCGTCAAATGGGTGGAGTCACTCTGCAAGGTGCTGCACTCTCCACCACCGCTGCCGCTCCAGTTTCCGCACTGAGCCTTCTTCTGCAAGGCTTGCACATACGACTGAAAGTACAAACTTGGTTCATAAGATGCAAAGGACACCAATTACAGGCAGATTTATTTGTCACTTTGTCACTCCAATCGTGCGTGGCGTAAGAGGCAACTAAGGGATGTTTTAGGGTGGGTAGCAACATATTCTTGTGCAGTAATAACAACACACTTACATTGCTCCACAATATGATTTCTAATGTGTTGTGAATACTGTTTACAGACATATATCTCTCATGCAGAACACAGACCCGATACAACTATCTGTAGATAATAAAAGAATTGTTGCATGCGGGGTTCGAGCCAAAGACACGTAGCACAGAAAGCCTATCGCTTAGCCACTGCACGAAGCGTGTCGATGTCATGATTATGGCAATATTCCCTGACCTTTTTACTGTAGTGATTTTAAGAAGATCATGTTGAGCTGATATCTTACTCATATTATAAGTGCCAGTGCCACATATTTGCCGCTTAGCAGTCATTATTACTGTGCCCCGGTTAGAAAGGCACTGTAGCTTGTGAAATTACCAGACATAGAGTCTAATTAATATCGTGTCTCGAGGTGATGAGCGCAGTGTGGTGCCACGCAGGACATGTCCTGGGTAGCATTACAATTGTAATGGGCAGGCGTAATGCTTAGCACCAGGCGAAAGACTTCCTAGTCTCTCCAAAATGTATAAAAATATAAATGAAAACCAGATAAAAATGACGACCAATCCAGATGAAATGATGTAAAAAGGTACAATACATCTTGGATTAAGCACATAATTCATCCCTGAAAACGAATAGTATTTAAGATGTGCCACTGTTATTGCTCGTCTATCGTGAGTATAGTTTACAGATAAAAATATACCATATCCAGAAACATCAAGACCCAGAATATGAATTACGGGAATCCAACCTGCGACCCGTAGCCCAGAAAGCCTTAGCTTTAGTCACTGGAGGGCTGACCAGCAGCCATGCTAGCCCATAAACAAATAAATCAGTACCTGTGAGATTACATCTCCGTGCGCGGTGCGAACCTGGTACAGGTATCTGTACTTCCGTTGCTTCATCTCGGCGCGTTGTTCGCGAGTGATCGGTCGAGTCTGTTGCACCTTCAAACGGCGCTTTTGAGCACTTATACCTTTTGAAGAAATATTTCGTTGGTCTATGTAATTTGGGAAATAAATAAAACATATTATAACTCTTATTAAAGCAAAGTTGCATACCAGCAATTTTATAATAGGTAGAGAACTGAGAAGCTTATGTTCTGGTTGTTGTGTTGTTGTAATCACTTACTGAACATAAGCGTGATCACTTCTTGAACATAAGTGTGATTACTTCCTCAACATGAGTGTTATCACTTCCTGAACATAAATCTTCTCAGTTCTGGAAAAAGGAGACTACAGTATCATGCTGACGTCACCGTGCAATTGTACATGTTTATGAATGACAGTGAAATCGTATTTCGAATCACGTGACACGGTAACACTTTGATGGGCTTCTCGCAGACATCTAAGGGAGATGTAGTTGCTTAACCGGGCAATTGGCGAAGCTGAAACAGCCTTCAGCCAGGCTTTATACTACATACTAAGCAACTGCAGCTAAGGGCGCCCCTCCAGGACAAGGACCTCGAATAGGGAATCACGATCGCAACCATTGACATAAAGTACTAGACTGAGCGATCTGCATGTGCTTAGTATGTCGAAGAAAGACAAAGACAGAATGAGAGCGGAGCTTTAAAGCGCCACTCAGCTTTAGAAAGAGATAGTGCTTTCTTAAATTATGATTGGCGATTAAAAGCTACAGTACGGTTGGTGCAGTGGCTGATACAGTCGACTGCTGCGCTCCGGGTCGTGGGTTCGATTCCCGCACGGAACAAATATTTGTATGATCTGCAGGTAGTTGTTCCGGGTCTGGGTGTATTGTATGTGGAATTCATGTTTGTAAACGCACCCACGACACAGGAGAAATCATAGTGTGGGGCAACGTTTAAAAAAAAAAAAAAGTCCTGATTAAAAAACTAAATATATTGGCTGCAGTGCAGCTCTTTCCTTTTTTACTGTAGACATGTTTGGGTGCGCCATGCTCAATCCAGTACTTTATGTCGATGAACGCAGCTCATAAGTCACAATAATGATAGTGGTTTGGATGAATGAATAAAGTTATTTTATTTGGCAACTATAGAAACCTAGATTTCGTCAAATACATAAGCAGACAACAGTATGTTATGATTAGGTATGGAATTTTGGGGTTGTGCCGCCCCTCGGTTGATACATCCGGGGTGCCACGAAATGTTATATTATATTACATCATCATTACCGCGAAAAACACATTATTGGAAAAAGCGTCACAATAGCATGGAAACATCTAATTACATTATTCAAGATTTGGATTTCACGAACATTTCGACGCTGCAGCTTACTTTTTTTTATTATTAAACCAAAAGATTTTTTGGATTTCGTGTCGTCCCTCCACGCCCCCAGGCTCTAGCCTATTTAGCCTATATGGTAAATCAGGCTTTGTATCTTGTTTTGCCTATCAAATAGATCTGCTAAGAAAACATCCTATGATTCAAAACCTTAACTATGTAGTATCTAACAGGTGACTACAGAAAATAACGGTTAATCTGCTCATAATACTTACTCTGCTCGTGGTAGACCCCGGTGGCAGTGAGCGCACACTGTGCTGTGAGCCCAACAATGGCGGCGGCGGGCCAAGCAGCCAGCGTTAGCCACGACAGCCGGCACGGCGGAGCCACAGCGGGCTCCAGTTTCGCTCGCTCCCATAACTAAAATAATAACCAATCTTATCTATACCAATATAATAATACTGAAGTGTCTGTTTGTGATTACAAAATAAAAAGTAGTATTTGCTCTTTATTCGATCGTACCGTGTGGTGTCCGGATCAAGAATATAGCACCACTCCATCTCCTCCGGTGGATGTCGTAAAAGGCGACTAAGGGAATCTAAACCAGAGGGATAGCAGCGTCCCTTCTAAGAAACGGTAGCCATACTGCGCTCACCAATCCGCTTGCCAAGCGTGGTGAGTATTGGCAAATACCCCCCAAAATGATGACACAGTAGGGAAAATCTATGGGGGAGGCCTTTGTTCAGCAGTGGACGTATAAATGGCCGCTATAATTCGATCGTAAATTACCGTTTTTAGCATTGTCTGTTTGAAAGTTTGTTCCGAATAAGCTCAGAAACGGTTCAATGGATTTCAATGATTTGTTTCGTGTATATTCCATTTCAATGTCTTACAGGGTTCAGAAGATATAAATATAATTTAATTGACTGCTAGTTTATCATATAAGGAGGAAATGATCACTCGCAAGAATTTAAAAAAAATGAATATGACGGATGATGAATAGAAAGAAAAAAAATCTAATGTTGTCAAAAACTACTGAACCAATCACCCCCAAATGTTGTAAGCTTATTATGTTCGCCGAAGTGTGTGGCTAATAGCTTTTAATTATTATATAATGCCATTAGGAATTTCTACCAGTCGACCTTAGGGGGATGCAGAGACAAAACATGGTAAGTGCGTAAACAATGTAACTGTGAGCAGTCAAATAACGAAAGGTAATTTATGCAAGACGTTTTAAATCGTTAACATAATATTAATATATATGTACATATACAAACATACTTACATGCATAATAATATTATATATACAACATAGGATCACCACCCCATCCGTGGATGTCGTAAAAGGCGACTAAGGGACTCTTAACCAGTGGGATGGGCAGCAGCGTCCCTTCTGTGGAACAATAGCTATACTGCGCTCACCAACCCGCCTGCCAAGTGTGGTGAGTACTGGAAAATTGCCCTGAAAGATGACATATTTGTGGAAATCTGTGGTGGAGGCATTTGTTCAGCAGTGGACGTCCTTTGCTGATATGACATTATGACGACATTAATAGTTATTATGTATACATAGTTATGTATATACATCGAGTTGGTGAGCTACCCGCGACCGCGAGGTATCTTCGGCATCTTCCTACCCTTAGTGTTATTATGCTGAGCACATTGCATACTACATGAGACTCAACGCAGTCAACACAAAATGGGTTTGATATATCAGTATATATATATTTACCAATGTATATCCCTATCACTAGTATCGCGCTCGACAAGGGTATTGTTATATTATTATATGATACGAGTAGAACAAAGGGACGATATACCTTACTACCATAAAAGATAAATCCAAACAACATAACGTAAATATTATAGTCATAGGATTTATAACCATTCAATTATAATTATTCTTAAAGGCTGTACGGAATGTATAGCATAAAAATATTCGCTATAATTTATAATATCGTGATCCTGATAGACATAATAAAATTCTCTTATAAGCAATTGAGTACGTAAGCTAAACGTAAACAATCTAACCCCCTTTAAACAATAAATATTATATTATTTAAATCATGCATGCTCAAATACCCAGATCAGAAAGAACTATCATCACATCAGTCAAAGGACGCTGCTGAACAAAGGCCTCCCCCATAAATTTCCACGTGCGGTTACATGCCGTGTGTAGTAATTTTAGGGGTGAAGTAGGCCTACCGAAGGCCCACTTTGAGATTGAGATAGACCGAATGGATACACATTTCAAATTATTTTGTCCATCATTTTATGAACTATATTTAAGTAAATGTATGGTTTGTGAACAGTCGCTTTGGTTACACTCAGAAATTCGCCATTAAATTCAGGAACACACAACAGCACTTGCTAAAGAAATACGGCCAGATAGCTGTAATGGTTGTTACATTTTCAACGGTTCTTAGATACTATTAATTAGAACTTCAGTCACGTTCGCTGCAGCTATATAAATAACGCATTAAACTACGCTACTGACCCACTTGAGCATCATTATTCTCTCAAAAAAGTAATCGAGGGACGTCGCGATCACTGCGCCGCCGTAGACGCTCGTGCCGAAGATTGTTAATGCTGAAACACAAATAAAGCACCGTAAATTATTTCAATAGGCAGGGTGGCTGTAGTGTGAGATTCCAAGCCGATAAAGGCGCGAATCACAAAAATAACTTTCGTCGCATACCTCAATTTCGTAATGAATATACGCATAATAATGTGAATAACTTACGAATACGATTAATCAATATGACCACTGGAGCGGTCATCTTCGGCACCGAAGGGTGGCTCCAGGTCCTCGTAAGATCACACTAGAGCCGCCCATTGGTGCCACGCCTTTAGGCACATCACGGAGGGGATGAATGTAAACCGGTCACCCTCTCTAGCGGAGGGAAGGCGACTGTAAAAAGGCCGCCCCCTCAGGCACTTCTCGGGGAGGATTGTAAAGGATCCCCCCAAGCCTCGCTTTGCGCTGTGCTGCGCACACGGCGGCACGTGACCACGTGCGCGCTACCGTCTTCCCGGGGGTCGCTCGGTGTGAGCACGCAGACTCCCCAAACTGCGCACCCGCGACCCCCGAGGCCCCCCACCATGAATTGACGGCAGGGGGCTCAGGCGTGTTGGACTTGGGAGCCGGGACGGTTGTTGCCCCGGCGCCATCTCGTCCTTCTCCGTGCGGGATCGGCCCTCTCCCGATCCCGCTCTGCAGTCTCCTTCTGCAGCATGACGCTCTCGCAGAAGGAGACCACTGCACTCCAATTTTCATGCTCTGCCAACATAGCCAACACTACTGCCGGCAGAGAGAGATCTTGCCCGATCTGGTCGACCAGGATCCTCGGCCGCCCACGCAGGGCACTCCTCGAGCGTGTGCTGTGCGGTATCCTGGTCGCTTCCACAATGGTGGCAGTGCCGTAACCTCGCGTCCTATTCTGTGCAGGTATGCACCGAAACAACCGTGACCGGTGAACACCTGCGTCAGACGGTAGGTGACGCGCTCGCTCCTTTTGAGCCAGGCTCCGAAGAGCGGCAGGATGGGCTCGACGACGCGCTTGGTCGCGAACTGCGACCGTAGGCGATGTCGCCACATCTCGAGTGCGCGCCGTCGAGCCAGCCGCCTCAGTCTGTGGAACGCCCCTGAAGGCACGCCTTCCCCACTTTGGCGGAGAGAGCGTGTCTGGTCGTAGACCCACGCATTCATCTCCGCCTGGATGTCGAAAGGCGGAAAGCGTGCCAGGAGAGTTGCCGCCTCGTAGGACAGTCCTGTATCCCCGTGCGATCCGTATAGCCACTCTGCGCTGCAGACTGTGAAGTTTGTTTCTGCAGCGCTGGACGCCTGACAGCCGGGATGACCATACAGGCGTCCCGTAGAGGGCCACAGACCGCACGACGCCCCCGTAGAGACGGCACCGCTCGACACCCTAGCCATTTATTACGATAGTGGTGGTTATTTGCAGGCACATCTAGTGCTATCCAGTAAAAAGAATATTCGTTAAGTCTTTTGAACCCACAGGATTGCGTTGTTGCGAGTTGTTCGTAAGGGTAACAGATGTATAAATTAAATTTGAATTTGATCGTATTAATTGATCCTATTTTATTTTGTCAGCACACGTAGGTCCAAAACTTAAAACTTTGAAGAAGAATGAAAAATTTATTCCAAAAATACTGAATCTTCTTTAAAATGTTTATATTCATTTTGTTACCAAAATACACAAAATAAGTACTTGATTAGCATCCTCCTCTAATTTTTGATGTTTTAGAATTACAAGGTAATGCTGGTAATTAAGATTTAATGCATTTATACAACCAGCAGAAAAACGAATAAAAATTGTTCTATTTACGGCGGAAGCGAGTCCGCCGACATCAGAATCCCGGTACTGATCTAATCAGAAATGAGCGTACCGATTGCCGCTTCATCTATTAGACACAGTTTTCCGTTCAAGGCTCCAAATCAAAAAGTTTTCAAAATGATTTTATATAAAACCTTACAATAACTTTGTGATTTCAATGCCATTTAATTTAATGGTAGAGGTTTTTCTGTTTTATGAAAACAGAAAAACCTCTATTCAAGTAATATACCAGTATTCAAGCCATTTAGCACCCATTGCAATAGACCTTATAACTGTAGTTTTCATTTCATACATATGTTTACACCTCCAGGAACAAAGCGAGACGGCATTTTATGGTGCAGCCATGGAGAGTCGTGTAGTGACCCATTACATTAAAATTCCTCGGCGTGCTAGACCCATGTTTCTGCGTAAGCCTTTAGAGGGACCGGGTTTCTCTTTGCTGAGGCTATTAACCCGTGAAAAGAGACATGTAGATAAGCTATTATTGCATTACTAACGTGCCCAATGATGAAAACGTGTTTGCCGAAGATGAACGTTCCATTATTTGACGCTAGATGAAGTAATAACCGCCGTGCCGTTGCCGTTGCCGTGTGCTCGCTACGAATAGCACCAACCCATCTCAGTATTGTAAAGGATCCCCACGAAGCCTCGATGTGCGCTATCCTGCGCACACGCTGGCATGCGACCACACCCGGTATGAGCATGCTGATTCCCCAAACAGTGCGCTCGCGACCTCAAGGCCGCCCCGTCATAATATACGAAGACAGAGGCGCCGTATCCTCGTTCTCTAAGCGCGATCAGCCCTCTCCCGATCCTCTGCGGTCTCTTTTTGGAGCATGACGCTCTCGCAGAAGGAGACCACTGCAGTCCGATTTTCATGCTCTGAACATAGCCGTAGTGTCGCCGGCAGAGATCTAGCCCGATCCGATCGACCAGGATCCGACACACGGCAGATCAAGCAGGGCACTCCTTGAACGTGTGCTTTGCGGTATCCTGGTCGCTATTACAGCAGTGGCACCGTGCCGTAACCACGCGTACTATTTTTTTTGTCCAGTGGAAATTCTCCATGAACGTCCTCCTACCAGGGGAAGGGTGAAGTCTCCTACGAGGGCGGCACTGAAAATTTCGGGAATCAAGGAAGTGACACAACATTACTATTTAAAAATGTATTTATTGCTTTTCGAAGTATTCTCCGCGAAATTTGACACATTTTTCCATACGATGGCACCAATCATTGAAGCAACCATTCCATTCGGAAGTTGGGGTCTCCAAAATGGCCGTTTTGTAGGCGTCCACAGCTTCTTTAGGTGAAGAAAATCTCTGTCCACGCAATTTATTCTTTATTTTAGGGAAAGTATAGAAATCATTAGGGCTTAGGTCGGGGCTGTACGGCGGATGGTGTAATAATTCTATGTTTTCTTGCTCTAAAAACTCTTTTGTTCTGTGCGCGGTGTGAGAACTCGCATTGTCGTGATGGAAGATGATGCGGCGGTTGCAGTTCTCTCTACGGAGTTCAGAAACGACCTGTGGCAAACAAATGCTAGCATACCATTCTGCATTAACCGTTCTTTGTCCCTCAAGAGGAATAGTCGTAACATGGCCGGTTTTGGAGACAAACGTGGCCACCATATTTTTTGCAACACTCCGTGAACGAACAATTTTTGTGGGCTTTAACTCATTTTCGAACACCCAAACTCGTGACTGGTTTTTTGTTTCGGGTTCGTACGCATATATCCAGGATTCGTCACCTGATACGATGTTGTATACAGCATTTGAGGATCCTGCGTGGAATCTTTCGAGAGTTCTGACGCACCAAGTAACGCGAGCCGCTTTTTGCTCTTCACACAGCAAATGCGGTATCCATCGGGAAAACAACTTTTTTACACCTAATTGTTCATGCAAGATTATTTGTATTTGACTCATGCCAATGTCTAAAGTTGCCTGAATTTCGCGGTATGTCACATGTCGATCTTCCTCAATCAGCTTACGCACAGCATCAACGTTTTCTTGGGTAACTGCAGTTTTTGGACGACCTTGACGAGGATCATCACTGAGCTTGACACGTCCACGTTGAAATTCAGCAAACCAGCGATAAATTGTGGTTTTGGATGGGGCTTCATCACCAAATGCAGAAATCATCCGGTCAACACACTGTTTTTGTGTTAAACCACTTCGAAAGTCATAATAAATCATCGCTCTTGAATTTTCTCGAGTCAATTCCATTTTCTCAACGACTAAACAAGTTTTACAAAACCTTGTGACAAGACCGTGAATCTTTTTTTAAATAAATAAATGGTATTCGATATGTAAAACCAAGGAGTTTTCAATTAAAAAGATTTTAATATGACAGGAACAGTGGAAATATTCCATTCCCGATACTTTTAGTGCAGCCTATGTACCTGCTAAAACCACTGGAGCGGTCATCTTCGGCACCGAAGGAGGGCTCCGGGTCCTCGTAAGATCACACTAGAGCGCACTAATACCTACCTACAGCCACAGTAAGCTTTTAAATGACTTATAAAAATAGAATAGTGAACAAATTATAGTTAAGCATAATTTTATATGAATTCAGAATATTATTTCAGAACAACATTTTGTTTTTAGCTTTGCTATAGGTTAGGTAGTGACAACATATGCGATAATGATTTATTCAGATTAAGTAGAATGTAATGGGTCTTATCGGACGCTAGAATTTTTTATGTCAATATAATCAAAAATCCACTCAGTTTTATTTTATTTACAAGATTGTTTTACGGCAGTTTGGAATAGATGTCGCTCTTGCGTCCACCACGGGCTAGTGGCACGTATTCGGGAGGTCCAATTTTCTATGAGCATTGCATAAATATGGCTGAATTAGCTGGATGACTTTGTTATGTTGACTTTGAAGGCATCAATTGTTTGCGGTTTATTCGCATAGCCCTGCGATTTAAGATAGTTCCAAAGGAACAAGTCTAAAGGTGTTAAATCGCTCGATCTTGGTGGCTAGTAAGTTGACGTCAACGCGCGATATGACCATGGCATCAAATCGCTTATGTAAAATGTCCATCGCATGGCATGCGCTGAGTAGCAAGTAGTGCCGTCGTATTATCGGTATCCATGCCGTCCAGTTTAGGCCACAAGAAGATTCTTATCATCGATCTGCAGCACTCACCGTTGACGGTAATGGCAATGCCAGTTTCGTTTTGATAGTGGTGTTTCTTCTGTGATAGCCTAGTAGTTGCCTTCCATGCAGGAGGATCTGATTTCGACCCCGGCCCGCACCTCTGACTTTTCGCATTCGTGTGCGGATCAGAATTTGGGCTACAAAATGTTCTCAATGGTGCGTGTAGTCCGCCAACCCGCACTAGGCCAGCGTGGTGGACTAAGGCCTGACCTTTCTCATCGTGAGACAGTAAGCGGGGCAGATTATGTTCCTTCTGAGGAACAGCAGTTATTCTGCGCACACCACTCCGCCTGCCATGCGTGGCAAGTTCCCCCCAAAATGACGACAAGGAATGTTACCAGTCGTCTATGGCGGAGGCCTTTGTTCAGCAGTGGATGTTGTTGGCTGATATTATGACGATGATGATGATTAAATACCAGAATAATGCGTACTTCACGTGTCTCTTTCATCAAAACGTATAATAAAATATTAATTACGTTTGTGGCAAACATAATGCTTTTATACAGGCCAATCAAACCGCAGGATACATTTATGCGGACCAATACACGCTACACACTGAACCGATGCATACGTACATACAATGTTAGTGTTGCAGCTGACTAGTCTTAATACATAACTGGCTATGCTTGTCACATATCGATATCTCCTCCGATATGGTGGTTTACTAGGTGTGCATCACTGTACCCATGAACCCTCAATGACCAGAAAGGTTGTCAGTAATTAATCATGCACCAATGATTGTTTTGCAACTGATGATATTCGGATAGTAAGTAGGTATAGTAAGTTTTTGGTATTATTAGGTATTCGTCTGGATTCTCTCGACATTTCATATGATGTCCAGACCACCGAAAGAAATAAAATCTGCCCAACAGACAGCTTATCGTAAATTTTTATGCACAATACTTATAAAGTACAATGTTTAAATTTTAATACTTCTTAATAAAAATATGTAGGTATTCCCTTCTATAGGATAGATCTTGGAGATATACTCCTAGATCCTATAGGATTCTAATAAAGCGGACTCTGTAAAAATAAATGCTAAATACATTTAATATCAAAACTAAGTTCATTGAGAAAATTCATTAGTGATGAGATGATTTGATTTCAAATTTGTTAGATATTGAATAATGTAGGTAGTATTTTAATTCTATATTAGCGGACTTTTAAAAATAAAAAGTGATATATTGATTACTAGTATTATGTATTTCTCGGTGTAAGACCAGTTAATTAAATCTGAATGCAGTATTAACTTAGTCCAGTTCCAAGAGCTCTCACACAGAAACAGTCTGACGGCGCAAAGATTTAATAAATTAGCATTAGCCCACTCCGTTGAACTGAATTCAAACAGCACTTTAAGTGCATATTTCTCTGAAGCGGGGCAATACGGAACTATCTGATTCAGCAGTAAATTAAATTATTTAATTAAGTTTGTCGGGTTAGTCCCTATTTCTAGTGACCCACTTTCCAAGTATTAGGAAAATCATCAATAACTGCATCGCGTGCACACAGTAACATCAACACCTTTATTAAGTCTAAGTAGTAAGAGAGGTAGATAGTCCTAATTTTAAGGTTTCAAATCAATAATGGAGTGGATCAGCACTCACAACAATTATCACCCTTTTTGAGACACGTGAAAAGGATGAAAAGGGTTTCTTTGGGCGATCGCCGAGGTGTCACCATGTGTCGTGAGACGAGTATCCTATACATATATTGGTGATGTAACGAATGTTATATTTCTCACATTCGCGAATGCAAATGCGGATGCGAATATTCATATCCATTATTCGCGAATACGAATGTTGATTTTTCCAATATATAATTTCCTTTTTGTTTGTGAAATACATTCGTTTCGTTTCTTGCGTATATGAATGCGAACGGCAAAAAAATATGCGAATATTCGCGAATGTGAATGTGAATTCGAACATTCGTTACATCACTCATATATATGTAAACATCGCCAGATTTCTCGTTTGTAATATATTCCATAAGCACAAACACCCAGACCCGGAAGAAATATCTCTGGATCATATAAATATTTTTCTGTGCGAAAGCAGAAAGCCAGTCGATTATCGAGCCACTGCACCAAACGTGCCATCTATAGCGACACAATAACACCATTGGCGTAGGCATATACTTTAACGCTTTATTCCTTCCAACACGGATACAACGACACCCACGGACCAGTGACCTAACGGCATACCTACAAAGTTTCAAAACGGCCATATTCTACTAACCACATGATAAGCAATAGATAAACCGTTATTTCCGGATAAGCTTGGATAACCTGCTTATTATTGCCTACAATGCAATCTTATACGAGTCATGTATAATATACAGAATATACTGTCACTACTATCACAATGTTATCTGTTATGATAAGATAGCGGTCTTACCTTTCTTCCAATACAGGTTGATGACTGCGAAGAATATGCCAGAACAGAGCAACGCTACTACACAGAGCCAGTACTGAAACAAATGAAATAACATTAATAACAATCCAACGAGATGGATAGGCCTGGTTACACTAGCTAGGAGGCGTTGGATGCGGTCGCACGTAACAAGCTGTGGTTGAAATATATGGGGGAGGCCTTTGTTCAGCAGTGGACTTCTTTGGCAATGATGATTTTAAATCATTTAACTTAAAATATAACAATATCTCGAACTGAAAACGAGGTCACAAGTTCCAATTATCTCTCTCTTGTACGAACTTAGTAGTAATGTAGCTACAATCATTCTCAATCTGAGGTTTTTTTTTTATATGATGGGCTTCTCGCACTCGTCCCAAGAGGGATATAGCTGCTT
Organism: Diloba caeruleocephala; assembly: GCA_947459985.1. Lineage (NCBI taxonomy): Eukaryota > Metazoa > Arthropoda > Insecta > Lepidoptera > Noctuidae > Diloba > Diloba caeruleocephala. Next base: position 7,212,310 of record OX381604.1, on the reverse strand, counting down.
AACCGGGCAAATTGGCGAAGCATTAAGTAGCCTCCAGCCTAGCTTTAATTATATTTTAAGTAACTGCGCCTGAGGGCGTCCCCTGCGGGACACGGACCTCGGCTCAGGGAGTTACTGGGACAGTAATGATCGCAAGGGACTGCTGGATCAATGATTAGTTGGGGTTTAAAGGGATCTTTTATTACTACTCGATTTCTCGGCACGGGCCGGCGCGAGCAAGGGTCAGGGGGGGGGGGGGGGGAGGGTTTGACTTTAACGTTAATCGGGTAGTCGCGAATTTAGGCTTCTCTCAATCTGAGTCAATCAACCAGCCTAATGTAGTCATAGCTGGTAGCTAATTCTAAAAACACAAAGTGAATATTAAAACATTCGCTCAAAATATTATTGGAATAAATCTTCTAGTTCCAAATAATAATTTACTATCCCGAGTTTGTAGACGCAAGCTGTATTTTAATAATATTATTCGGCATCTTACACAACTAGGTCAGTTTAAAATACAATTAGGCCCAGTAATGGCAAGCGATGGCATTAAACATGCCGATAGATACTATATACTCTATACAGTGAACATGCCTATTACCCACAGGTTACGTTACGTCATCATTTAACGTCAGACCACTCTCATCCACTCCACGGTTCAAAGAGTTATAAATAGAAAAGGATATACATTTTTGACGTATCGACCATGGTTTCTTTCTGTTGTCGTATATAAGTGGAGCTCTGAACAATACAAGCATAAAGTCTACTGTACTAAAGAACAACAAGGTGTTGAATTTAAACACTGTTTCAGAACATGCAGGCTTGTACATAAGCAGAAACACAATGTTATCTCATTACCAACGCCATTCAGTAATCGGTTTAGTAAAATGACTCTCACAAGTCAAGTTATGCAAAACCAAGAAACAGTGAAAACAATTGTAAGAAGTTTTCTTTTTCATTCGCGAAGCAACGTCGAGAATAAGCAGAAGCGCACCGCTAAAAATAGACCTAACATTTCCCATTCTTTCTTAGCGCAGGTGAAATATAACCACAGTGTAGGCTCCAGTCAAATACAGTAAGTAGTTTCACTGCGGCTATCACCACGAACTGTACTTCGACTCTTAGTATCTATAAATTTTTGAAATGCAGAGGTTTGGTCATATGGAGGTTTGAATTCCCAGCAATGTGGTTGAGCTGAGCGTCGCCGATGCTTGCGTCGCCGATGCTTGCGTCATATTCGTGAACGTTTGCTCTCATGTGGGACTGGTCAGTCCTTACTGCCATGCAATATTGTTGAATGGCACATCATTATTATTTTACTGGTTTCACGCTGGCTATACAAGATCCTCGCCTACGTTAATTCTGTTTGCAACTATCAACAATGTAGTGTAACATTTTTTAATTATTTTACACGAGTGTCTATGGGTTTTTCTTGCCGGTTCTTCTCCATACCAACTTCTTGGAACTGCGCAACTACATTCTGACTATTTATATGCTGCAATGGTTTATATGAATCAAAATATTTTGAATTTGAATATCACAAATCAAAATTAATCATCATCATTTCGGCCGAATGAAGTCCACTGCTGGACACAGGCCTCCCCCAAAGATCACCTCAACGACCGATATGGGTGTGTTGTGTGCTCAAGACCCCCGTCTTGCCATAATCGCCACGCTTGGCAGATGGGTTGGCGATCGCAGTTGAGTTGTTAATGTACTCGAAAGACGCTGCTGCCCATCCTTCGGTTAATCCCTTAGTCGACTTTTACGACACCCACGGGATGAAATGGGGTGGTGGCATTCTGAGCCCGCACCACACGGTTAATCAAAATTAAAACTTAATTAAACGTGAAACAGCCAACTGTAATGTCATGTCCCGGGCTGCAGTATGGCAGCTCGGGACGAATAGCACCGTGGTACTTCTCCAAAAATGCTTGTATTAAGCGAGAATATGAATAGCTATCGATAGATTGTGGCAACTACCCATCATTGTAATGCTAAAGAAATGTATTTGTATGTAGCAAAAATTGTACAGGTATGCATAACTCTAACTCTAACACAAATAGTCATTACGCACTTTCATTCCAAACCAATGGAACGGCACTTCAAGCATTAGAACTCTTTATCATAAAACAGAATGGATAAATAAACATTTAAAAGTAGATACGTAATTATAATTATGTACAATTATGAAACTCATTCGCTGTGCGTGTGTACAGTAAGAGGTAATATCATTCGCACATTTACATATTCATAAGTGGTACAATGTATGCTAATATAATCGAACACATACATACACGACAGTGAACAGACACTATAATTACTCTAACAACTTTTGTGTTATGACTGACACAAACGGAACCATAGTTTGGTAACCATGTGATTATGACAATTCACGATGCGTGAACTATGCCTACCATCATCATCAGCCTGTATCGGCCCACTGCTGGACATAGGCTCCTCCCAGCGTGCGCCACAACACCCGGTCATCACCACTCCGCATCCAGTCGGACCCAGCAACCTTCTTCAGGTCGTCCGTCCATCTTATGTCATCTATATTTTATAATTGGCCGCTACTCTCCGATTTTTTGAACGCGAATCATTTCTATGTATAGTAGGATCTGTATAAACGATCACGTTACTATAATTCGATATACGTATCCACTTTTTCAGCAGATATAACATCATCGTTAATAATATACCTGATTTGTATTTCGCTACTTCTAACCCAAAATTATCTTTATTTCTTTTAGCCAGCCATTTCAATCAGTTACAATGTGTAATTAATAACCACTGGATCAGGAGATGTCTTTGAATAGCAAGATTGCATTTGATTGCTCTTAATCAATGCTGAGGGACACAAGGCACTGCAATCGTAGTAATTGGTTTAAGGCAAATCAGGCTTGTATTCAAGTTGTTTAATCGAGTTACATGCGCTACACAGAACCTTGTTAGCCTCCACATTGTCCCGATTCTATACGATTATACATACATATACGTAAAATTAATAGATCTCTAAGTGTTGTACCATATGGTATGAAAAACACCAAACCATCTCAACCCGTGGGTGTCGTAAAAGGTGACTATGGGATTAGCCGAAGGATAGGTAGCAGCTTCTTTTAAGTACATAAACAACTCAATTGCGATCGCCAACCCGCCTGCTAAGTCTGGCGATTACGGCCAAACCCTCCAACGAGTACAACGCACTCAGACCGGTCGTTGTGCCGATCTTGGGGGCAGGCCTGGGTCCAGCAGTAGACTTTATGTGGCCAAACCGATGATGAGGTCTCTTATTGCACGAGTATGTCTAGGTGACCACCATAGTACCAAATATTCGGGTGCCAAGCAATAGCTTCAGATATTTCTGTATTACGGTTTGAAGGGCACTGTGGCAAGTGAATTTACTGGGCATAGGAGACTAAAAAACTAATTTCTTCAGTTGACCAGCTCAGTGTGGTGACACACAAGACTAGTCCTGGGTAGCTACAGTTGTTATGGGCAGGTGTAACACACGCAGGTGAATGCAGTTCTTGTCTCAAAAAAGACATTTGGTCCTTGATTTTGTCCGCTAGGGATGTAATTAATCTCATAAGATCATATAAAGCTATACATTTCTAGTATAAGCTGATCTCTCATTGCACGGAAAGCCTATACAGTGCGAGATCAGCCTAAACTGGAAATGCTTGATATGTAGCCGTGAGTACAATCGCAGTAACATAAGAAATACTTGCATTAGCTTTGCAACACATCTGTTTATCGGTCAACTCGCATCGCTAAAACGTGTTCATTAATAAATCATCGCTTGGATTTCACTCGTTAGTACCACTTTCACCGTAGTTGATTGACAAACCTTTATCTGACCTACGTAACCATTTGATTATATTTTTCATATTACTTGATAACTATGCAGCTGAGATTTTAATCAATCCAAACCTTCCGTCATTTATTAATCTAGATATTATACCGAACAAATCGCCGCTAAAATGACGCATACCTAAATTTTGTTTTTTTGGTATCTGTATCTGTTGTTTGTTCCTTTGAAGAATATAGAACCAGTCGATCTCCTACCTTGGATGTCGTAACAGGCGACTAAGGGACTCTAAACCAGAGAAATGGGCAGCAGCGTCTCTTCTGTGGAACAGCAGCCATTCTGCGCTCACCAACACGCCTGCTAAGCGTGGTGAGGACTAGCGAATTCCCCCCATAGAGTGAGACAATTGTGGAAATCCATGGGGGAGGCTCTTGTTCAGTAGTGGGCGTCTTATGGCTGATAGTTATGATGATACATATAAACAATTTTTCAAAATTGATTTGTATCTTACATACATGGGTTGGCAGAATTTTTTAAACTTTAACTCTTTTAGTTATTGCTACTCGTCATTGGTTTGCTTTGGGTTTAATCGCAATGCTGTTATGTCAACTTAATAATAATTATCATCATAAATACAGAAATGCTAATGAGCTTACCCTAGGAGTTGTTCCCAGGAATTTTAACAAAATTTTAATGTACACCAACACCAAACAAAAATATAACAAACAAATACCGAACTAGGTACCGTGGAAAATATTTCAATTTTGCAGCATTCGCAAAGCTTTACCAACAAAAACAGTTGAAAATTATTTCACAACACCGTAAACTCGCTTTAAATTGAAACAGTGTTTGCATTCCGAGAAATAGTTAAGCCAATAGAAATTTGTAGGTACGAGTACATTCAGACAATAAATAGTATTCCCACATGAAATGTTAAGCCCGATATCAGAGAACGTACTCGGGAAAAATAAACATTCAAAAAGTGCTGTAGCAATATGTAAACGTACCACTACTACCAATTCCTTTGACGTCGGTAATATCGGTCAGTAAAAAATGAATTTTATTTTACTGAAAGATTTTAATGCAATAGATATATAATCGAGCAGATGCTTAGGCACCTTTAAAAACTCAATAATCGTCTGAGGGCATTGGAATATATTTATTTTTTATAATTAACGACGTTTTTTTCGGAACCAAATGCACTCACTACAACTTCGTTATTTATGGGATCAATTTTTAAACAGAAGTAGCGGATGGACACCGCCCAGTAGAATGACTCGTGTGCCACTTACAGACGAACTCGTGAATAATATAAGACCTAAATTGTCTAAAAGCCACTTTAAACTACTTTGTTGAGAACGCAACAGCAAGCCGTTCTTTTAAATGTAGGTACTCCTCTAACAATGTTGATACAAAACAATAGTAAACAGATTATTGATATTGTATTACGTTGCTTCGATAGGTCAGTACTAGAACTGTAGCATGGACTCTTCAACGTCTGAAGTTTTTTACCAATAAATTCAACGATGCGTTTCAAGAGGCGCGTTCGGTAAATTGGCAGCAGTTTTTGTTTTTAATAATAGCAGCGCCGTTTGTTATTATTCGGGAGTCTTGCATTGCAATCAAACTACGCAATCGACATACAGAAGTTGGCTTCGTAACAATCAAGACAGGGCAACTGTAATGAAGGTTCGTGAATTCTACTTCTCAAACAAATTATGCATGGCTTTAACTTGGAACTTCAAGTTGCGTGAATGACTGATTCCCCAGTTTACACAGTTTCTGTAGTGATTCAAGTTCAAGTCAATTCAAGTTTTCAGCTGATTTATTACTTTACTGTATAGCAAAGTGTAATTTCGGCAGAACTATATTATGGCGTTTCAGTTCAAGATAAGACGAGACGATATTAAGAACACAATCTCTTAGAATAATGGCATTTTACTTAATAGATACTAATAACTCATATGAGTCCAATACCTGCATACCCGGTGAAATAACTGATTTCGTTCGCCACTCAACCTAATTGATTAAAAAAACTGAGATTTGTTTCGAGGATGGAGTTCCTAGTTCCTGCATATGTTCTGATTACACCAACACAAAAAGCCACGTGGCAAAGTTGCTATTCTATTCTTATTAAGATGGCTTTTTTGTAGCCATTTCTGTATTAGCCTATACAGTCCAATCGATATCAACATTGTTATGTTAACTACGTTACTGTGTTTGCTTTTGTTGAAAAGTGCTACACTGTAATACCACAACTACTGTGGCTGGAAGCAAGCTAACGTAATAGGCTATTGTTAATACGCCACCAATCGATTGTTTCTTACAATAACGATTACAATACTTTCGCAAATTAGTAACAATGTTAATCTGTACCAATTATGTATTTACACGCACATTTCAACGGTATGTGTTGAATCATATTATACTACTGGATTCATCAACATCATCATATCAGCCAAAAAACGTTGACTGCTGAACAAAAGTCTCCCCCCATAAGAGGACCGGTTATATGCCGTGTGTCTTAATTTTTGGGGAAATTTGCCAGTTTTCAACACGCTTGGCAGGCGGGCTGGTGAGCGCAGAATAGCTACTGTTCCACAGAAGGGACGCTATGCCATCACTTCGATTTAGAGTCCCGACTAAGGGACCTTTTATGACATTCCGGTAGTGGATTAAACAATAAGAAAGTTTAAATTGCCGTATGGTGCCGGCTCAGAATCCCACCACCCCATTTCCTCCCGTGGGTGTCGTAAAAGTCGACTAAGGGATTAGCCGGAGGATGGGCAGCAGCGTCCGTCGAGTACATTAACAACTCAACTGCGATCGCCAACACGTCTGCCAAGCGTGGCGATTATGGCAAAACCCCCCAATGAGCCCACAACACACCCATATCGATCGATGTGGTGATATTTGCGGGAGGCCTGTGTCCAGCAGTGGACTTCATTCGGCCGAAATGATGAAAGTTAAACACATGTTTAATTTTTTTAATTTCAATAAATGCTTGTAGAAAAATAGCCATATTTCGAAATGAATCTAAGCTAAAATGAGCTAATAGGAATACATAACTCTGTTTTCCTTTTGGGGTTTAGTTCAATGAAAAGGAGCTGAAATGATGTAACACCGTGTGTTACTTAACACAGAAAGATGTATTATGCAAAACGAACAACAAACAGAAAGTTGTTATGCGAACCGTCTTTTAAGAAAAATCCATTTTTTTTTAAATATTCGACGTAAACACTACTTTCTGACTACTACTAACACTACTTGCTGATACATAGACATATGCCTTTGTAAAAAATAACTGTCCACTAGGTCCTTTAATTATCTCAAATCACTGTGGCCATCCATGGCCAGCCACCAATCAGCGTTTCCACCGTGTGGTGTCCGGACTAAGAATATAGCACCACTTCATCTCCTTCAGTGGATGTCGTAAAGGGCGACTAAGGGCGCCTCTTTCTATGGATAATTCCCCCAATAACGACCAAACAAAGCAACTGGCCCCCAATCCTCGGCGGCTCCGCTGTTCCAGTAACGGCGGGACAGTGGGTGCTAAGAAGCTCCGGCAAAGATCCAGCTACCACCCCAAACAACAACTGGCTCTGGTAATGCATACTGAGGGCAGACGAAAGGATCATTGAGCTGGAAGGAGAAATAGGTACGTTGCACTGGGATATCACGGGTTTATCAGAAGTCCGAAGAGGGCGATCTGAAATCCGGCAACCTATTTTAGCATCGGGAAAGCCACTGTCTCAGGGTGGTGCCGGGTTCCTCGTCTGCTCCGCTTCGTCCTCGTCCCTTATTAAGTTATTAACAAAATAATTACCATCGAAAGTGTGCCGAGCAGGGTAGTGTACCATCTACTATTTATGTATTACTGGAAGGTCATACAGGTTTACGCACCGACCTCAAAACACCCAAATAATGAAGTAGAGAGTATGTATGAGGGCGTAAGTAGGCCCATTCATACCGGCAAAATACACTTCGCTGTTGTGATGGGGGGGACTTCAACGCGGAGTTGGGCACATAAAACGATGGTGAGTTAAGAGTTGGGCAATTTAGTTATGGTCAACGGAACCCTAGGGACAGATGCTGGCCGACTTGTTGGAAAAGGAGGCACTCTTCGTGATGAACGAACTAACTCCTTTTTCAATACTACATTATGACCGATAAAAGACAAATATGATGTCTCCGTGATCCATAGGCTGGAAACCAGCAATGACCGAATAGTAAGAGGCACATAGAATATTAATCTCAAAGTTACGAGGTCTCGTCTGATGCAGTCTACGCTTTGGCGCTCATATCCAAAACACCGAGAGCTTTCAACTCGAACACCGCTTCCAGTATCTATGACGAAATGACGCTCCAGTCCTCCGGTGACAATGAAGCATAGCGGCTGCACAATAGACGGATATGGAAGACCTTTGCGTGACGATATCCGTATCTTTAATACCATCATATTAAAGAGATAATTAAGGGAAACAAACGCTCCAAAGTGTTTCTAAGAGAAATGTCTATTGGGCAAAGTCGGATTATGAAGCTGAAGACCGAGGACGGCAGCGTAGCGCCGACTAAGCCAGAAGTTTTGAGGGAGGTCGAGAAGTTCTACCGACAGTTATACACAGCAGTAACTACACTTACCATTGGCTCTTACAACGACCGGCGAGCTAAATTATAATTATTAAATTCACCCGACACTATACCGAAGATATCCCGACACTATAACGAAGATATCCCGGACATCAGCCTTGGCCTTGAAACAACTAAAATATAACACGGCGATGACGGAATTACGACTAAGCTTCTGTAAGCGGGTGTGGAGCACCGGTACCAAAGTATTCGATTCCGTCTTACTCGAGGACACATAGCCGGAAGCATTAAATAGAGGCGAGGTTGTCTTGTTATACTTCAAAAGGGGTGATGACAACCTGTTGAATAATTATAGAATCATCTTGCTTCTGAGCCATATTTATAAGCCGTTTTCAAGGGTCATCACTAATCGCTGGAGCACAGGTATGATGGCTTTCAGCTTCCCGAACAAGCCGGTTTCCGGAACGTCCGGAAACTCCCTTATGCGATCTATGTTACTAAAAGCTTTCCAGAAACCGAAAGCAGATGGACGCAGCGGCATTTTACACACGAGATAGATAATAGAGGAGAATAATGTGCCAGTATGCTATAGACTATGAGAAAGCCTTCGATTCGATCGAAACCTGGGTAGTGCTGCAATCTCTGCAAAGGTGCCAACATTGGCTATCGGTTTATCAAAGTGATAAATTGCTTATACAGAACGGCATTTTCTTTTTATATACTGCCATTCCTAATCTATACGGCGAAGTAAATCATTTGTGTTTTGTTGAGATATTATTATATTTAGTTAAAAGAAAGTTCCAACTGCCAAAAGGGTTTCCTACTAAAATAAACCCGGTCACGTTTGCATCGCGCAAATAGATAACCAGTATGAATTGGAGAGCGTATAGCGGTGTGTGCTATGCATCTGAGTGTAGAACACATCAGAGCATGCAATTGAGGTCACATCATATTGTGAAATGAAATTATACTACTACAACGCATCCTATTGATTCTATGATTATTACTGGGTAACTGCTCTATGGCAAACTATCATTGAAACCTTAAATCGATTTGTATCTACGGTGCAGCAAAGGAATCCGTCATTTACTCTAGAAAATGTAATTACTGACCTACATGAAACTCTCTTTGAGCGAACATAATCTCATAACAGGTAGGTTCCAGGAAAATTCTGAGCCAGCTTGTTGGTAATTTGATTTTGCGTATAATAATGTAAGGTAGTTGTATGAGCATACATTCAGAACCCCGTGATATCACGTACACTTGTCACCAAACGACTACACTTCGAAAGTAAAGAGTACACCACAATGGCCGTAGAGCGAAATTAATATGTAATTGATCTAATCCAAAATCTGCAGATTTGAAAATGTTGTACTTCGTCCATTCTTATTTCATATTTTACACAAAATAAATAATAGTTTAAAAAACTAAAAAAACACGCTAGGTTGTGCTGAACTGAGTGCCCGAAAGAGCAAGTCTGGAACTGCACGCATGCGTAGTTCGCGCACTAGCTCTGTCTCTCTTACTCGCATGCAAAGGATGCGGAAAGAAATTAATTAATCCTGGCGAATCTAATTAGGATAATCGGATATTTTGATCGGATTATTGCATTGTCATCGACCTTTGACAGGTGTGCAAAGTTTGAATCAAATCTGATCGTTCAAAGTAGGGCAAAATCGAGCTCAAAGGAGTCGGTTACAAACAAATAAACATACATACATACATACAGGTGAAGCTAATAAAAGCGTGTTAATAAAAAAAAACAGTAAAATCCTTAATCTGAAATATTATTTATTTCTACCGTTCGTAAAGCATCGGCCAATCCTGAGCGTCAACGACGCGAGACGTGTCTGAGACGCGGGGGCGCCTATAACGCGAAAGTAGACGTGCACACCTGCGAAACTACGGCGCGAATTACCAACTTAATTTGTTAGTGAATCTTTGTGAAGCCTTGAAGCGTGCGTCCAGCTTTGTTGTCGCGGCTACCCACGCTGTGGTCGCGTAGGTGTGCATGGTGCCATATGATACCATAGGTAGCGTCTGCGGCCCAACAGTCGCGCGACTGACGTTCCCGCTTCGCAGTTGCTTTGGCCACAGAGGTTTAGCGAGATATTGGATGTTATTTGAGTCGTATTTATATATGGTTTTGTTTTAAAAAAAAACGCTGCCCCATACTAGGATTTCTGCTGTGTCGTGGGTGCGTTTACAGACATGAATTTCACATACAATACACACCCAGACCCGGAACAACTACCTGCAGATCATACAAATATTTGTTCCGTGCGGGAATCGAACCCACGACCCGGAGTGTTGCAGCCGACTGTATCAGCCACTGCACCAACAGTACCGTCAAGAGTAGTTTACTTGCTGATTATAAATTATTTCTGATCATTCAGTAGCTGCTTTTGTTGATTTAGCAATGCCTGCATTACGTAATCCTACTTCTTTTTACTAGATATTTGGATCAACAAAATATTACTTACTTAACATAAACTGTGTCTAACTTGTTTTCACCTACTGACACGAGATAATAATGAATCACTATTACACCGAATCGATGACTTCGATGACGCACTTATACAACCACAATCCAATATTTTCATAAGTCTTCTAGTTATTAATTTAATAATTTTAATATAAAACCATAAATTATGATTCCAGTTTAGTGCTGAAATAGCATTTGACACCAAATATAATTTCTGAACTTCAGATGAACGTATCATTTGTTACTATAAAATATTAAGGTTTAATGAAAGTGGAAAACAATCGTCTATTGAAAGGAGTCGACAACTTCATTATTGAACTTAAGAAATGCCTCCAAAAAAATTAGTGATTCATAAATAAAAAGTAGAAGCACAATTGAGTAATGCAACGACATTGCTCATCTATACAAATAAATAAAATTATAGTGTCTGTTTGAAATATAAAAAATCTGTGACTCGCGAAATGTTGAAATGTGAAACATATTATTATAATCATCTATATCCAAATATATAATATATTCATTTGTATCCCACATCTATAAAAAATTTTAAATTGAAGTGTCTGTTTGTAATATGAAAATAACAGCTTTTTACTAAATGCATAAGAAAGTATATACGGTACCTACAACAAAACAACTATTAATTTTTTTTGTCTGTCTGTCTGTTTGTTCTCGCTAATCTCCGAAACGGCTGGACCGATTTCTGCGGGACTTTCACTGGCAGATAGCTTATGTTATAAGGAATAAATTAGGCTACTATTATTTTGGAAATAAACTCGGGTTCCGCGCAAAAAAATTTAATCCCATGATATCCAATATATATACTCTATGTCAAGGGTCTATGCCGAAGTACTCTAAATTATTTATAAATAATCCAATTTATTTTAAATTAAATCGCGGGTGAAACCGCTGGTTTCATCTAGTAAAATGTAAACTTCCAAAGGTAGCTTATATTAACTGTGATTTCAACCAACGAGCACGATTTGGTCAAACACAAAGTATAGTAGAATACACATTAACGTGTGAGGATATGCAAATACTTACTGTAGTTGGGCGGGCGTCCAGGAAATGATCATAGATGGCCAAGCCGGCGATAGCGAGCAGTACACCGGTGTGGAAGCCGGTCATGAACAGACCCACGTACTGGATCAGCATAGTGATGAGACCAAACAGAAGGCCGGCGCACAGTGCGACACCTACGTGCAAACACAAAAACAAAACATATTACACAACCCGGAACCACACGGGTTTCTTTTAATATTTTTTGCAATTTTACTATACATTTGTACAATGCATTTAACATAATGATTAAGTGATTATGCACGATGTTACCCAAGTATCCACATGTGTAGTGTAGTATAGTATAAATCTCTGATTACATAAGCTAGTAGGTCAGGCCTTTTTTATTGGTCTCCAGTGGAAATTCTTCATGAACTTCTTCCGCCCCGGGGAAGGGCGAAGGGGCATACTCGGACCGGCTAAAACCACTGGAGCGGTCATCTTCCGCACCGAAGGAAGGGCTCCAGGTTCTCGTAAGCCCATTGCTGCCACGCCTTTAGGCACATCTCGGAGGGAATGACTGTAAAGCGGTCATCCCTTCTAGCGGAGTGAAGGCGGCTGTGAAAAGGTCGATTCTCGGGGAGGATTGTAAAGGATCCCCTCAAGACTCGCTGTGCACTGTGCTGCGCGCATGGCAGCACGTGACCACATGCGTGGCGCCGTCTTCCCGGGGATCGCTCGGTATGAGCACGCGGACTCCCCAATATGCGCGCCCGCGACCCCCACGGCCCGCCACCACGTAACGACGGCAGGGAGAGGTCTGGCCCCTACTACCTAGCTAATGTTTAATATTTCATACGAGTATTAAAGGTAGCAAAGATTAGGCGGGTACAAACATTAATAGATGCCCGGCTTCAGCTTTCTATTGCCTCAGACTAATTCCAGTCATAGTATTCATCATCATCATCATCATATCAGCCACAGGACGTCCACTGCTGAACAAAGGCCTCCCTCTTAGATTTCCACAACGAGCGGTTACATGCCGCCCTCATCCAACGACTCCCAGCGACCATCACCAGGTCGTCAATCCACCTCGTTGTCGGCTCACGCTACGTTTTCCGGTACACGGTCTCCACTCGAGAACCTTTTTGCCCCAACGGCCATCAGTTCTACGATCTATGTGCCCCGCCCATTGACACTTCAACTTACTAATCCTTTCATAAGTGCTTGTAAAAAAATAATTTAAAATAAAAGTTTCGACTATTGACTAAACGTCAGAAGTGCAATATGTGTTTACTATAATCCTTTCAGCTATGTCGGCAACTTTAGTTCTTCTACGGATATCCTCATTTCTTATTTGATCTCGTAGAGAAATACCAAGCATAGCTCTCTCCATAGCTCGCTGAGTGACCTTGAGCTTTCTTAGAGGCCCACAGTGAGTGTGAGTGTGTCATAGTATTTGCCTTATCCCTTCCAGTCATAGTTACGAAGATAATTTATCTTACTTACCGACATTCCCGTACGGAGGCATCAGGTATTCCTGGAGGCAAATTAAGTATACGATAGCCGAGCCAAAAGTGAAGCCCGTGAGGAACATACTGGCTTTAAAACATCGGTAACCTGAAATAGACATCCAAATTAATATTGTTCTGCACCAGGCTGCAGATACTAAATTTTATATTCTTTTACTACAAATTCAGGCATAGTTTAGTTTATTTTAACAATAACAATGGAAGCGATAAAGATGATTGTATGATCTGATTCGTTTTCCTTTACGGGATGAAACGATTTTAGGAGGATATCAATATTAAGTGCGTCCGCAATATGAACTCCTTGTGACAGCGGTAAATTCAGAACTCAATACGCCGTCAACGCGGCCTAATAGCTTGTTAACACACCATCTTGGGTCGCCAAAACAATACCATCGATTGAATTTGATAAAGAAGGATAAATGCAATGATGCAGAATTAAACTAAAACCATTAAAGCCATATCTATAAATTACTGACTAACCCAGAAGTAATAATGCTTATGCAATACCAACTTTGGTAAGGCACTTTGGACAATGTAAAATCAATTATCTGCATAGTTGACAGATACAGATGTTGTAGCTCTAGCCAACCATAGGAAGAGATACTACGCTTATTAGATTCATAATTACAATAAAAACCTAACAAAGGTAAGATAACATAGGTTAGGTTAGAGACGTAAGCCGAGCGAGCGTAGCAATTGTGCAGCAGCTGCTGCCGGCGATTGTCAGATTTCATTGAATCTAAAATATTTCCTCGTTTTGGTGTTTATTTTATAGCTCTTAGCAAAATTGCACGGCACTGCCTGGCTGGTGCAAACTTGGCACACTCTGCAGACCTCGCCGTACGGCCATACCAGATAATTAACTCATTGAGTGTCGTAAAACGAGACACAATTAAAAATCTATTGTGTCTACACGGTTGCCGGCAATTGACACGATACACCCAACACTACAATCCGGAACAAATACGAAAATACGTACCTACATATATAAGATCGGTACCTAGCGATCATCCTAATTTTTGCCAATGATGTAGGTAACATTTATTCTGTAAAAACCTTGTAGGCAGGCAATCTTGTTAATTAGGATATACAACTCAATCATATCCCTCATCATCATCACAACCTATGACTTATTTATTTAAACTTTTATGTACATTGATTATACACAAGGCCGACTGAATGCCATGCGGCATTCTCTACCAATCAAACATTTGGGTTAAAGAAGCACTTCAATAGAGGTACAAAAACAAAGCTATAGATAATGTTGAAATGGATTAAATCAAAAATAGGAATTCATACATATACTACATTCAAAATAAAAAATAAATTATTCTTAAGTTTTGCCGTGAACTGATAAATGAATAAAACGGTATTTCTAATGCTGGTATACATCCTCTCGTACACCTCCTATTCCATACAAACGAACTTCCCTTTTTCTTCGAAACTAAAAAACATCAGTAATATAGTAAAACTGGCTATTGTAGATTCCAAATGAAATAAGACATACGATTTTTGTTTTTTTAAATACTAATAATGTTACGAGTTTCTGTCCTGCCCTCCGTGCCGTCGCGGGGGTGCGGTAGAAGGAGCAGACAACGATCTACAAAATTTTCTGGACGCTCTCTCGATCTTCAGACGCCTTGTCTTCCTCAAGGTGAACTGAAGGTTAAGCACTCTAAAGGATAACACACAGCAGTTATCATAAATATTTATATAATGTTTAATTAAAAGTGTGCATAATGCAAACTGACGTTTTAGTATTTACTACTCAACTCACTAGTCATACAAAAAAATGGCACATGGCCAGCTATTATATTAGTGTTAACTTCATAGCGATCAACTACACGAGTAACCAGTAAGATAGATACACTATCAAAGCCGAGCTTTGTATATGCATCAGCTACTTAATTAATTTATCTTATTTTTAAGATAAATTTCATTTCAATCTATAGGACAAGTCGGCTTTGCTGACGCACCTACCCGCGCTGTGGTCGCGTAGGCGTGCATGGTGCCATAAATGCCGTATGATATCATAGGTAGCGTCCAAGGCGCGATCGTCGCGCGACTAATGCTCCCGCTTCGCAGTCGTCGCGCGACTAATGCTCCCGCTTCGCAGTCGTCTTGGTCGCGCAGTTTTGGCCAAAGTTAAATTATGCGATATATTGTTATTTTTCTAGTTTTCTTGCTGATTATAAATTACTTCTGATAATTGAGTAAATGCTATTGTCGATTTAGCGATGTCCTGCATTACTACATGGATCAAAAAAATACTACTTAAAATAAGCTGTGCCTAAACTTGTTTGCACATACTGACTCGATATAATAATGAATCACTATTACTCGGAATCGATTATATTACTATTTTTCATTTCTGTTCAGCAGATTTTTTATAATTCTTCTAAATATTTTTGGCGGTATGTAATGCTAAATAATATAATACACACAAGTTTTTTTTACGACTAGCTGGGACCCGCTGTTTCACCAGCGTCTAATTTAAAAGAAATTTAGAGTACTTCGACTTAGGCACTTGACATAGAATATATATATATATATTGGATTTCAAGGGTTTTTTCTTTCCGCGGAATCCTAATTATTTTTCTAAAATAAAAGTAGCCTAACTTATTCCTTACAACATCAGCTATCCGCCAGTGAAAGTCCCGTCAAAATCGATCCAGCCGTTTCGGAGATTACCCGGAACAAACAGAAAGACTAAAATTTAAAATAATATTTTATTTGTTCTATGTGCCGTGTATACTTTCATATGCATTTAGTAAAAATCTGTTATTTTAACATTACAAACAGACACTTCAATTTTATTTATTTGTATAGATGTGGGATACAAATGAATATATTATATATTTGGATATAAATGATGATAATAATAAGTTTACGCTGCCTAACATTTCGAAGTCACAGATTTTTTATGTTTCAAAGGAAAATGTTTTTGTGGTATACCTATGTCTTAAAGAACTATCTTTCTTTCCTTTTCGTTTGGTTAGTGGCCAACCTTGTGTCAGAGTTGTTCAAACCACCCAAAGCCTTCCAACTTGCTTAAAGACTGCCGTCTAAACACAACAACCAGGATCGACGATGTTTCCTACTTGTCCTCCAAAGCATGGTGAGCGCAAGTACTCAGTTCAAATAACACTATGCGGTCACCCATTCACTGACTGACTGCAAGAAACGTTGCTTAACGTCACCGATCGTTTACTGATCAGTGAGTGCAACTGCACAGAGCTAGGCAGAGGCTTAAAGAACTATAAAAAATGCATTATTGTGGAACAAGAAACGGCAGCTTCATCTTCGTCGAGACTAGTCTCGACTGAAAGCTCGCTCAAGGCGTTCTGTAGTTTCTGCCTAAGAAAAAGGTTTGCTGTCATGAATATGGATGGTAAATAAATGTTTTTTTACATCCGAGTGTAATATTTATGTTTCTACCAGTTCTGTTCATCCCATAAGAGCAATAAATTACTAAAAGAAGTAACTCACCAAACAATGTATAGACGATCCCGAATGCAATATACATAGCGCATAGAACGCTTATAATAGGGTCATAGTTGTAATCGATTGACGTGCAGAAAGACCCCTCAATGTGGGGGCCATTAAATTTGATCGTCATGTTTGGGGGACTCCGCGTCACCTGAGGAACTAGCTGTCCCACCGATGACATGTTTAGAACTCACTGCTTGTTTAATAATTTTAATTGACTGGAATAATAGTGAAGTGCTGTAAAAGAAAAATCCTTCTTCAATTTCTACAAGTCCAACATTGCAAGCTTTATTTATTTAGGCAAACTATTTACCTGAAATAATTTGAAAATATAAAATCTTAACTACTTATATTTACTGGATTAAGGTTCACGAAAAACATGTTTTTTCAATAAACTCATATAGGTTTAAGAAATGTTATGACCCTAGAGCATCTTCTTAATTTGTCAATGTAGTGATATAGTGATTGTACCAACTCATTCAAATAGTTATAGATGAAAACAAGAATCAGTGATTATATAATAATTGTTATTAACATAACAAGGAAAGGACGTATCTTGGTAGTGCACTGAAATTTAAAGTATACATATTATATTTTAACTGTAAACCAATGCAAACCAAATGCAATTTGGATCAAGCACACAATCGCTCTAACTGCAACTTAGTTGCAAGGCAAAGCACACTGTTGCAGCTTAAGCTGTCATGCAATATAACAGCTGCAATTATATTTAAAGTTGTGGCTCAGTCGCTAATGATTATCGTAAGCAATTTATTAACCAGCTATAAAAAGTAAACACCACCCATATTTTACATCCACTAATGGCCGAAATTAATAATCACTCTTCTTTAATCTTTGGATTTGGGATTGTTTTTTGTATTATAATTGTTCAAGGAAAAATGAATTGGGTGAAACAGTATTACAATAATAAACAAAGAATTAAAAAGAACTAGGTATATAAAATGAGGGATGAAAAATAGGATTCTGTTGCAGAATAAATAATTTTAAATTATTTATTATGCATTGACCATGAAACACATTATTTTAGCCCAAGCCTCTCAATGTTTTGTTATGTATGCACGTCTCTTTTTCTATTGTAACTAAAAATTAAGTAGATTTTTTAAGCAGAAACAACTAATCAAGCAATTATAAGATTAGAATTTCATATTTAACTGTAAAATTAGCAATTTTTATTGTTAGGCTTAATTGAAACTTGTACAGTGGAAAAATTACAGGCAGAAAGTAGTATGGAAGCCAACAAAGCTAAATTGCTGAAGTTAGTGAGGCACCTCACTGGCAGGGCCTAACAAGCATCTTGCTTATACCCTGTCTAGATGCAACTGTATGTGTCGTGTCTTAACCATCCTGCAAAGGCCGAAAGAATTAAATGAAATAGTGATTGTGAACAATGAACTCTGGGGATTGAGAAGTTGGTGCTACACAATATTAGTTTCAAGATGTTTGTGATACAGATTTTGTCACACCAATCTGAGAACCAATAAAAAGGAGAAGTGCTGGCCAAAGGTTATAGTGTTTTCACAAAGGGTATGCAGCAATATTATGCTGCAATGCAATGCAAAGTCTCTGGTCTGTTCAACAAAGTTGTGTTTTTAATGGCATACTAGATTATTGTAGTAGGAATATCTGAGGGCCTTAGAATATGAATACAACTTATGGCTTCTATAGCACTAGTAGGGACACAGCTAGGGGCCTTAAATTAAAATGAATCTTTATGTGGTTCCTTTCTCAAGTCTTGGACATAGTTGTGGCATTATTAGTGCCTATATAAAACATCTGTAAGCAAGGGCCTGCAAAGTGCAACATAGTAGTGCAGTATAAAGATGGGGCTGCATTTTAAGCAAAGGCTAGCTTAAGCCAGGCAGATTGTACATTTACACTTCAGTATTATTTTGAAGGAACTTTAGAGACTGGCTACAACAATTTACATTGATATTATCAAATTAGAGTGCTATTCACCATTCAAGAGTTTCGTAACTTAGATATTACATAGGATTTACTTAGGTATATATTATTACAAAAAATTCTAAGTTTGCAAACAATACATAGGTAGGTACTTGATGCAAATTGGGTTTTTTTATAACTATAAAATAACATAAAGCAGGCCATGTTAATGCAGGTTTTTATCATATGATCCTATTAAATATGTTAACCTACTTTAGCACTAACAGCAGACAAGTAACTTATTTTAAATGTTCAGGACAAAATCTTAAACCTGTATGAAAGTGTGACCAAAGCCTTCAAATGAGTCAATAACATAAAAACATGTTTGTCGACATCGACAAGTATCACTTCACTTTCGATATAGAAAATACAATGACAGTAGAATTCAACTCCAGACACAAGTACTTAATAAGAATATTGTTAGTGTTAATACAATAAATAAAATCAGTAAAAACTCACCATTTTACGTCGTGTCGATTTCACATTGTAAATTTATAATATCGGGATCACTCTCGTCCAATCTAATAACAAGAATCACGAATTACGCCTTTTTCTATAATAAACACATTGTTTTTTACCATGTAAATACAGACCAGAGCGAACGCTCCGCACTCACGACTAGCTACGTAAAAAGAAAAATAATACCTAACAAAGGAGACGTTTCCCAATACTCGAGTGTTTTCCACTGAGTTTTCTCTCGACAACGACAAGTTCAGTTCGTCAATCATTGAATAGTGTTGCTCGTTGCCACAGATAATTTAAGCCGAATCGAGTCCTATGCTATGACATGACATCAATTGTAAAAAACCGATAGTTTTATTCATAAAAAAATACATGTCGATCACCAGAGTAATAAAACTGGTAAATAGTAAGTACAAAATGAAATAAATACCAAATACATGAATGTATGTGCAATTACGAGTGTAACGTCTAAAATACCGTTAACCAAGCATAAAAACATAGGAAGCCAGTGAAATACAAAGCCAACCCTAGCCGCAACTAAGTCCACCTTTGTGAATGAGAATTGAATACCTACATCATTTTATTTATCGCAGGGAACGGTTCCAGGATTATTATATTTTGTGCTTGTGTTAGTGTAGACAAACGAGTGTATTTCAGGAGCGTTTCCAAGATTTAAAATGTTTTGGACAGTCATCACCGAAGTTTAAATCAAACAACACGTATTTACCTTAGTGAACACAGTTCGTCCAAAGTCGGCACATCACCCTATTTCACAATGAAAGTCACAGTTACAACTCTGAACGATGAGATCTTCATTCTAGACGTGTCTGAAGATTTAGAGTTGGAGAACTTTAAAGCATTTTGTGAAATAGAATCCGGGTTCCCTGCGAAAGACCTTATCCTGAATTACAATGGCAAGCCGCTTTTGGACGATAAAAAGTCGCTAAAGGAGCATGGCGTTCACGATGGGGACGTCGTTGTACTCCTTCACATGATGCAAACTGCCTCCAACCTAAATCAAAATGATTCCAGTCAAGGTATGTTTTGAGTCACTATGTATTTCCACTGTGCATTTAAAATTGCATTGTCATGCCTATTGTCATTGATGACACTAGGTGTAATTTTGTCAAATTTCTTACTGGCATCTAATATACAAACAAAGAGAACTCCCTCCAACCTTGATTAAAAATCATAATGGCATGAATTGTCAATCAGTATTTTTTTTATATTTTGAGGGGTTGAGTTACTTTTTAATTAAAATAAAACAAAAAAAATCATCTCCCTTGCAGCTTTGCCAACAGGCTTAGCAAGTTTCGACTTCAGCAATATCAGAGTACCATCTGGGGCTAGCACTTCAATGGCAGCTAGGAACCCGCCAGTTGAAGAGGACCCACGCATCATCAGGGAGATGTTTTTGGCTAATCCAGACCAGCTTGCATTGCTCAAGCAAAATAACCCAAGATTAGCCGATGCTCTTCTCAGCGGAAACCTGGGTATGTGAAAAATATGTAAACATGTTTCTGATGAATATATTCATATCTTGTAAATCTGAATCTTATGTTTCATAGATACATTTGCTTCTGTGCTTCGCGAACAAATTTTAGCTAGGACTGAACGCCAGCAACAGCGAATAAGGTGATTATATTATAGATAGATTTAATTGTATACATGTAATTATGGAACATACCTTTACAACAATAGACTATTTTTAGGATGATGAATTCGGATCCATTTGATACTGAGGCTCAAAGGATGATTGCTGAGGAGATTCGGCAGAAGAATATTGAAGCCAACATGGAGGCGGCTATGGAATATAATCCTGAAACATTTGGCACGGTTGTCATGCTGTATATCAATTGTCATGTCAATGGGTAAGTGTCATCAAATACTATACTATTAATGCATTTATTAGTCCTTTAATTTAATTTACTGAATTATAACTTTATGTTACACTTAACAATAACAATATACTGTTTGTACACATTGGTGCTTTGGTCTAGATTCCCGGTGAAAGCCTTCATAGACTCTGGTGCTCAAACTACTATCATGTCAGCTGCTTGTGCTGAGCGATGCAACATAATGCGGCTGGTGGACACAAGGTATGCAATCGAACTCATTGATTGTGAAATTATCATATTATATACTATCCTGACAAGCCCTCATGTGTAAATTTGAGCTACAAAATGCCTACAAGCTATCTGCTTTAAGTATAAAAACCAATAGCAGATACAAAGCCAAAAAAGAAATACTTAACTGATAAACATTTTAAAATATTGCCACTTCAGCTTACTTCTCCTTTCAGCTATGTCGGCAACTTTAGTTCTTCTACGGATCTCCTCATTCCCGAGGAAATTGTTATTTTTAAGCTGTTTCAAGGCTATCCTAATCTTGTACAGGCTGATGTCCGGGATATCTTTTGGCTCACGGGTGTCTGTGAGAGCCAATGGTTGGTATAGTTACCGAGGTGTATAGCTGTCCGTTGAACTTTTTGATCTCTCTCAAAACCTTTGGCTTAGTCAATGCCATGCTGACATCCTCGGTCTTCAGCTTCATAATCCGAATTTGCCCAATAGACATGGCTCTTGCGAACACTTTGGAGCCCTGGTTCTGCTCAATCGTCTCTTTAATACTATTGATTTTAAAGGTACGTATGTCGTGACGTAAGGACTGCCATATCCGTCTATTGAGTTGTCGGTATGCTTCCGCATAACCGGAGGACTGGAGCGTCACGGCGAAGGGTGACTGTAAAGCTGTGTGTGTGTGTGTGACCCTGTGGACTGTAAAGGATCCCCCGAAGCGTCCTACGGCAGCACGTGACCACAAGCGTGCTACCGTCTTCTCTTGTGTAGCTCGGTGTGGGCACGCAGATTCCCCAATCTACGTACTCACGAACCCAGAGGTCCCCCGCCTTATAGCAATGGCAGGGGGTTTCAGGCGTATGGGAATCAGGTCTCCGTCTCCTCCTTCGAGTGGGATCGGCCCTCTCCCGATCCCGCTCTACGGTCTCGTTCTGGAGCATGACCCTCTCACAGAAGGAGACCACTGCAGGTCAGCTCTGCCAACATAGCCACTACTGCTGGCAGAGAGAGAGATCTTGCGCGATCCGATCGACAAGGATCCGCCACTCGGCGGCCCACGCTGGGCACGCCTCGAGCATGTGCTGTGCGGTGTCCTGGTCGCATTCACAAAGGTGGCATTGTGCCGTGGCCTCACGTCTTATCGGTGCTAACCCCTATCCTTTGCAGGTACGCACCGAAACAACCGTGCCCGGTGAGTACCTGCGTCAGGTGGTAGGTGACGCGCTCGCACCTTCTGAGCCAGGCTCCAAAGAGCGGCAGGACAGCCTCTACGACGCTCGCAAACTGCATCCGCAGGCGGTGACGCCACTTTCTAAGTGCGCGCCGCCGAGCTTGCTGCCTCAGCCTGTCCAACGCCCCTGGAGGCGCGCCTTCGCCGCTCTGGCGGAGGGAGCGAGTCTGATCGTAGACCCACGCATCCATCTCCGCCAGGATGTCCAAAGGCAGAAAACGCGCCAGAAGAGTTGCCGCCTCATAGGACACTGTTCGGTATCCTAGTGCGATCCGGATAGCCACTCTGCGCTGCAGACAGTGAATTTTGGTTCTGCAGCGCTGGGCGCCTGACAGTCGAGCTGACTATACAGGCGCCCCGTAGAGGGCCACGGACCGCACAATCCCCCGTAGAGACGGTGAACTTCCTCACATGGTCACCCGAGATTGGCCAGCAGCCAGTGTAGTGCACCCACTACCCTCTCGACTCTGGGGACGAGCCGCTGAAAGTGCTCTTCGAAGCCCCCATGCAATTTGATCTAAACGTCAAAGTTGTACCCGATTCCATCTTAAAATCACAGATTGTTTTTTGTGTTTTTGTTTCTTTTATTATAAAACCTGGTGACGAGTCGAATACGTCATTCGCCTGCCATTAATTGTTATAATGCTACCCAGGACTAGTCTTACGTGGCACCACATTGCGCTCGTCACCTCGAGATATTAGTTACGTCTAATGTTTAAACACTACTGTTTGGCAGTACAATAACGGGCACTGCGGTACTTAGCCGGTTCCTGCAACAACAAGCGAGAGACGTACTACTAATAAAATTATGGATTGATCAGCACAAAATAGCCTATTAGCCAGTTAAGAAATCTTCACCTAGAGCTCAAATATATTTTTCAGTCATCTACACCACACCCACATCAAAGAGTTTGTTTCGGCATTTCCTCTCAAGACTATATTTAGCTAGGAAACACCCGACCTAGCTAACATAGTGAAACGAGTGTTGTAAATGCAACCTGATGAACACTAGATTTACAATTGAATGTTATAAAACTGGATATTTCTATTCATTTTTTTTTGCAATCATTATTATTTTCAAAATAAGGAATGTTCTGTTATACGGTTATATAGAAATACCATGTAACTATTTCCAATTAAAGCTACCATGTACCATGTATTTGTTCATAATTATATATAAAATTATAGGTATATAATAAAGATTAACCACCAATCACCAATCAATTGCTAAGCATAGTGATTATGATAAATCACATGGCAATTGCCTTGCAACCGTTCATTGTTTTGATTCATGAGGACGATCACTATCAGAACTTGACGTTTACGGGCCGTAGTTAGATCGACCTGAATATGATATCCTTTATTATGTTAACTAATTTAATTACCATTCAAACCAAGCTAAGCAATAAGAGCCAAATATGATTCTTACATATTTAAATACATAAATAAATAATAAACAAGTAGGGGGTTAGTCTATACAATAAAGGCAATGAATACAACAGGGAATTATGCTAAATAAATAATGGAACAATGTAGCTTACCATTCTGTGCGGTCAGACTGATTCGCTTGGGAGTTTTCAGACACCAATTACACATACATCTTACCAGATTATTCAATTATAAAGACTTAGGTAACTACAAATTAAACTTCCGCTCATAACCAGTTGCCGTGTGGTGCCGGCTCAGAATGCCACCACCCCATTTCCTCCCATGGGTGTCGTAAAAGTCGACTAAGGGATTAGCTGGAGGATGGGCAGCAGCGTCCTTCGAGTACATTAACAGCTCAACTGCGATCGCCAACCCGCCTGCCAAGCGTGGCGATTATGGCAAAACCCCCCAATGTGCTCACAACACATCCATATCGGTGGTTGTGGTGATCTTTGGGGGAGGCCTGTGTCCAGCAGTGGACTCCATTCGGCCGAAATAATGAACCAGTTGCTCTCACTAATCGGTAAATGATCAGTGAGGTTAAGCAACGCTCGACGCGTTCATTTCGTCGATCCCGGTGATTGTCATTAGATGGTAGTCGTTAGCCAAGAGGCTTTTGGCGTCTTGAACAACTCTGACACAAGGTTAGACACCGACCAAACCGAAAAGGAATGTCGTTGACTTTTTAGTTTTACCCACTACCTACTACCTACTTACCGTACCCGGTTAAACCATTTGAGCCGTTTCCTACCGAAAAAATGTTTTTCGAATAGTTAAAGCGGGACTTAATATTGTAATACTTGGCGTTTCAGTATTCGGCTGTTAGGGTGAGATTCAGAAACGAGTCTAAGCGTGAACTTACGCTTCCATCTGTCAAAATGCACTACTTACGCCCGTAATTTTGACAGATGGAAGCGTAACTTCACGCTTAGTCTACGTTCGTTTCTGAATCTCACCCTAAGAGTATCGCCTTTTTTTATTGTATCAAAATAACAAGCCCCCAATGTAAATGAACCCAAACTCACATACGACCGAAATTAATAACCCATTTAATCCAAAATTAGATTAGCTTAGACTAGTTTCTGAATCTCACCCTTAGACTCGTATTACAAGATCTAGAATCAAAGCTCAAGTAGAACTTCATCGAGATTGCATCAATAGAATATCAATGCTGTACCCATTCATTATACATGCATACATACACAACTACATAAGGTTCATATTTGATTAACGCAATCTAGAATCAAGTTTTGATTCTCGTTCTGTATGTAATACGGGCGAAAAATGTGGTATTTTTAGGCTTCAAACGTCTGAATGAAAAAACTGCGGCCCACACACAGACGTGTGACGTAAAACATTTGAATATGGGCATCAATAAGAGGTAGAACTAGAAAATTAAGTTTTGCAATCTATACCGTGTAACATATGAAATGATAGGGCTTTTTACTAAATACTTTTAATATTATTTAAGAAAATAGATGAAAATTGACCATTCTCCGCCGTTTATCTCCGAAACTACAGAGCCTAAAATTTTGAAAAAATGTATACTGAATATAGTTCTTTACTTATAGATTACAGGAAAGCCTATAGTCCTAAAATGACATGGTAAATCTTTCAATATTGTGTGTACAGACTTACGGTTGCAGTTGGAATGTATGGAAGACCGTGTTTTTTAACTGCAATGTTAAGTTTTTTCTTGGGATAAATTTTTGGCTCAAAACAGAATTCTACAATAAACAATATATTCAGCAATTTCGGAACCCTCTCCACGCGAGTTCAACTCGCACTTGTCTAGTTTATTTTTATTGAGTTAATACACATCCTAGCAGTAAGCATAGTTTTCTCCACACATATCTCACCAGTCCGCAAACGTCAACTCTTAAATATGTGCCTCCCAATCATCGTTACAATGAATGGTCGTATTTTCATCATCAACGTGCTGGCAGAGGGTTTGATGATCACTGTATACTGTTATGAACATATGGGGATGCTGCTAAAAATCGCCTTTTAAGACACTCATTGATATTGGCTTATAACATAATACAAATATATTGTGTTATAAATTTATAGTTTTTGTATGAAAATATTAATACGTTACGTGCGTACATACCTACGCATAGCTATGTCGTTAGTATTCTAAAAACTATGAGCCATCTGTGATAACAAACATACGACATCCTATAGATGGGCGGGCATCGCGAAAGGCGTCGGCGTGCAGAGAATAATCGGCCGAATTCACATGGTGCAGATGAGAATCGAGAAAGACTTTCTCACCACATCATTCTCTGTCCTTGAAGAGCAACCAATGGACATGCTGCTTGGTTTAGATATGCTCAAGAGACATCAGGTAGTAATTAATAAATATAATTTTAGTACGCTTTGTTGTAGTTTCACTTTCTGACAGTAACTTATCTGAAAGCATTTTAACATTATTGTTTTTATGTTCTTTTTACTTTAAACTCATTAGACCTTTAATTTTGCTGGCCATTTATTATTTCCGGAAATTAATATTGGGAGCACGACTTCAGAGATATATTTACGGTTTGTTACATAGTGCAACATAGATTTGAAGCGGAACGTTCTTCGTATCGGCACGACCGGCACTGAGACGCCTTTCTTGCCCGAGTCCGACCTTCCAGAGTGTGCTCGGTTATCCGGATATTCTGAAGATGAAATCGTAAACCAGTCAATGAGAGACCATGAGGAGCGGCAAGTCAAGGACGCTATGGAAAAATCAAAGCAAGGTGGGCGTTCAAAAAAGAAATAAAATTACGATTATATAAGAAAAAATTGTGGCGACCATGTCAATTTCGTTATGCACCGTAATAAAAATAGTAACGTATTATTTAAAACAATAAAAATCGTAAAACTAATCCCTTGTTTTTGTGTAGTTGATTGCATGTGCGGAGTAGCTAAACAGCTTGTCGGTAATGCGTGCATATTTGTTGGGAAAGTTGGGTCAGTGAATGGAAACGATCATGAAACTGCGAAGTTGAAAACCGAATGAAACGAGGGGATAATGCATGGGAGATTTTACGATTTTAATCACTAATATTCTCTTTGTAGAAGAATTTAACTGCATTTTATATTAATTGTTAAGGATATAACTCACACTTGGTATGTTATTATTGTTTTAATTTCATCTATCATGACTGTACTTACTATTCGAATAAGTTTGGTTCATTGAACATATAGTTTTGATTTGTCTCATAAATCATTATACATTGTAACAATAACAATCTTATGTATTTTTTTACGAGTAACTAATTTAATATTGAAGTACGTAATTCAGATGATATTTTAGTGAATTAATACAAAATTGTATCTTCTGAATGATGAATTGTTGTATGAATAACGTGTTGTGGTTGTATTCTTCAAATACCTACAATATTCAAAGAAATTTAATTGGAGGGTGCATAAAGCATAAGGCTTTGCGATTATAACATAAGTAAATCATATTCAATGTTGACCGAAATATAAATAAGGATAAGTCATTAAACTTCTTTTTTTTTGTGTAGCCGTCGTTGTCTTCGGCATTCAATTAGGTGCCATGCTAAATTTCATAGACTATTAAAGTAAGACCTTATACATATATTTTACAATGTTTCACATTGGCCGATAAATAATGAAGTTTCTTCGCTCGATATAAATTTCTTTATGTAGGAGTATGGATTATTAAACTGAAAGTTTATAAGTTTAAATTTATAGTTATCGAGATAAAATACTTTTGTCGCTTACTACATCATTTTTATTTTGCGTAAGACCATTTGTCGTATGTCGCGGGTACTTCAAGCATTACTAGCTAGCGTTACTAGCACGAATACGTAGTACTGGGTCGGTGATGATATTGACAATTATGTAACATATTTAAAATTGAACAGAGTCGGGCGGACACCAGGGTATTAGACCGACATCTAGCGGCCAGTCAACATCAGTGCCCATGCAAATCAATAACCAGAGAATGGGTAAGTATAGAAGGGGGATGGTTTCATTAGTTGGTTCTCCGTATCCTTAGTGTGGTATCGGGCAAACTGTCTTTGTATGTTCCATGTAGGCTTTCAAATACGTGACTTAAAGAAATGTAACGCTGAAATCAAATTGTTCAAACGTCTTTTTCAGTCCTCGGTGATCCTAGCCTGACTGTCCTGCCGACTGACCATTTTGGGGAATCTGAAGTCGAAGAAATTGTTTCCCTTGGATTCACAAGGGAACAGGTATAATACCAGCTACCATTTACAATTGCGTGCATTAAAAAATAAATGGGATAGACATATTTAGATTTTAATACATTTTCTGATAGTCACACAAGTCACTTACTTTACTGAGTTATCTGTGTGCCGTGTGGTGCCGGCTAAGAATACCACCACCCCCATTCAACCCTGGGTGTCGTAAAAGGCGACTTTGGAATTAGCCGAAGGATGGGCAGCAGCGTTCTTCGAGTATATTTATAACACAACTGTGATCGGCAACCCATCGCTAGGCGTGGTGATTATAGCAATATCCCTCAACGAGCACATAACACAAACCCATACCGGTAGTTGTGGCAATCGTTTGGGAGGCTTCTGTCCAATAGTGGACGTTTTTACGGTTGAAATGATGATGATGATGATCTATGTGCGATAATATGATATACTATATTAGCTGGGAACCGTGGTTTCACCCGCGTTTAATTTAAAAGAAATTTAGAGTACTTCGACATAGACACTTGACATAGAATATATATATATATTGGATTACAAGGGTTATACTTTTTCACGCGGAACCCTAACTATTTTTCGAAAATAAAAGTAGCCTAAGTTATTCCTTATAACATCAGCTATCTGCCAGTAAAAGTCCCATCAAAATCGGTCCACCTGTTTCGGAGATTACCCGGAACAAACAGACAGACAGACAAAAAAATTAAAATTGTTTTTTTTTGTTATATGTACCGTATATACTTTCATATGCATTTAGTAAAAAGCTGTTATTTTGACATTACATTACACTTCAATTTTATATATTTGTATAGGTGAGTAACTGGATAACTCAATAACCACTTTAACATTTCAGGCCATCGTGGAGCTGCGGCGTTTCAACGGTGACAAGACCCAGGCTACTGTGGCGCTGTTCGCTAAATCACTCAAATTCTGATATATGCTTTAAGTACACCAAAACGGACTGTCGAACTATGATTTAACACATTGGAACGTTTTGAAACTGCAGAAATACAATAAGACAAGAAATACATTATGATGTTTATTTGTATCTGTTCAAAATGTTTTTCTGTTGTTTATTGCATTTGTATCAAATTAAAAAACAATAACTGTCAACTCTTACTGGTGATTTAAGCTTTTCTTTGATCATCGCACTTAATTCTTACGCAACTCACAGACTGATGCTTAATAGTTCTGCTAAGTTCGTGGATTTTGCATATGCAAGACATTTGTGTGGTTTTATCAATATGAGCGCAAGCGTGTGTTTGCTCCTAGGTATCAATAACTGTGCTTATTTAACAAACATATATTTTTTGTTAAAAGAATCTATTGAATGAATAATTCAATTATAGCTATCGCGGCCTTATAATAGGCGGGTTACGATAAAAGTGGCTCAAAAAAAAAGATGGTTGATTGCCTTATTCACTTGACTATATTTTGTAAGTTGTTAAAAATCATATATCAGTAGTAAGCTTGTTTATACTGAAATTTATATTTTACTATAATATTAAGTGTATTCGTGATTGATTGCCTTAATTTCCTGTATCTGATAGAAAAACGAAAGCAATCCTCTTCGACCTCTTCGTTATACTGGGTGCCATTTAATCACCAGTTAACCTTCTTAGGGAGCAATCGAGCCCACGATTCCGTACCCAAATCTGTATAAAAATAGTATCGTATTTTTCACCAGAATATCCATTTATGGAAATAAAATAAAAATACATTTTGGATTTTATAACAGTCTATCCAAAACGCCTGGCGTTCAATAGCCTCATGCGCTTGCCATATGATTGGGTGGCACGTACCCAAACATCTCCGCAGGGCAGTGCCTGATTCGCGCTCGGTCATTGTACGAAACGGGTGTGTATGGCACCTGCAAGTATTTTGAATACACACTAATTACAGTATCGCCTTAAATTTTTATTTTTATGAGTTGAAAACTTTTTTGGTCATGACTGGGATCAGTACTCTACCGCATTAGAGCGTCGTATGTGATTAAATGGGCTTCCTGTATATTAGCTATTTAATCAATTTAAACTGACTGTGCGCCGTGTGGTGCCGGCTCAGAATACCACCACCCCATCTCCTACCGTGGGAATCTCCTATCGTTAAAGTCGACTAAGGGATTAGCCGGAGGATGGGCAGCAGCGTCCTTCGAATACATTAACAACTCAACTGCGATCGCCAACCCGTCTGTTAAGCGTGGCGATTATAGCAAAAACCCCCATTGAGCCCACAGCACAGCCATATCGGTCTATGTGGTGATCTTTGGGGGAGGCCTGTGTCCAGCAGTGGACTTCATTCGGCCGAAATGATGATGAAACTGACTGTACATTAACTGTCTCAAAGATAATAGTCCCATTAATTATAGGGTTGTCAACTTTGTGGGCTAAACTTGTAGTATTGTCATGATATTGAGCTATACGACATGTTAATATAAGTAATAAGTGTAGTTGAAAATTGCAAAAAGCTTATCTCTTGAAAATTATCGACTGCATATATGCCTCATGCACATATGAGGACTATTGTCTTTGGGAAACCCTATTTCGTAAGTCATTTAGTGCTTACCTGTATTCTGGTTTTCTTTAAATAGTTTATATATACAAGCTTATAGAGCTTTCTTCATTTCTTTTTACGGGGTCACCAAGGGTTTTATATTAGGTATTTAATTTATCAAAAATGCAACTGACACTATTTTTATGAGATAATTTTATACCTAATTTAAGTTTATATGTTTTCATGATTAAAGTGATTAAAATAAAATTTTGGTTTAATTTACCGAAGAGAAAAATGTTAATTCTCAATAAATAAATAAAACAAAAACAATTTGTATAGGTTGGTGTACTTGCGTATTACAAATGTATAACAAATATCATACAAATTATTTGAAATCAGTTATATGGTAGAAGCACGCATATCTTTACTAAACAATTTATTATTATTTGTATGTCAGACCATTAATATTTGACATAAGTTTTAATAATGAATAAATTCGAACAGAACTCTGTTGAGAACTATTTTTATTAGCTTAATATTTGTGATTAGTAAACGTTATTATATTTTAGAATATTCTTTGACCACTAGCCATTTAACACTATTAAAGCTAGTTCGCGCTATCATACTACTACACATAATTCACAATACATACATCTCGTCTACTATGTTCACACAAAAATATAAATTGGCATTTTGGTTACTTCGGTGATATGGTAAAAGATTTTAAAAATAATGTTTAAACACTATCGTCTGCATCAGGCGGCTGACTAGCTAATTTATTCGCCATCGCTGTCAAAATATCGGTTAATCGGCCGAATCTTTGATTTGGCGTCGTGAGAGCTCCTCTCTCACCCCATAGAAAGTTTATGTGGAATTCAGTTCTAAATAGTTCAAGAAGCGTAGGATCTAACACGGGTCCTAAAGAGGACATCTCCTGTACTACAGTCCTAGCGTTGCGTTTGAACATATCAATTTGGTTGGGGAAATGTCGGGCTGCGTCCAAATGAGCAGCAGTTGCATTGAAATCAAACTCCAGTCTATTCATCAAGCTACCGGGGAAAGTGTCGTCCAGCTGCATAAGACCTCCGCCTTCGCCATCTATAAAAGCAAATAAAATCATTTTAAATCATCATCCTCATATCAGTCAAATGAAGATCCTCCACTGTCCTATGAAGTCCACTGCAGAATAAAGGCTTCCCCCATAAGTTTCCAAAACTGTGTCGTCATTTTGAGGAGGAGCTTGCCACTACTCACCACGCTTGGCAGGCGGGTTGGTGAGCACAATATGGATACCGTTCTATTGAAGCGACGGTGCTGGCCGTCCCCCTCTGATTCCCTGAGTCCCTAAGTCGCCTTTTACGACATTCACCGGAGGAGATGGAATGGTGCTGTATTCTTAATCCGGATACCACACGGAGTATTTTATGTATTTATAAAATGCAGCAGCAGGAAAAATATATTAACATGGATAGAAAGAAACATTTAAATGCTGTCTAAAATATATAAGCACTGAGACCTTACGTACTTTCCACCGAAATGAGAAACTGAACCATATACTCACCAAATAAATGGAAGCATAGTACTGGCGGTAGGATATACGGAGTCGTTGTGTTGGGAGGCAAAGGATATGTGCCTTCATTCATACTTTTGAAGCAAGGCCGTAATTTCGCCTCGAACATGAATGCATTATCTGTGTAGACGCGCCTCAGAATGTTCCATGCATTCTCCAAGCACTCCACCTATGGAACACAAGCATAACTCAATATTTAACCATTTATTGGATTACTTCGATATTTCTAGCAAAGATAATCACCTGAGGCATACACAATCCAAACATGATAGCTGAAAACCCGTACAGATTTCCCAAAGCAGTCTTTGTTTCAACTGCTAGAAGTATCCAGTCGTTGATGGTATCAGCTCGTTGTCTATCGGTTTGGCAAGTCAATATTGTCACTGCAATCAGCAGACGAAATGTTTCAATCCTGAAAATAGTACAATTTACATTCTCAAATTCTTCCACTATGTCAATCAGTTATACGTATTGTGATGCACGATTACCTTTCTATAAGATCTAAACGCAGAGGTCGACCTTGAGGTAGAAATAAGAGTTCTAGTCCTGATGCCGTTCTCTCAAGCCCTTCAATTTGGATAGCATCTTCGAACAAGAAATACAAATCTACTTTCGTCATGTGATTTGCCAGAATCCTTGGCCCTGACGTACGTAATAATAGTTTGATTGTATGCAGCGTTTCAGATTCAAGCGGTTTTGTCAGCCCAGTTGGTATTATTTGCGATTGGAAGTTATCTAGATTAATTCTTGAATCCACTACATAATCCAGATTTTCTGACTGCAAAAGTTTTGCCTCCGTGAGTTCGTAATCAAATTGAAGCTTTATCGTAGGAGTCACTAAATTGTAATCTGAATCCATCCTTGATTTATTTGGGTCACTGTGCGCGGAACTTTGAGTAGAATCTCCGGATCCATTGCCTGAATCAGATCCCGAAACTTGGTAGAGTCGTTGGAGCTCTAGTCGTCTTTCATCGGCTTTCGGGCCGTCGTATCTGGCTGGCTTGGCTGGAGGACTAGTTGGAAGATTGGCATCCCAGGTGCTGGAACTGGAGCTTGAATCGCTGCAAAAGTTTTTCCCGAGCTTGCTTGTCTGACTCTGAATTACTCCATCAGCACTTGCGCTTTTGCCGTGATTAACGTGTTGTCCCATATCAATCGGGGTAAGAGAGTGAGACCGTTGTTTTTTGAAAGGTACTCGAAGTTGCATTCCCGGCTTTGCTGCAAAATGGCTGTATAAACTATAAGGATTGCCGTAAGAGCCTTCACCGACCGGAGATATTACCAAATTGATGTCATCGTTCTGAATATAATTTGTCAGAGGCGAAACGCGATTGGCTGGGTATTGGATCCGCGCTCCAGATGCAGCAGATATTGGTTTTCCGGATCCCACGTAGGAAGTGATAAGATCTGCCACCGTATCGTAGGCTTCATCTTCAAATTGATATTGGTGTCTTTCGTACACAGTATCCGGGTGTACCACAATCTAAAAACAGAGTTATTTAATGTGATTGAATAACACACATAAATGTCACATGGATGTAGTTTTTTTACCCGTTGTATAACAAAGTGTAAATGTTGCCCATTTGAACGACAACTGAGAACGTAGTTATCGGGTTGTGACGATGAATCCCTCACGAGGAATTCTCTGTCCTGTTGCAGCAGACTTTCGGCTGTTGTCCTACTGAGTGCACCGTGATACCACCCATGAGAGATAATCTGATCGGAGGGTAAGGAAAACTCCCACTCCAGCAGCCCTGACGAGGTCATAGAACTCGGATCCTGTAACACGAGTAAAACACCCGTTCATAATATTCTGTACGCACACTTTCTATAATATTCACTTGTGACAGAACGTTAATTCCTTCTCTGGGAAATGAAAGGGACAAATCTTTGATTTCTGGATCTAAGAGCGAAATCAGTGCATTTCATTTAAACTTTTAACTACAACCAATGACACAAAACATCTTAGACTAGAATGCCATACCTGTATAAATCTGCAAACATCGAAGTAGGTATATTATTAAAGATATGTATTGAAATTAAAAATAATTGTTACATCTATGCAGAAATATTATGTCCACTTCACCCAATATATAATTTAATTTAAAAGATTCGGCCATTAATAGCTTTCGAGTGATGTGTTGAGAAATATGGGTAAGATCATAGTTAACATTTAGGTATCATTTTGTCAACACTGGGTAGGTACGCGCATTAACTATGTGTTAATTACTAGTTTGCTACACTCACTTAACTGTATATAATATATAAACAAACAAATCAAAGGAATTTACATGTTTCACTTACCATAGTTGTTTTAATCACTACATAGAAAATATTACGACATAAAGTTTGGCAGATACGAAACCTTAACTTGAGGGTGAAGCTGGCGTCTCTCCCCTTATTGGGGGTGATGGATCGATCAATAAAACATCCCGCCCATTGTTAACTGTATGTTGGCAGTAAAATGGTCGCTAACTTCATACAGAACCATCGCGCATGCGTTTCGAATAAAAATGAGTAAGCATTACTTTTATGTTTTGTTTTTGTAAGAAGCCACAGTTACTAAACACCTTGTCGGTCTGTAAACTTTACATACATTGCCGTACTGACCTGACCCTAAGGTGTTAGTAGATTCATAAAATAACTATTTAAATCAGTGTAGAGATAAATATACCGTACCTGACAAACTTAAGTTTGCTGAGATACCTCTGCCTATTTATTCCTTTTGCGGAAATTGGAATCGTTATATAAGTATTTGGTATGTAATTGGGGAATATTTTGACTTGCTTCGAGGTCATTGAGGGTAGCGATACTCTAGTAGAAAGTCTTTTCTTTCCATTTCTTACCTTACAATAATTCGGAGAATAACACGGCATGGTTAGTGCAGTGGTTAAGCATTTGGCTTTCCGCGCTACGTGTCTTGGGTTCCAGCACCGCACGCATTTTGTTTTTAAACGTTGCCCCTCAATACGATTGCTCCTTAGTCGTGGGTGCGTTTACAAACATAAATTCCAATTCCATACAATACACCCAGACCCGGAACAACTACCTGCAGATCTATTATTGGAACTAAAAACGGGATATTTACCATGTTTTTTATTACTTTTGAGTTCCCGATATTTTAGTTCCAATAATAGTGTTAGTGACCATGTCAGTTTAAAAACTTATACCTGCAGATCATACAAATATTTGTTCCGTGTGGGAATCGAACCCACGACCCAGAGCGCAGCAGCCGACTGGATCAGCCACTGCACCAACCGTGCCGCCGTGTATGTTATAAGTTATACAGATAGTTGTTTCTGGTGATGGTGTTTATGCATGCTAGATTTATGTCCGTAAACTGTACCCACGACACAGGAAAATTCCAAGGGTAGAAAATCGTTAAAAAAGTAACCTTTTTGTCGTGGGGAAATCCTCATGGAGATACTCCGCTTTGGGAGCGGCAGTGGGCTATGTCGGACTCTTACAGGCTAAAACCCCACGGTGTTCCTCCCAATTGCCTATGGCTGGGGGCGAGGTGATCGCCGTGTAGGCTTGCATTGGATCAGACCCTGATAATAATAACACCTGGAAAGATAGTCTTGCGGAAGCCGCGCGGTGTTGCAAACGCATAACCAAAACACGATTCATGTGTTTGTACAAGCAGTGTATGTTACTTTCACTGTCACACACGCAAGCGCATAGATCATTTTGCTATAGTCAGCCATTTTATAGTCACATCGCAATCCGCCGTAGTTAATTATTTTTAAGGAGCAGCGTTCACAATGAAATTACAAAACACTTACAGGCCATATAGCGAACAGCAATTGGTCATATGTCAGTGTTTAAATGAAGTTACGCATTGCATTACATATGTTGAGAGATCAGCGTAAACTGGTTTTGTAAAGCTTCATGGATAGCCGTGTGTACATGGAGTCTTTCATTTTATACTTTAAAATCTATTTACGCGCTACTTACTTGGGTTGCTTTTGCTATGGTTCACCTGTATGCGCCGATAGGGCTACTATCGGCGCGGTACGACGTAAATTGCTCCAAAGCCAGCGCTTAGCGTTGATATTCTTGTGTAAGGCATATAGGACAGTAAGAACTGAAGCTCACTAACACAGGCGTGTTAGCGGGTGTTTTGTGGGTCGATCTTGAGATACAGGCACGTGCTGCAATGTACTACTCAATGAGACAAAATGGACGCAGAATTTCTACTGCAAAGTGATCGTGTTAGGATCTGCAGATTGCTTAAACCTCAGATTGGTGTTTGGGACCAACTCTTGACTGAATGGCAGGTGGGACACGTCTATTAACCGCCGTCACCTATACCAGTTCTTTTCATCCGTTCGTGAGCGGCCGGCAAGTGAATGGTTGGAAGTTGATCATTGCGTGGCTCAATTTCTCACCGGTCATTGTAACTTTAATCGTAAATTATTTAGCTTCAAGCTTGTTGCCTCACCATTCTGCAAATTTTCAACACCGGACTGTAAATATGAACAGTCTGCACATCATATTCTGTGGGAGGGTATTCTTTGGCACGATGAACGCTATATTGTTTGGCAGCTTGCAAGTTACATCCGGAGTTGTTTGCTATATAGACCTTGTTGCGACTAGGAAGAATTTCCGTGCGTTTAAGCGTTATTGCCATTGTAGATCCTGGTTAACAGCAGTTTTAGTGGATGGGAATGTATGGCGGGCTTATCCCAATAAAAAAATAGACGGAGAAAAATGGACGGCAGCATTCACCTGCGACTAAGTAGCACACACGCAGAATTACCACCACCATGTCAGCCAAATGACGTCCACCGTTGACAAAGGCATCTACATAGCCTCCATAGATTTGCATAATCGTGTCTCCATTTAGAGCGAATTTGCCAATAGGTACTCACACGCTTGGTAGACGGGTTTGTGAGCGCAGTATGGCTACTGTTCCACAGAAAAAAACGTCCTTCACTCTGGTACACAGTCCCTTAGGTGTCCTTTTACGACATCCACCAGAGTAGATGAAATGGTGCTATATCCTTAATCCGGAGACCACACTGAATGCCGGTAGAATGCTATTAGGATAATCCATGTTTAATAGTAAACATTTACGAATTGTAGTAAGCACCTAACTACCTACTGAAAATATTATGTAAACACAGATTTCGACTGTATTGTTTTATGTTCTGTCCGTGCCAGTCAAACTAAAAATAAGTGTCATGTTATGGCTAAAACACACTTGCAATGAAAACTGTAGTCAACCTCGACCTTATTAAAAAAATCTAACGTACATGTTCAAGTCAAAAATGTTTGCAAACAAGAAATCCGTAGTGAGGATAACATGACACTATAGGCAAACAGTGTGATATTGACATTATATTTTCAAACAACACTCGTAATGGATACCGCAATTAGTAGTCCCACGGCGATGGCCAGTATACTCCGTGTGTCGTGCGCATCCGTTTTGATTGTGCTCCTACTGTCCACGAAAGTTGCTTGCTATGAGAAAAGTAAGAATGTTAAAATTTGGTTACACATCGTTAACATCAAATATTTTCCAATCATCCATCTTGTGTTAAATAGTAACTTATCTATTTGATAACTGATTATTATCTATCAATTCTGTTTATTTATTAATATATTCGCAATTCAAATAATACGTCATGAATTACCTATATTATTTGTGAAATTTTAGCATTGCGCAAGATCGTCCGCAACCAGTCGAAAATGGTACAAAGGCCGTTTAGTGAAAATACTGGTGGAGAAGCAATATGGAAGAATTCTACAAATCAGCATTCCCTAAGTGTCAATGAAGGGTCAATTTTCCCAGGTATCGCTCAGATGAAGACAGTGTTCCATAATATGCAAAGACCAAAAATATCAACGATATTAACGTCGCTTGAGACGAGTAAAGGCAAATCTTCATACTCTAGAATGAAAATTTCAAAGCCTGAAATACCAAGTGAACTTAGATTAACTAGAAATACATTCACAGACCTTAATGTTACTGTACAACCACATAAAGACAAGCATGAGAGCTATCGCAACAAAACTAATAATATAAAATTGGCTATAAAAAACTACTATCAAATACCAACACCTTCGAGGTTTTTCCCACCTATAGAAGAACGTGATATACAAAGCGTTGAACAAAGAGCTAATAGTAAGGAGAACACTGTCATTATACCTGATTTTCACGATGCACCTAAAGATAATGAAAGTTTACAGGTTAAAGGTATTTTGCATCCAAAATCTAAAATAAAAACTCAAACCGAAGGTTCAGTTGTTTATAAAGAAACAATACATAGCATAATAGAGATTGACCCAGATAATGAGAAGGCAGATTTCCTAATTGAAGGTTTGCCTATGGATAGTACATTGTTCAGCTATAATCTCACATCAGACATATTTACTTGCTCTGTAATAAAAATAGCGAAAACCGATATCGATGCTCAAGAAAAGTTTTCGGATCTTAATATAGAGGTAAGATATGTTTATAAAAATAGCATAACATATTAAAAAGCCTTAGTAATTTACGTACTTATGTTATTATTACAGCCATCTTGGATGAAAAAAAAGCATTATTGGAACCATATTTTTGATAGCCGTTACGAATCTCTGATGAGAAATTCCAAATGGCCCCCACTCAAGGTACGTACTTGTAATTGCATTAAAATAGTATAATATCTAAGGGGAGTAAAAAAAATAGGTACTTACAGAAGATTAGTTTTTTATTTACTTATCTAATAAAAGATATATATATATATATATTTCAGGTTATATTAGTACCTCGTACACACGTGGATACAATATGGAAACGTACATTTGACCAATATCATAATAGCGTCAGCAAGATTTTATCCAATATTGTAAAAAAACTTCAATTCTATAGTAAGCTCACATTCAGTTGGAATGAGGTTTCCCATTTAAGCCACTGGTGGAGAACAACGACTTACAAAAATCGATCGGTATGTTATTTTTTTTATAATTAGGTACACGGCTAGGCGTAAGATTAATTACAATTAAATTTACACTTCAGGCATTCAGAAAACTAGTAAAATCTGGTAGACTGGAAATCACAACTGGAGGTTGGGTCGAACCGGATGAAGCAACTATCCATTTATTTGGGCTTGTTCATCAACTCATAGAAGGTAAGAAATTCAATTAAAGAAATCGTTTCGTTACGGAAAACACGGTCCATATAGTCAGTTACAGTATCTTCGGGACCGCGGTTTTAAAGGTACCAATAAAAAAAATCCCGAGGGGGATTGTCTCCTGTATATCATTTATCGCTCAAGATAAAATTCACTCCAAATTTAATCTACTCCATAAAGTATAGATTTGGTTTACTTTCACATAAACGCACCGCGATCGCGGTGGAGAAGGCGGCTTTGACGAGACGGTGGCGCAGTGGCTTGGCTTTCTGTGCTGCGTGTTATGAGTTCGACCTCTGCACGTAAAAAATAATTGTATGATCTACAGATAGTTGTTTCTTTGTGATAATTATGAGATCTATGTCACCTACCAATGTACATGTATGATACAGGAGAACTCGAATAAAAACACAACATATAAATATATATAAATAGATAAAGAGTTCAGGACAAAAAGGGGCTAAGCAACAAAACTAATAACCACAGATAATCGCTTAGCAAACATTAAGGTTGAATGTAAAGTATGACAGATCTGAGGGCCTAGCACGAATATTTTTTACGTATAGTAACTTAAACGTATCGGTAATGTGACTGAATTTTGAATTGAAAATACTTGAATCGCACAAATTTTTATTTAAACTGAAGACTTTATTCATACCTATATATGATACGAATTGTGTTTATCGTATAAATTTAAACGAAAATGCTATATGATAGTTCGATTCAACATTGACTCACATTAACGTTATGTATGTATGAATACTTTTTCGCAAGTTGTTCGTGCTTGAGAGATCGTTAACATCAACGTGCATTGGACGC
Source organism: Diloba caeruleocephala (assembly GCA_947459985.1). Classification (NCBI taxonomy): domain Eukaryota; kingdom Metazoa; phylum Arthropoda; class Insecta; order Lepidoptera; family Noctuidae; genus Diloba; species Diloba caeruleocephala. The sequence goes on along the minus strand of OX381604.1, from coordinate 7,172,071 downwards.
GTTCTTGAATTTAACAAAGACAACGAGACATTTCTTTACCGGTATTGCTTGCAATACCTATTCACCTTTTATTCAGGTTTAAGCTGCAATGGGCCTCTTTTAGTCATGATGGATGGATGGATTTTTTTATAAGTGGATTTTTTATAATCGAGCGCTTTATAGACAATTTTGAATCAATCATACGAAAAGCCTATTTGAAACGAATCGAATGACATCGTCGATGTGCCCCTTTTATTCATATTTGCCATCTAACCGTTTCGCCAAATAAAATAATAATTTATAATTTAAATGTTGTGAAATGGTTAATGTAATATTAATTACTGAATATTTTGAAATAGATATAAGGTGAGTGATACTAACAAAAATGGATTGTATTATCTGGAATAAAACGTTATTATTATTATTATTCCTATACATTCCTACAATATAAGTATCATATCATAATGAATTAAAGCTTTTCGTATTAAGTATTATTTTCATAAAAATATTATTATTTTTCAGGACATCAGTGGCTGAAACAACATTTAAATTACACTCCAAAAGTAGGTTGGCTAACTAACAGCGTTACTCATAGCCCCACAATGGTCTACATCCTGGCAGCATCGAATATCAATGAAATGGTTTTCACAAATGTTCATTTCTCATGGGAACAATTTTTTGCTGAGTATCAATACAGTGACTTTGTTTGGATTCAAAATTGGAACGAAGATAAATCGAATCCTCTTAATGAAGAATTAAACAAAATTGGTAATGATCGGTATTCAAAAAACGCTGTTTTAACGCACTATCTACAATTCAATTCAGCTGGATTTAAAGCGTGTGGCCCAAATGGTCCCCTTTGTGCTTCAGAATATAATTTTGCCACAATTCATAAAAATCTTGATATCAGCGCCTATAATGTGAAAGAAAAAGCGGAACTACTTCTAGAGCAATATTCTAAAACAGGAACTATATCGCCACACAATATTATAATTGCACCTGTGGGTGGTTTTTATAATTATGAAATGCAGCCTGAGTTTGATTTCCAGTATAACAACTATCAAAAAATTGCTGATTTTGTTACAGCTAACAAAGATATTTATAAAGCTACAATTGAATTTGGTACGGTCAAGGATTATTTTAACACTATTAAACAGAAATATAAAAGCTATCACACATTAAAAGGCGATTTTCTCAATTTTGCTGATATTGGTTCTGGAAGCCCCGCATATTGGACTGGGTTTTATACATCGAGGCCTCTCACCAAAATTTTACTGAGGCGCCTCCAGTCGGCTTTTCGAACAACCGAGATATTATTTTCTTTTGCTTTGAATCTTGACGTTTTTCGAGACTCGAACATTTCCCAAATTTATAAACTCCTTGTACAAACAAGAGAAACTGTAGCTCGTCTTGTTGATCGCAATGTTGTAAGCGGCACGATTTCAGCCAACGTTTTGAAATTTGTCCACAGTCAGATTTTGAATACCATTAAAGACTGTTGGTACATACAGGAAATTACTGCAAGTTTTTTGAGTTTAAAACCTGAACAACATACGCCATACTTGACAAAGTATGTATATAGAGACGGTGAATTCATCTCTATATTTCGAACAGTTTCTCCAAGGGACCAAGTTTATATCTTTAACTCCTTGAGTCATGAACGGACAGAAATTGTGGAACTTGTGACGAGACATCCTAACATTAGAATAGTGGATCATAATAAAAAGGACGTTACGATTCAGATAAATCCCGTTTGGAAATATAATTCTGACAAAGTCATCAAAATATCTAGAAGATTCTTCAAAATTAATTTTGCGGTGATGGTGCCTCCTATGACGCTGGAACTATTTAAAATAAAAGAGACATATGACGCTTCACAAAACGCGGCTACGATATATTGTTTATCATGTATAATTGACGATGTTGTGAATAACGGGTCAATATTTCCATTCAACATTCAACCGATACAACCAGGAGACATACAACTTGAGAGTTATAAACATCGACTCGTATTCGATGAACTTACTGGCTTCATGAAAACTGTAATTGAAAAAGAAACAAATATTGAGAAATCAGTTTTTATTGACTATGCAGCATTTAGGGGTTCCGATGTTAATTCGGGAATGTTTTTGTTTAATACAAATACTACCAAACCTCTGCATGACGTATTAATGTCATACAGATTGGGTAAAAAGAAGAAAATACAGTTTATTTTGTCTGGACTAGTGACCACGGAATTGACTTCCATTTACGGTCGTCTATTACAACACACAACCAAAATATATAATCTTCTAAGAAGCCCTTTGTCAAATGCTATTTATATTGAAAGTAGAGTTGATTATGAAGTTTCCCCGAAGAATAGGGAATTAGAACTTTTTTTATCCGTACAGACCGACATAGCGAATGGCAATCCACCAATGATTTATACAGATAATAATGGTTTCCAATATACAGCTCGAACTTTGAATATAAGTAGACGCATTGAATCTAATATGTATCCTATTACAAGTATGGCGTTTATACAGGACAGAAAAAGTCGTCTTACTTTCATAACAGATCATGCTCAAGGAGTCACTACTTTACAGGAAGGCCAATTACTTTTTATGTTAGACAGACGCGTTCTATTTGACGATGGTCGAGGAACCAACGAAGGACTGGCGGATAGTAGCAAAACTTGCCATAGAAATTTTATTTTATTAGAAAATATTATTGACTCACATAATGGTTTCAATCGGTTTTCATCGCAAGAGGAACTTAAGTTGCCTAGCTTATCAGCTTTGTATCTCGCCAACACTTTAGATTACGTCTTAGACATATTTCTTATCGACAAAAATCATACTGATCTTTGCTATTACACATTTCTACCTTTAGTGAAAACATCATTTCCATGTGATGTCGCTGTGGTTAACTTTAGGGTGATTTTAAACAGAAATACATTAAGACATTCTCCTCCAAACTCTGCTCTTTTGACACTACACCGGCAAAGCTTTTCATGCCAAGTCGATAACTCTTTAAGTCTCCATTGTAATGGAGATACCAGTTTCGCTATAAATAAGATATTACGTAATATAAAGTCAGTCTATCAAACTAACCTCCCGGGTACACAGGAAGGTGTACCTGTATTTATTTTCAGTCATTCAAATTTCCCACCAATGGAATTGACAACATTGCGGGTAAATTTTTAAATTTACATACTGCAGACGTTTTCTTGACCGATTGTAAAAACACTTGTGAAAACCACTGAAGTTACATTCTACAATCGAAAAAGAAAACTTTAACACAATTAATTGATGAATTAATTACTGTAGTCCACTCCAGGACAGGATCTCTTAACTTGCGCCGAAAACAAACACATATTGTATTACAAAAAATGATATATAATATATTCGGGACTACAAGCCAGTTTGTTAATAAATAACGATATTAATTATGGTGGCATCACAATACCATACATCAGCGATTCTACGCAGAGCAAACACAAATCTGTTGATCTTAGAACATATGTGGTTTCTAAGATTAAGCTTAAGAATTTAATTTCATGTACCTCAATAGTTTCTGTAGTTCTTTACCTTGGTATGATATATTAAGTTTCGGTGTTTGACTTTGTAAGTGCGTAATTTAATGTAATATTTTTTCCTTCATTTATGTTTAGATTGTTAGAAGATAACCATTTTATAACAGTGTTAACCTTTTTTTTTCGTGTTCATAGTTTCATTTATCAATGGCTCTGAAAATTAAAGTGGCATCATCAGCGATTATACGCATTTTTGGGCGATTGCATAAGGTAAATCGTTGATATAAAGAAAAAATAGCAGGGGGCCAAGAATGCTCCCCTGTGGAACATGTAAGGAGATCTATACTATATAATAACAATAGAATAAAAAGAAAATATGTTTGATAAACTTAGTTACATAACCATCTTAAATATCTATGCGAAAATTGGAACTAGCGTGATAGGTCTATAGTTATTGGGATCATTTCGCTCGCCTTTTTTTATGTGATGATTTTACAACCGACTTCTTTAGTATCGTTGGAAATACACCATAATACAGACATATATATACATAATACAGAGATATATTGAAAACGTAGAGAAGCGTATTAGCTATATAAAATATACTCAAGTTTTATAACATCAGTGCAGATTACGTCATATCCTACAGCATTCGAGTTGTTTAACATGTATTCAACTGGTCTGATAACAAGTTCAGAGATGAAGACGATATAAATTAATATCATTTATATAAGCTTATCAATATGAAACGGTTTGATGAGCGTGGAGTTGCTGAAGGGTTTCAAACGATCTACCCGTGGAGATTTCTTTCTTGTGAGTTTATAGGCATTTAAGCACTAAATTATGACTGAAAAACTTTTTAGTCTTTCAGCCAGTTGTTATTGTTTGTACGTAGTTAACGGAAACATAATCATTTGCAATTTTGTTTCACAAAAAACGTAAAATGTGAGAAACCGATACCTTGATAAGTAATTATTATTTTTTACTTTATATTGTACTAGCAGTAAATAGCTTTGCAACCGCGTATACATATATTTTATATACTGCAGCTTTGGTCAGAAGAAACTGATAATCTTCCCAACTTTTCCCTTTTCACCTCTTGTTAATTTTGCTGCCAGTTCCACGCTGTGGTTCATAGCTTGGTTTTTCGTTCATTGCCAAAGACTATATAAGAAATAATGCACTTTCAAAAAACCTGCTGTCATCATAATGGACTGCGGTTATACCCGTGTATTATTGCGTATGCTGTGCGTGTGGGTAATGTGTGAGCTGAGACCATTCACCTCTGTAAATCTATAGATTTACAAAGTTAAATACATAAATAGTTACTTGTATGTTTGTATTTTATTTATTGTTAATGTAAATCGAAAATGGGTGGGTAGTGGGGTTCAGCCGCATTGTCTTAAATATTTTAATAATTTAGATTTAAGTAACATTTGATGATATTAAATAAGGATTCCTTCTCGATATTAAATAAGGATTCATTCTTGATATTAAATAAGGATTAATTCTTGCAATTTCACGTTGTTTTATTATTACAGAGTTTCATTACTCATTATTGCAAGATAATTTAGGTACATACCCATACAGTTCAAAATACACAGTCGATTCGTTTTCCAGGCGGGGCAGTTATAGCAGTATTGCCACATGAGCACACACGTAGTAAGAAGCTCACATGAACCTGGAAGGTTTCGATCATAATTACATAGTATGTGTAGCAACTGGTGATCACAGTTTGACGTCACGGTATTATTATTTAGATTCAAATGCTGTGATAGACATTATCTATTTTAAATAATTGTTTCGTGAAGATGGAATATTACTCGGTTATTTTTAGACTGCTTTCTTTGATACTACCTTTTTCTTGTGGGAAAGTCCTCATGGACATCCTCCGTCCTGGCAAGGCAAGGGGTTGTGCCGGTCACTTATTGGCTAAAACCACCAGTGTTCCTTAAGTTACCTCTTCTCACGCATTCACCGCACCCCATGCTGGTCTTGGCTACCACTCATTTTGGTGGACCCCATTCCTCTGTGCAGCCTGGCCAACCGCACAATCCTCGAAAAAGTCACGCTTAGAACACGACACCCCACCATCTCGGGCCTTTCTCTTATTGCTGAACGGATTGCCCTATGTCCGCCACCCGCAGGCCGTAACTTATGGGGGGCGGAGGTCAGCAGTTACCCTGCCTCTCCCGTTCCAGCACCTGCTTTGCGTATATCAACTGCTCGCAAATGGGAAGCGATGGCTTTCCACGACCTCCCAAAACATGCACAGAACTACAGCCGGGCGCAAAAGGTCGCCGACTTGGACCACCGTGACAAGATCAAGGCGCTGCATCATCCAAGCTGGGCACTCTACCAGCATGTGCTGCGCCGTATCCTAGTTACAACCGGGAGTCTGCTCTCGGCCTTTGCGACACAGATACTTCCTAAAACACCCGTGACCCGAGAATATCTGCGTCAGCCACAAGGTGAGGGTGCCATGCCTATGATAGTGCTGACATGCCCAAGAGAAACCCGCTATTACTTGGGTGATCAGATCCCAGGGTCAAGCGGTGGGTAATGTAAATGTTTACAACCGCACTCAGCAATGTAGAGAACATACATTCAGCTTCTCAGATATTAGTAATCCATTCATCAGCGAACTTATAAGTAATGCCTATAAATTTAAGATATTACTACTATTTCATGTTGTAAACAAATATTCTACTTACGTCTTGCTATCTGACTGCTCTCAGCAATAATAAACATTCAATGGAATTTAACTGATAAGACTTCATAATAATATCTATTGGTCGCAGAATCAACTTTACACTGAGTCCCTAGCCAGAACTCGCATTAATAGCAGGGTACCTGACGCTACTAATAATAATCGATCTCTACCTACCAACTTATTTTATCAAGCGAGAAACCTGCGAAATACTGGCCTCCTGGGCGGAGGGCAGGGTCTGTCTGATTCTCACCTAGTAAAACCCCTTCTGGGATCTCTAGTTTTTCTAGAACCAAAAAAAGAAAGAAGTGTAAGGAGAGACTTTGCCTCATTATGTGTGTTCTGACCGCTTGTACAACGGACAGTGTTTTAAGGAATTGTTAGATATTTTTACTGGTGGTAGATCTTTTATTCTAAGAGGCCGCCGGCGAGGTCGGTACGACCCCTTACCAGATATTTGCCGCTAAGCAGTAGTATTTTGACTTTAGATAATATTGTGTTTGGTTAGAAGGGCTCTGTAGTTAGTGAAATTACTGGGCATAGGAGACTAAATAATAGGCAGGCAGGCAGTATGATGCCACATAGGACTAATCTGGGTAACATTACAATTGTTACGGGCATGATGTCGTGGGTATGATATCTCATGGATCGGCTATGAACGCCCGAAGCCGTCCTTTCACGACCCCAATGGAATCTTGCCGGTGTGCCGCCAGAATGGGCTTTGGGGCAGTTACCTTCTTAGCATTTCAAAGGCTTGTGCTGCTAGGCTTTCACCGTTCTGGCGTATGGTGTGGATCCGGTCATAGACTCCCTATATCCAGATTTCTGCCGGGATGTCCAAGGGCGGAAAACGGGCAAGGACAGTTGTCACCACAAAGACAGTAGGTACAGGACAGGTAGATAGGATTTTTAAAGTCATTTGGCTATGGGGTCTGAGGTATAAGTTCATTTTGGAAAAGGGGTCTCTTGCCCAAAATAGTTTGGGAATCTCTGATCTAGAGCCACCCATTGGTGTCCCAATAATTCATGTAGGACTGAAAAAAAAGTTAAGCATTGTTTCGCCCCATTGATTAAGTACATACCTAATTAAACTATACTGAAGTAGACTGAACTCGACTGAACTAGACTCAACTAGACTAACCTAGACTGAACTCGACGAACTGAAAGTGAAATGAATGAAAAATAAGTCTGTCTAAGTGTCAGTCTAGTTTATAGTAAGAAAAAACATGTTTTCCCTTCCACGTAAACTTGCAAATGTAGGCGGAAATAGTTATGATAAAAACCGGACAAGTGCGAGTTGAACTCGCGTGGAGAGGGTTCCGTACGATGAATAGGTATGTTATCGACTATGTTATTATTTAATCTTACCCAAATTTCTTCGTCGTAATTAAAATATATTGTCTACTAGCTGCCCGCCCCGGCTTCGCACGGGCAGGTACATGCAAACCCGATTGCAGAGACACCTACCGTCTACCGGGTCCAATCCAGTCAACTAATTACCTTATACTGCCATTTGTTAGAATCTTATCGAACTAACAGATAATTATGACTCTTTGTCAAATAATAAACAAATAATTAATAATTATAAATTAGCAATATAATAATATTGCTATTATAAATTGAGATTTAAGTATCCTATCTTTAACTTATATTTTGGCCTCAGCAACACGTGGCCAGCTATACTAATAAATTGTAGATTACATAAAACGTTTGTACTTTTAACATACCGCCATATATTGGATACTTACTCAATCCAGTCAACTAATAACCTTACACCCCCATCTTTTAGAATTTTCTCAAACTGTTTGTCAGATAGTAACAAATAATTCAATAAAATAATATTGCGATTATAAAAATTTAGATATAAACTATCCTATCTTGTAAGTTGGATAAAACCGCACACAGTGTGCAAAATTTTATTAAAATCGGTTCAGTAGTTTAGGAGTCCATAGCGGAGAAACAACGTGACACGTCATTTATATATATTAAGAAGATTGTTGAATTCGGTCTTGTACCAATAACTTATTCCAAGAACAAACTTAACATCGTAGTTGAAAATCATGTTCTCCTATACATTCCAACTGCAAACGTAAGTTTGTACGCACAATATTGAAAGATTTACCATGTTATTTTAAGACCATAGACTTCTTTTAGTTTCTGTATTCAAGAAGGTCAAGAGCTATAACTATAATTGTTTCAAAAATTTCGGTCTGTAGTTGCGAAGATAAGTGTGGGGTAATGGTAAATATACGTCTATTTTCTTAAATTACTTTAAATATTAATTATTTTAAAATTATAAAATATATATATTTAGGACCCTCACAACAAGCCATTTCATATGTTACACGGTACAGTTTGCAAACTGTATTCATTCATTTTCTATATTGCCCCCTAAAGTTACTGTTATATTCAAAATTCATTTATTTATGTTACACGTCCGTATTTGGCTCGAAGAAACCCATATGTGTACCAAATTTCAACTTAATCGGCTCAGTAGTTTCGGAGCAAATTGGCTGTGGCAGACGAACAGACAGACAGACACACGAATGATCCTGTAAAGGTACCGCTTGTTCTTCCTTCGGACGTTTGGAACCCTAAAAATGACGCATCTGTTCTTCATGGAATTTGTTTGTCGGGTCGCCTCTAGTAGTAGTAGATTATACCTCAATGGCAGATTATGGAAAAGTTGTAAGCTGGAAATTCGGATATTAATAAAAATTCAATCTTCATAAAAGTTATGACTAATTCTGAAAGTGAAGCTTGGGGGGTTTGGTGTTTGTAGTAGAAGATGTTGGAAAGCTTCAAGATTTTAGGAGCGAATATGAGCTTAAAGCTACACTCTCTGCACAGTCACCTGCATAATTTTCCAGATAATCTGGGAAATTACAGTGAGGAGCAGCAAGAAGGCTCCCTCCCACCGGTACCTAAAAATGTTAGATGAGAGTTGAGATCGTCACAGGATGGCAGCTAGATTTACTTGAACGGGATTGGTATTCTCGTTCACATATAATGTTTAAATGAAATACAAAACATTATAACATGAATAGAAATTTATTTTGTGACACACATCAGAAAAGACAAAAGACGACAATGAAGAAGTCCCAAAGAAAAACAATATGTGATTATTAAAACCTCTTTGCTTTAATACTCCTCCTTAATCTCATATCTCCTGGCACTCCTCTCATCACTCATCATCATCTCAACCCCATACTACTCACACACCACTCATACTTCTGTCTTAACAACGCCTTGGTCAGAACATCCGCTACCATCCGCGCTGTCTCCTTGTACCTTAATTGTAGATCACCTTTCTCTATTGCCTCTCTGACAAAGTGATATCGCACATCCACGTGCTTCGTACGTTGGTGGTGCACTGGGTTTTTAGCTATCGCCATAGCCGACTGACTATCAGTGAATATAGTAATTGATGGTAGCGTAATTGATTCTCGCCCCATCTCTGCTATAAACCTGCGAAGGAATACCGCTTCCTTTGCAGCCTCAGATAGTGAAATATATTCTGCCTCCGCAGTTGATAAAGCAATTGTTCTTTGTTTCTTGCTCTCCCAAGAAATCGCTCCTCCTTGAGACAAGAACAACCACCCTGAATTAGATTTACGATCATAGTCTCCAGCATGATCTGCATCTGCATATCCTACAACAAGTTCTTGTCGATTACCTCTCGTGTATCTCAATGAATAATGCATGGTTCCTTTTAGATAGCGTAGTACTCTCTTTGCAGCTATCCAATGTTTTTCATCATAACAGTTGTTAAACTGGCTTAGCTGATTTACTGTGTGAGCAATGTCGGGCCTCGTGCACACTGCCAGATACATCAGTGATCCAATTAATGCTCGATATGGAATAGCTTCATTCAATTTATGATCAGGTTGCGGCTTCTCTAGACGCTGTCCTGAACCTGATACAGCTGGAGTGGCGACTGGCTTACAGTCCTCCATTCCGAAAGATCGTAGGATCTTTTCTATGTACCGCTCTTGGTCTAACTTAATCCCTTCACTATCCTGAGTTATACGTATTCCCAACATAAGCTCTGCTTTGCCTAGGTCTTTCATCTCAAATTTGTTGGCGAGATCTATCTTGACCTTCCGCAAGTCTTCAGCATCGTTCCAGAATAATAAAATATCATCAACATATACTGCAATGATGATGATTTTTCCTTCATTAAATCTGGTATAAACACAAGGTTCATTTTCAGATCTCTTGAACTGAAGTTTTATCAGTTCGTCATGAAGTCTTTTGTTCCATGCTCTCGGAGCTTGTTTAAGTCCGTACAGCGACCTCTGCAACAAACAAACGTGATTTTCTTTACCTTTCTCTTCAAAACCTTCAGGTTGCCTCATATAGACAACTTCGTCTAGATTTCCATTAAGAAAAGCTGTTTTCACGTCCATTTGGTCTACTTTTAGATTCATATGGACTGCTAATGCCATCAACGTCCTCAGTGAGCTATGCCTCACTACTGGCGAGAAAGTTTCAAAATAGTCAATGCCCCGCCTTTGACTAAAACCTCTTGCAACAAGACGAGCTTTATATCGCTTCTTTCTCCCCGTCTCTTCTTTTATTCTAAATATCCATTTAGAATCCACAACGTTGCAAGATTGTGGTAGCTCCACCAAAGTCCAAGTTTTATTTCTCTTCAGCGCTTCCAGCTCCTCCTTAATAGCAGCTCTCCACATTTCTTTGTCTCTTCTAGACATTGCCTCTTCGACACTCTGTGGATCATCTTCACCAGCGGTTGTTTGGTAAGTGATATAACCTGGAAAGTCTCTTTTCTTCCTTTCTCTAATAGGATATCTCCTTTCCACATGATGATCATCATCTTCCTTTTCATCAGATGTCATCCACTCTTCATCACTAACAACTTGATTCTCTGCTTCAATGCACTCCTGCACTGGCGGTTGCTCAATCTTCTCTTCTTTATTTTCAGTATCTCCTTGAAAATCTTCTTGAGCTTTTCTCAGGTGCAGACCTTCGTCTACATTCTTAGTCAAATTTTCTTCAAGACTGACTATCACATGCCCTTCATTCTTATTCTCTATAGGCTTCACACTGTTGAATTTTTTATTTTCGAAAAATACAACGTCCCTCGCCTTACTAAGTTGTCCGCTTGCCGGATCGATTAGTCGGTAAGCCTTTGACTCTCCGCAGATACCGACGTGAATAAGCTCTTTCGATTTTGGATCCCATTTCCTCCTTTTAGCGTCGGGGATATGTGCAAATGCTTTACATCCAAAAACTTTGATCATACTCAGATCTTGCTTCTTCCCCGTCCACGCTTCCTCTGGCGTTTTCCCTTTGACTGCGACTGTCGGAGACCTATTCTTTAAATAAACGGCATAATTTACGGCCTCGGCCCAGAAAGTTGTTTCCAATCCTGCCTCTTGAAGCATACTCCTAGCTTTTTCTACAATCGTTCGGTTTGCACGTTCTGCAACACCATTCTGCTCGGGCGTATACTCCACTGTAAGTTGGTGTAGGATTCCACAATCCTTCATCAACTTGTTCATCTGTCGGTTGACATACTCTTTGCCATTATCCGACCGAAGAATCTTCAGAGTCTTCCCAGATTGTTTTTCTACAAAAGTCTTGAACTCGTGAAACTTTTCAAATACTTCACTCTTATTCTTGAGGAAATACACGAAAGTTTTACGCGTGAAATCATCAATGAAAGTCAAGAAGTATTTGTATCCACTGAGTGAATTTTCACCCATTGGTCCACAAACATCAGAATGAACTAATCCGAGAACTTCTTTAGCCCTATTCGCACGACCTCTCTGAAACGGTTGTTTCGTTTGTTTCCCCATTAAACACGCTGTACACTCTAAGTTAGTTGAAGTGTTAGGAAAACTTACTCCTGTGGCTAATTTGTCTCTCAACAATGTAAGGTTACGTATGCCAAGGTGCCCCATACGCCTATGCCACAACTCCATATCTTCACTGATAGTCGAAGCTAGTGCGATTTCCTGTGAACAGAGTTTTAGTTTATAAACACCATTCTCCTCAACACCTGTATGTGCAACATCACCTGTAACCTTACATCCATCTTCTCGCAACAACTGAAAACCTTTCCTTGAAAACACTACCACAAAGCCTCTCTTTACAATAGTGCTCACACTTAATAGGTTGGTTTTTAAATCGGGTACATATATCACATTACTTACGCTCGCATTTTCTTTCTCGCATATCACAGACCCTACTCCTATACCAAACACCTTACCTCCATTTGCACACCCAATCTCTATCTTTCGGCCACACATCCTGAAATCTCTCAGCCACTCTCTATTATTGGTCATGTGGTTAGTTGCTCCTGAATCAAGAATCCATTCTTGGTACTCTCCTGCCGTTGCAAGTCCAAGTGCTACTGAAGCATTCTTCTTGATTTTTGGATTTTCAGGGCAAACTTTTGCTTTATGTGGTCCATTACAGATAAAACATTTTATCATATGTGCCTTTCTTGGCACAGGTTTCTTTGCTTTACGATGTTTATCGGTTAGAAGTGCAGTATCATTGGTGCTGGTACTTAGACCTGAACTGTATGAAGCTTCCATCTGTAACAGCTTGGTCTTCACATAGTCTGTGGTCAACTCTACTCTTGAGTTTTCAATCGCAAGCCTCATCGGTTGAAAAGTTTCAGTCAAACCTTGTAACATCAACGTTGCTAATAACTCATCGTCAACCTCCTTACCGATGTCACTCAATTGCTGCGCTACTGACATCAGCTCGGTGACATAACTCCTAATTGATGTAAACTGTTCAAGCTTTAGGCTTACAAGCTTTGATAAAAGTCGGCATCTGTTATTTAATCCTTTATCCTCAAAAGCTGACCTTAAAGACTCCCACGCCTCCTTTGCCGTTTTTGCATGTCTTACGTGGATCAGGCAATGCGGTTTTATCATCAAGCATATCCTGGCTCTAGCTTTTTGGTCTCTTTTTAAGCCTAATACATCTGAACTCTCGGGTGTCGTCTGAGTGTACTCCCAAAGGTCGTCATGGATTAAGTACAGCTCTACCATAAACTTCCATGTGTTATAATTAGAGTTTCCGTCAAGTTTCTCTATAGACGTTAAGCTCATACCTGTATCATGTGGTTGCAATCTCTCCAGTCGCTCACCACTTGAAGTTGTACTTACAACTTTACCTTCAGTCGCCATAATAGGTAACAACTTTTTTCATTAAACATTGAATAGACTCGTGCTGGGCCCATAACCTGAACGGGATTGGTATTCTCGTTCACATATAATGTTTAAATGAAATACAAAACATTATAACATGAATAGAAATTTATTTTGTGACACACATCAGAAAAGACAAAAGACGACAATGAAGAAGTCCCAAAGAAAAACAATATGTGATTATTAAAACCTCTTTGCTTTAATATTACTGCTAGTCTTCACAAAGAGATTGTCCCCGAGGTATTTTTCTTTTCAAATCTATATAAATGTATGAAACACTAAAACGAAACCAACAACACAGTAATATTTTTCAATAAATATAGATTTTATAGAATCTACTTGTGAAAATATTACTTATTTCTCATACCTACATACTTATTTACATTGAGGTATTGCATACTGGAATGCATATTTACTGCTTTTTTAGCAATGACATTTTATAGTGTAATATGAAAATGAAGATTTAAAGAAAACCAGAGCCAATATTCCAAAATCATTCATAGTTTCATTAATTGTTGGCATAAAATTCATATCGGCCATTTATACGTCCACTGCTGAACAAAGGCCTCCCCCATAGATTCCACAACTGTGTCATCATTTTGGGGGGTATTTACCAATACTCACCACGCTTGGCAGGCGGGTTGGTGAGCGCAGTATGGCTACCGCTTCACAGGAGGAACGCTGCTGCCCATCCCTCTGGTTTAGATTCCCTTAGTCGCCTCTTACGACATCCACGGGAGGAAATGGAGTGATGCTATATTCTTAATCCGGACACCACACGGACTCACGGACATAAAATTACCTACTGGAAATTATTTTAATATCAAGGGTATTAACTGTTGACCAGTGTAATTTATAAGTGTGAAATGGAAGAAAAAATAAGACATCCAGATTAAATATTAAAATTACAGTAAAAGTAAATAATTAAATACCTACGAAACATTCTCCTATGCCGCCGTATTCCGCCGTCCCGCGCTTTCTGGTTTACGCTTCGGTTCAAAGTAGTAGAAGTTCCGTAGCATTGTAAAAGTTAGTTTTTTAGAATAATTATTACAATATTACTAGGACATTTTATATCCTGTAACATCAAATCATTAAGGTAAATTACGGGTTGGTTATTTGATCAATAATAATTTAGCTTCATAAATATTTTAAATCAGTATTTCTATAAATCTGATACTATATTAACCGTAAAATGGAACGTGAAATGGCCTATTCTCATATCATAAACTCTAAACATGTTGACAGCTACTAATATGAATAACTAAACGTAGTATGTCTAACTAAACGTATGATTATTCTATCATAACGAAATATAAAATATCCATCGAGTATATTATACTACAGCGACGATTATTAATACACAAACAAAATAATTGCTTGACCCACTTTTAACGTAAGTTCATGCGCTGCAGGTAATAGCCCCCTTCTGATTTCTCACTTACTATCTGTGTGTCTTCATGTCTTGTCTTTTTGTATTCGACGCAAGAAAAGTACGGAGACGCGTACCAAACATATTTTTGTTACAATTCCTAATAAAAATGCAATTTTGTGAAATATTAAAGTGAACTGAAGCGTGAAGAGTTCACAAAGAAGTATGTAGTGATTTCTTTAGTCATAACACTGCATAAACTTGTACACATATTTTCGACAATGAGAATAAATAAGTAGTTTACCTTACAGTCATTGTCTCCTTGATCTGTTTCGTGTAAAGTGGTGCAAAATTAGACAAATGGGGCTACTGATATCAAAGATCTGGAGCTTGTTCGGGAATGAGGGTAAGTGAAAACATAATCAAATACTTTGGAAGAAATGTCATTGATAAGATAATAAATATTAAAAGATGAACATATTGTAAGACATATGTTCAGACACCAACATTTCTACTGATAAAGCATACATGGCTCGTTGTTAATTTTCGCAACACACTAGTAATTAGAGCCTAGTCATAGCACATTCAAGATAAAACGTAATTTTCACTGTTTTAAATTATGAAACAATGTTAGGTTGGCAATCCCAATATTGTGCCTCGATTTATGATATCTACATTCACACCATTATTATTGTAGATTTACCAGCATGATACATAATATAAGCAGTTTGTCATTATACTATATTAAAAATGTTATTATTTTTATGAAGGTAGGCATCATAATTATGTTGAACTCATAAAATCTACATTTTCGTTACTATAAAAAGTTATCTAACATTGTCCATTGCATTTTTGTTTACTAAGTTGCAGCAGACTGTCATGTTTTGCTAACATAATCACATAGGTACAAGTTTTGTTGGAATTTGGCACAATAGGTCTGTCCTTAAAGATCACTACATTGTGTAATTTCTGTGGAAGTGCTTTGCATATATATGGTGTATAAGAATTATTTATCATATAAGGCATAGTAATAAAGTTATTGTTGCGTTGGTGAAACAGCTCAATAGTTCAAAATAAGTTGTAATAAAATAACATGTTGTACCTCAAAGCTATTTTCATTAAACTGGTGTCCCTTATGCTGTAAATGTTAGTAACTGTAACATCAGTAAGTTAAGAAGACAACAAATATCCATTGCAGTTGAAAAAATTACCAAATTTACTTTTATATTTCAGAACACAAGCTTGTTCTTGTGGGTTTGGATAATGCTGGCAAGACAACAATTTTATACCAGCTGCTACTAGGAGAGGCTGTTCACACCAGGCCAACCATTGGTTCCAATGTTGAGGAAGTTGTTTGGAGGAACCTACGCTTTGTCATGTGGGACCTTGGAGGACAGCAGAGTTTGAGATCGGCATGGAACACCTACTACACTAACAGTGAGGTAACTGAAAGCTATGGTTATAAAGGGAGTTCACACAAAAATCAACATGGTAATTGAAAGCACTAAGATTCCTGTCAAATTAGAAATTTTTTACTTTATTATAATTAGTAAGATTGGATAGGTTATGTTAGTACACAAGTCTGGATTTTAAACCAAAAGTTACATAAATTGGGCATAAAATACAGAACATTCCTTTATTGAACAGCAATCAGATGTTAGATAAATATGGGATTATGTCTACTTATATAAAAGTATGAATAACACCAACCCATTTCATCCCGTGGGTGTCACAAAAGGCGACTAAGGAATTAGCCAGAGGATGGACAGCAGTGTCCTTCAAATACATTAACAACTCAACTGTGATGGCCAACCCGCCTGCCAAGGGTGGCGATTATGGCAAAACCCTCCAATGAGCGTTGTGTACACACCAATATCAGTTGTTGTGGTGATCTTTGAGGGAGGTTTTTATTCGGCCGAAATAATGATATAAAAGTGAAATACAACTCAAGTGTCTCACCCACTAATTACGTAATCTCTTAATAGACTACATACTAGCTAGGAATGTTCTTTATAAGACATGAGCATCTAATGCAGCTGATGAAGTATTCTAAGCAGATGGTTTCATGGGCTCTGCTAGTCACAAAATACATCATATACAAACAGTATTGTAGATGCAGACTTATTTTCAAATAAACAATTATGTATAATTGTTCAAATATATTTCTTAAACACAACCTTTTATAGAATGAAATCAATAGAATTTACTTACTTGTACAGTGATAATACTGTATTTACAGTTTAAATAATACGAGTGTTTACATATTACTCACGTGTCTTTAATTCTTATGGATGGGTCTATAACAATAGGTGTTGTTGTTTATGTAATGGCAATATTTTTTGCACACCTTATTACATGACCAACATTTAACATTATCTATATGGAAAAATAAAATTGTTTCTTTGTTTTTACTATATTATTCCTGCAGTACCTAGTACATTGTATCCCCATATCTACTACACAGATTGAGATGGATATATTGACAAATATAAAGATTTGTCTTTAAAAAAGTAATTTGCCATTGTCCTGAAATAATCGAGTTCTCTTGTACTTATGGGTTCAGTTTACAAACATACCACGAGACCCGGAACAAGGTTCTGTAGATCATACAAATATTTGTTCTGTGTGGGGATTGAACCCGCGACACGTAGCGCAGGAAACTAATCGCTTAGCCACTGTGTCAACTGTGCCATCATATTATAGAATAGAGTAGAATATTCTTTATTGTAGACCATTTTAAAAAGAACTCATCATCATTTCGGCCGAATGAAGTCCACTGCTGGACACAGGCCTCCCCCAAAGATCACCACAATGACCGATATTGGTGTGTTGTGTGCTCATTGGGGGATGTTGCCATAATCGCCACGCTTGGCAGACGGGTTGGCGATCGCAGTTGAGTTGTTAATGTACCTACACGAAGGACGCTGCTGCCCATCCTCGGTTAGGTTAATCCCTTAGTCGACTTTTACGACACCCACGGGTTGAAATGGGGCGGTGACATTCTGAGCCGGCACCACACGGCAGTAAAAAGTAAAAAAGAACTACTAGGAATCATTCAATGAACAGTAATTGTACAGTGGAGCGGTCTTTTCGCTATTATTGATTTCTTACAACCTTTGGATGGACAAGAAATGGATGTTGTAGGAGCTGTTAATAGTTGGCCCATCAAGAATGTTTGGTTGTAATAATTAATAACACATATACATAATAACATATGACATTTTTAACAGACATCTTTATTTAATATGAGTCTATTAGAATCAAATACCGCAATGTCCATAAAAAAGCAAAAATGCGTTTTCTATGCCGTATGAATCTACAGATTAAAAGGAATCTATTTGAATATTCAAAATGCAACCAAAGCAATGTCATGTAGAAAACTGGCATTAAAAATTAAAGTATGCTACAAATATAGCATTATCCATTGGTGTATGTATATAAAAAATATGAATTATGGCCAGAACACGAAAATGGACATTGCGGTATTTGATTCTAATAGACTCATATAAGGATAAGCCGGGCGAGAATTCGACCTTGTTATCGCATTTTCGCGTACTTATACGCCTTCGGTTAGTATGTCTAATCAAATTTGTCGAATAATTTAAGTGTAGCCGAAATAGGTCGCGTGCAAAATTGAATATAGTAAACCAATTATATTCACTCAATATCCAGTAGCTGATTCCGAAACTTTAATCTATTTTAAGAACAAGATGAAGTGAGATAGAAAGTAGTATTGGGCTGCTATGATTCCTCTTGGACCACCGGACTTTCCATCACTTGCATATTGCCACGAATACTTGCAACGAAAATACCTTATATGGATCCAAAACCTACATATTGTTTTTTGATTATCCAGATTAGTTAGAAGTATTTGATCGAATTTCTTCGGGATTTTATCCAGTCGAGCACTTTGATCGACTTATTTCTCATCGGGTGACAGACATTATTATGAAAATGAGTACGAGCACTAAAGTCACGCTTTTTTACAAATGTTAACTTCTAAAAGCGTAAAAGTTTTTTTTATATTGAAACCATATTACCTTGTGATATCAGTGTTTTTTTTTTAACTTAACAGCCTCATTTTCTGTAATTATGATCACGACAATAATTTATTTGTTGTTTTACTCGTAATAAACGTAATTGTCTTAATGAGGCGTGTACAGGATAAATCCTTAGTATATTATATCGGCAAGGTTTAGTGTACCGATTAGGTACTCAATATATATACATTTTAATGTATTACATCGTACACTTCAACGTATTACATCGCGTAAATTTAGATTTTTGTTTATCCTGACATTTCGAACAGTATGCATCGTTCGTGGTCGCAGGATTACCTCGTCATCATCCGTCACTTTGCGCGATGTGATCTGTTTAAAAGTATTTTATTATAACTAGTAATAATCGTGCAAACCAAAGACAATATATACATACTAGTGGTCGCCCAGTGTTCGAAATTGGACCGTAATTCAATAAATATTTAAATTCGATTTAATGTATTTGCAACACATACATTTTTACTTTCTGCACTTCCTACTCCATCTGTATTTTAACTATACCAAATATAAATAAACACAACCTCCTCCGTGCGCGCAATGTGCTTAAAAAGGGGTACAAACTTGTTTCTTCACGTATTAATATATAGATTTATCAAATATGTAATTTCAAAATATTGTTGTAATAGTGTTTTGTCTTATTATATTTCTGAAGGCTACCATGCGATTGACAACTTACAGTGGTATTTGTGTAATTCAAAAATATGATACTTCCTTCTGAACTACTAAACATTTTTGCATGGGCAATGTTGCAAGTTCGGCTTCTTAACTTGCATTTCTTGGTTCCATTCCTGTATTAGGTATTGTTATTACTTCTTTGGTTGGTTCAGTGGCTGATACAGTCGGCTGCTGCGCTCCGGGTCGCGGGTTCGATTCCCGCACGGACCAAATATGTGTGTGATCTGCAGGTGGTTGTTCCGGCTCTGGTTTCATTGTGTGCGGAAACGCACCCACGACACAGGAGAAATCCTAGTGTAGGGCAAAAAAAATGTCGAGTGCCTATTAAATGTGACCATATATAGTAATCGGCGACCTACGTTTCGGTGAATAAAGCGTATTATGTTAGATTAAGTTAAACCAAGTAATATTTGTCATTACCCTAGACTTTATTGCGGTAAATGTAGTTTGCAATCGCGACTCCACATAACTCATACGTTTTAATAGTTAAGCCATGTTCTCTACGTTGCTGATTCTGATGCTGATGCATATTGTGATGCTATGCCACGATGTCTTTTTTATTTAATGCGAAAGATAAAACATATTATCAGATTCCTTCGAATGGTTTATCCTTACGATGGACTAATGTATTCTTCCCGCTTGTTAGTTAATACAGGGCTTCGCAATTATTATGTTGAAAGAAGTCATTTAAGAGATATCGTAAGAAATACTTTTAATTCCTGGTTTATAAGTGCTGAGCAATTTCTACAGTCTCAATAGCCCTGTCTTATCAAGCGCTATGTTATAATTGATCTTATCAACGGCTTGCGATTGTTAAGTTTTATGTGCATTTTTCAATAATGTTAGTGTACCGTGTCATGATTAAATTGTTTAATTTTCTGTTCATCCAGTTCGTGATAATGGTAATTGACTCTACGGACCGACAGCGGTTGAACATTAGTCGTGAGGAGCTACATCGAATGCTGAAACATGAGGAACTTAGCCGAGCCTGTCTCCTAGTCTATGCGAACAAACAGGTACTTATTTTTAATGTCTTCTGTAACAGCCCTTTCTCAACTATATTGGGGTTGGTTCCTAGCCCAACCATATGCGGCTGGGCATTTGTACTAGCCACGTAACAAATGCTAGCTGACCTCTACAACTCAATGCAAGTATTAAGTTGTAGAAATCAGGTGCCACCGATATCCTCTGGTTGACTAACTAACCTGACTAGGTTTTCACTACTAGAATGTCGTACTGTAACGACTGTAGTACACATTTGTATGACAACCGGCACTGCCGTAAGCCCTGACGTATTGATAAAAGCTTCGGCATCGCTAAAGTGCATTTGATAGTCAAAGTTAAAGGAATAAGCCTTAAATAACTAGTATTTTGGGAGCATTTACTTTATTTTGTTTAAAAGTGGAGACTTACTTCAAGTCCTGCTAATATTGTGATAGGCTCGCCGCGCCGGTCAAACTCATTAACCGCTAATAGGTAATTTCATGCAGTTAATTATTTCAGCCGAATAAAGTCCACTGCTGGACGAAAGCCTCCCCCAGGATCGACGCAACGACTGGTCTGGGTGTGGTGGGTGCTTATGTGGGAGGTTTGCCATAATCGCCACGCTTGGCAGGCGGGTTGACGATCGCAGTTGAGTTCCTACTCTACGTTTCCAATCCTACGGTTAATCCCAAAATCGCCTATTACGATATCCGCGGAATGAAATGGGTTGAAGCTATTTGTAGCCACACTGACATTCATGCTATAATTTTAAGTTTTAGGTATAAAACAATTTAGTAATTATTTCACTGTGTTGGCCTGTGTAATCTCTTAACTCGAGTAGCCAAGAAGCTTGGCAGTTAATAAGTAACGGTTAAGTTTAAAGGTGATGACCAAAGAGACCTGAATACATGTCGTAGAAAGAAAGGGAACGCTAATTTGCGTACGTCTTATGTGACGACGGTAGTTTCAGTGCAAAGCACACAGTGCCAGCCAAGCTTGACTACCACTTGTAGGGGACACCCTTTTGCACTGCGCATACAGTGACTCAGTATGACAATGCCGATTCAATGTATGATGTGTCAATTGACAGACGTATGGTCCCTGTCGCAAGCCTTATAAGAAAATATGCGTATTGTACTCCAGTATAATTACTTCATCATCGTATCAGCCAAAGGACGTCCACTGCTAAACTAAGGCCTGCCCCACCTATTTCCACAAGTGTGTCGCCATTTTGAGGGGAACTACGCTAGGCAGGTGGGTTTGTAAGCGAAGTATGACGTTCCACAGAAGGGAACGAAGGGCTGCTGCCCATCCCTCTGGTTCGAGATATTCGTTTTCGGTAGGAAACTGGT
The DNA here is from genome assembly GCA_947459985.1 of Diloba caeruleocephala. Taxonomy (NCBI): domain Eukaryota; kingdom Metazoa; phylum Arthropoda; class Insecta; order Lepidoptera; family Noctuidae; genus Diloba; species Diloba caeruleocephala. Next base: position 7,150,237 of record OX381604.1, on the reverse strand, counting down.
GGTGGCTTAAATAGTTAAAGCGGGACTTAATATTAAGTGGCGTTTTAGTATTCGGCCGTCAGTCGCCTTTTACTACATTCACGAGTGAACACAACACGGAGGGGTGCTATATTCTTTATCCGGATACCACACATATTTAATCTCATTACTTCATAACTATATAATATAATTAAGTCCTTGTGTATGAAGTCGCAGTCGATTCTAGTTATTTGTTGGTAACAAAATGTTTCTCGAGGTTTATGGCTACTAGGAGGCCACTAAAAAACGGTGGATACTCTGATTCAAAGACGTGCCATAATTAAAGATACCTTCGATGCGGTAAGACGCCATATCTTAAAAACCGTTACTGCAACAACTAAAGTTACTTGCAAAAGTATTTTACCTTAAGCCAACCTTTAAAGATAGATATTTAGATACATAACAATATTTGTGTTCTTGAATCCGGGCAAGGCTTGGTTGATGGAAGGTCTCTTATTGCAAGAAGGTGTGCCAGTGTCAGTGCCAGATATTCGCCGCTAAGCAGTAGTATTTAAACTTTAGACATTACTGCGCTTCGAAAGGCAGCTAAGAAATTATTGGGCATAACAGACTAAATAAATTCACGTCTCAAGGTAACAAGCGCAGGGCCACGCAGCACTTGTTCTGGGTAGCATTACAATTGTTATGGGTAGACATAACGCTTACCAGCAGGCGAATGATTTGCTCGTCTAGTCATCAAGTCGTATAAAAAGAAAGAAAGGGCGATTCACACGATATCTATACAAATAAATAAAATTGAAGTGTCTGTTTGTAATGTCAAAATTACAGCTTTTTACTAAATGCATATAAAAGTATATACGGTACCTACAACAAAAAATCTATTTTTTTTGTCTGTCTGTCTGTCTGTCTGTTTGTTCCCGCTTATCTCCAAAACGACTGGACCGATTTTTACGGGACTATCACTGGCAGATAGCTGATGTTATAAGGAATAACTTACGCTACTTTAATTTTAGAAAAATAATTAGGGTACTGCGCAAAACAAATTCACACCCATGAAATCCAATATATATACTCTTATGTCAAGTGTCTATGCCGAAGTACTTAAATTATTTATAAATAATCCAATTTCTTTTAAATTAACAATGGGTGAAACCGCGGGTCCCAGCTCGTCTTGAATAAAAACGAATTTTATGTGTAAATAAGCGAGATTTTTTAGAACCAAGAGGCTAATGACACGAATAATTATTTATAGTTTTAGTCTTATGAAACGATATCGAACCATTGTGCCTACAAATGGTTAATTATATATTTTATCTAAATGAGATAACATCTGTATCATTTTTTACTAAACTCCAATTAACCTACATGTTTTTAAAATAACGAGTACTTTCATATATTATCCTAAAAAAATGTAATCTGAATAAGAAGGTCGCGTTGTCATATGACTCAACACAAGATCGGTCATATAATTGGATAGTACGTAACTAATACATACGAACAAGGTCGTGATAGTTACCTAAGAATTTGTGTGTTGACCAAACTAACTAATATCCAAATAACTCCTGAATTAAATTCAGTGCAGTATTATTAATGCTTATTTGTAACTTCATCACGTGAGCCTCGCAACTGTGTCAATCTAATCGCATCATCATCGTTTTTATATACATAACATTGTTAACCAATCTATTCAGTGCCCTTGAATGTGTTGTTTACTGTCATATATAAATAGACATAAAAGGTGGCAGTCAAACTTGTTGGTTCAAGAAAGATACCATTTAATCCGTAAAAAATTGTGTAGTTTATTAATATGCGACAAGTTGGCATTGAGCCGGCTTCCACTTATTTAACGGCCCCCTCTCGTCGGAAGGACGTCGGGGGTCCCATCTGAATTGTTATCGCTGCGAGTGTAGGTGGCGCGCTAACAATTTGCAACACGTGATTTACTATGAACACAAACGTGTTATACTATACCAGACTCTAAATTACGATTTATTGGCACAATACAATTAGAATAAGAAATCTTATATATTGGCTTCTTCTTTAATATTGGAGGCTAACCTTAATAAATGTTTGCGGCAATACCTACAGTTATTATTTTCTTTATTTAACTAATATACATATTACATTTTTAAATACATAATACAAAATATAATAAATATAAAAATATAAAAAATTGTGATCCACCGGCATCGGGAACAGAGTCCAATCTGCTAGTAGCTAGGGCTGAAGACAGAGGAACCTCCTCACAATACGTACTGTGTCGAGGAGAACCCTTTCTGTATCAGGCCCTTGGACCCAGCCGCCTAACAGGAGCCTCTTAAGATATTGGACGAGGCTCTTGGCCATTAGGCCGTTGGCCGTAACGACTATTGGCACCTGTCGACAATCTCGTGTGCCAAGTCAAGATACTTTATTTGTTTATATGTGGAATGTTAACACCAACAATCATTGTGCGGCTACTTGATCTATCGCCACTATATCAGGCTTATTGGCAACAATAGTCTTGTCATTGATGGTAGACCGCTCCCAGTACAATGTGATATGACCATTTTCGAGAACTGGGTCGGGCCCATAATTGTAGTATGGTACCTCAAAGGCTACAAGTTTATATTTCAGTGCAAGTTGCTGGTGTATGGCCCTGGTCACTTGGTTGTGCCTGTGCAAGTATTCGCCGTTAACAAGGCGAGAACAACCAGAAATAATATGTCTGATGAATTCATCTGGACGGTGGCATGCCCGACAGATAGATGTCAACCGTGCCATCCTTAACAATATATTTCCGGTAATTTTTCGTTAGGATAACCTCATCCATAATCGACAGACAAAACCTTCGGTTTCCCCGCAGAGGTTGCCGAAACGAAGCCAGGATACGGCTGCTTGAAAATCTACATCGGTTCCATGGAGGGCCCGATAAAAACGTCCATGCAGCTCCTTCCCCTGCCATACCTCTCTTCGGTCATTGGTACTGAGTACAACAGGTTTGCGTTAGTTCTCTTTCGCCAGACCAAGCGGGGTGGCCCCGTTGTCCACTACAACTACATCTGGATGCATCGCTACTTGAGTATGGAAAAAATTGTCTTTGAAAGAAAAGTACATTTTTACTTTTTTGAGAGTTCTTCTTAAAGTCTATCCTTCGATCAACAATTGTAGTAGATTTCCGATGCGCGCTTGAAAAACGGCCTGAAAAATAAGCACTTATAATTTTGGGGGCTTATTTGACATCAGTATGGTCCAATCAGTGGCGGATCCAGGATTTTGGTTTGGGAGGGGCTTAGCCCAGCTGAGGATAGGCTTTATCAAGGTAAACACTTAAGCACACGTTTTATTATGCTCATTTAACGCGTAGCAAGTCTCTTCAGATACTGTTTGCAAATTCTTCAATGACTTATTTAAATGAATATGAAATGATAGTTAAACCGTTCAGCCTGTCTTCCGTCATTGTCGTTCAAAGGTACGGTTTTATTCGTTTAAGTGAAGAAAGGCTGCGCTCCACACTAAATACTAGTAATGTAAATATTTTTTTCCATTTGGGAAGAACTCATTCGTATTCTGATGTGCCTCTGCTGCTGTTTGGAGGATATTTTCCCTGTCTATTCAAAGAGAGAAGTGGGATCTGAAGACTTATTTCTACCGATAACGAGAGAGGATGAGGGAAGTCGCTGCTGTAAACACGTACAGCTGCCAATACCGAGGTCACATTTTCTGTTGTTACATTGTCACTTGATATAAGGGTGAACAGATTAAGACATGAAGAGGAGTGGTCGCCTCTCGAAAAGCAACTCACTTGTTCCAATAAAAAATCGAAGAAAGGAAGGAATACATTCAATCAATTGAATTTGAAACAAAACGACATGACATCTTTCTGGATCTCGGATAAACATAACAGAAACGAAATAAATGCTGCATCAAGCAAAAAGCGTGTGTATGTATTAATGTTACTTTTATCTGTAGAATTCCTTAGCATCAGCAATCATTGCGTATGAGCTAGAGAGCATCCATGGCCTTGCGCATGAAGATTTTGGAGAACTTGGAGTCTACAGAGTGTATAAAATTCGGTGTGTGCGAATGCGACACGGGCATGGGTCATTATTGGCCAAATGCACGTGGTGTAAATTCTCACCTTATTTCTGGTATAATTTACTACGAGCATTTAGTAGGCCGTGGAGACAACCGAGTGCAAAGGCGGCGCGGGCGGCCACTGATTTTGTGTGCTCTTCGAAGAACAAATTTTAGTCAATAGTGACTCCCAAGATATTTGGCATGCGGTTCCCAAGGAATCGATTGGCTGGGCCATTGAGATCTGTCTGTAGCGAGCATGCTCGTCTCCGAGTTTGCAAAATACGATGACTTTGCTTTTAGTGGAATCTACTTCGATCATGGAGGATCTGACCTGAACCACGCGTCATAGACGTTTACCGTGGTTTGGCGGGTCTTAGTTATATTATCGCGGCTGGCCGGAGTAGTATACGGCCGTATCGTAGGCGAGGAGTGCCAACTTGGACTTGGTTTTAGCCAAAAGCAGCTCTATGGACTCGTACTGAATTAGCCCAAAATAGAATGCCATACCGTAATATCGATCTATATATGCATGTTACGTTTGCAATGCGGCTTGTCTCGTTTATATTATAGACACACGAGAAAGATTATAGACATACGAAAATTTATCAACTATAACATATTTTTTTCAATTTGGATGCTCTATGCACCCAAGCCATCCATTAAGATTCCTAGAAAACTAACACTATTATCCTGTTGCATTCGTTTATCTATCTTTATAAGTCAGTTTTGTGTCACCTATTTTTTGGCAGTTATGAAATGTTTAATTTCAGATTATTATTTTCCATCCATGTTATTATGTTGTTAACTGTTTTATTAATGTACTCAATGTAAGATATAAGCGAAGCGCAGCAGTTGACCGTATCAGTCACTGCACCTACTGTGCTGTCCATTTATTTTACCATTTTAGGTACTATACTGAAGTATCATCTGCGAAAAGCGTGCATTTGTTGGTAACGTTTGGCAGATGATTTATATAAATCAGGAAAAGTAATGGGCCCAGAATGCTTCCCTGTGGAACTCCTGTTTTATAAAAACTTTAGAGAAATTAGAGTCTTAGATTTGGATGTTGGTTCTATACTTTCACGTATGTAATTTTTTATTTCCACATATTGAGTTCTGTTAAATCGACAGCTTCTAAGCCACAAATTCGCTGTATCTCGTAAACCGAACTTTCACATTTTGTCAAAAGTAAATTAAATTAAGGGCCCCAAAATCTAAAGCCTTTTTCAAAGAAATTCAGTTCAATGAAAAATACTACCGTTGTGGATACTGGCTTATCAACATGTTCTGTGGCTACTGATAATCGAAAACGCTGCTAAGGTCCCTGCATTTCCTCTTTGGAAACCATTTTGTTCGTTTTCAATATATGATGTTCATCATATAATTTTACTATCCTAGCATGCATATCTTTTTTTAGTTTTCTTTATTACAGGTTAATTTCAGACGTATTCAGTACATTTTAATCTGTCGTTTCTGTTAAGTTTGTTAACAGTGTCTCAAATCTCAAAGTAACCGCCAGTTAGTGCTATTTTGGGTTTCCGGAAAGCCTATCGGCCTGTCAACAGATTGTCAATAAGCATATTTTATAATTGGTGATTACTGACCCATTATAGTACGACAAGTTCGTGCGCTGGTCCTGCGGGGCGACTGACGTGGCGGGGACGTAGTAGCCATGCTAGCGCACGGCTGCACCTGCGCTAAGCTATAAGTCGTAACTACTTTTGACGTAATAGTAAATTAAAAGATAAATAATAATAATTGAACTCTGTTAGTTTAAAGGTACTCTATTATTTTAAACGATTAGGCGGATCGATTAAGTGGAAAAGCACCTTTACACATCCATGATAGCTGACGTTGGTTCAAGAGAACTATCACCAGTTGTCATCAGACATTGATTAAACGTAAACAAAATCAGATTTTTTGCAATATTAATGACAACATATCTGGGTGCTAAAATAGTTACTCATTTTTATAGGCCTGATGCTGTTGGTATCTTCTATGATCTTTCCAAGGTCTTTGATTGCGTGGATCGCAATATACTATACCGTAAATTAAATCCAAATCTAACTTTCAGAAATACTTTATTTATTTTTATTTCTCACCACAGTAACGAAAAAGTTCCAGTATTGAGAAATTTACTGTGGGAGACTGGTGCCTAAACTAGGTTGAAGCCTGTATTTCAGGTCACCGGGCCTTCCACCCCAAAAGTCCAATTTCATAGTCCTTTCATAAACTTTGCTAAGTGAATATTTTCCATTTTCTTGTTCTTCGTGTATCTGATTCTATCAATTGGTTTTCTCTTGTTAGGGTTCTCTTGAGGAATACTCTCCAATACGTTGCTATAACTTTATCAGGCCCCGATACTGGTTGATTTGGTCCTTTATACCCAGTTATCATCTTGCATCCCATGAATGCGCACTTTCACTGCGGACAACATCTTGACATAACAATAAACTCGCTGTTTTATTAAAATGTGTAAATTATGGCTTATATACATATACACCCATTATTGACGATTTATTAAAATTTCAATTATCCATATTTTTGTAGCACATTGACACTTTAAAAAAATATGTTGAAACTGTGTAAATCACAAGTAGTGAATATGGCCTCAAGGGTCAATTGCAGGCTCTGTATTTTCTCGTTTGTATTAATTAGCTCCCACACGTGATGTCTAAATTATCTATCAAATCTAAAACTGTACATTGAATATGTTTTGAAAACCGACGTGTATCTGTGATTACCTATTTGCTGGTTTTTGTTGTAAATACGATCTGATTACCTAGGATTTTTCTGTATTGTGAGTTCAGTTTACATAATCTTATATACCACCACCCCATCTCCTCCCGTGGGTGTCGTAAAAGTCGACTAAGGGATTAGCCGGAGGATGGGCAGCAGCGTCCTTCGAGTACATTAACAACTCACTGCGATCGTCTGCCAAGCGTGGCGATTATGACAAAACTCCCTAATGAGCCCACAACACGCCCATATCGGTCGTTGTGGTGATCTTTGGGGGAGCTCTGTGTCCAGCAGTGGACTTCATTCGGCCGAAATGATGATGATGACAGGCACAAGACCCCAGACCCGGAACAACTATCAAGATCATACAAATAAAAATATTCCGTCTATGCGGTGGTCAAACTCGCGACCCGTAGCGGAGAAAGCAAATCGCTTAGCCGCTGGGCCAACCTTGCCGATATATTTTGAATGAAATTTCATTAGAAATGGAATTATTGTGGTGCATTGATTTACGATCATTATCGAAACGATGAATGTACTAATGCACTGCGGGCGATAATAAAGGCTCAGATAAAAAAAGGTGTGCCATTAGTATTTACAAGATTTATTTTTTATTGATGTTTATTTAATCTACACCTAAGAAAACTTGATTATTTTGTAATTATGTCTGTATAAAGTCAGAATTTCTGAACATGTTGTATACTTTGTAATAGTTAAATAATTACCGCCTGCCTTTACAGATCTCATGCATAGAAACTACAATTTTTTATCGAGAAATAATAAGATACTCAAAATTTTGAATGGTACCTGTTTATAACGATAATCCAAACGTCACCTAACATTTTCGTTCACACGTTAAATATCATGTACACTATGCCTTAGAATTTTGATATCTCATATTTGGCACACATTTTTTCCACAGTTTTACCTACATTCTCATAATTCTCTACACAATTAGGTACAATGGTCACAAAGCATAGAGGCGCTCCGTTCAAATACCACTCTGTGGTCATCCGTCCATAGACTGACCGCGCCAAGCGTAGCTTAACCTCATCGATACCGATCAGTGATTGCAACTGGCTATGAGCGCCTTGCCTCGCCTCGTTTTCTGATTGAGCTCCCTTTATGTTATTGTTCATATTACATAAAAAATTAAACGTTGCTTTGGTTGGTTGGTTGGTTGCTTATGGGCGTTAACTTAAAAGTTAATTATATTTTTTAACTGTTAAAAAAGTCTGTTCCTTGCTGAAAAAAGTCCTTTGAGCAATTGACCTGTTACACGCTGCTCAGATCCCTCGACCTTCATTGTCTGTCCATCTCGTTGGGATGCTGTCCTACGCTATGGTTTCCGGCCAGTGGTCTCCACTCGAGAACCTTTCTGCCCCATCGGCCATCTGTTCTACGAAATAGGTGCCCCGCCCATTCCACTTCAGCTTACTACTACTACTATTAAGAGTATCTATTCATATTCTCATGTGTCTTATTGATAAATCATATTTTTAGCTTGAACGGAAACTAATTTACAGAATAATAGGTATGCAAATTCAGTTCATCAAAACACACAGCAATATCACTTTTACATAAGCTGTTGTTATATTCATCAAATAACACTTATTACTTGTAATGGCAAAGACAACAAATTATCGGCCCTTCTAAATTAGAATAATATTCAATTTATAAATAGTAACTTTTTCTGGATTCCAGGACGTCAAAGGCTCGATGACGGCTGCGGAGATATCAGAACAATTAGACTTGACATCGATAAAACAACATCCGTGGCACATACAGGCCTGCTGCGCGCTCACCGGGGAAGGGTACGGTCAAGTATTGCAAATATATTGTTAATTGTAGTAGCCCCCGATACTTAAGTAGTTAATTTAGTTATTCTTTAAGTAACCACCTTTACTCCCTTATATAAACGTAAGATATGAACAATCGTTTATGTAAATAAGTCAGATAGAGTATGTAGTAGGTCGTTAAAAATAGGTTTTGTTCAGGTTTAGGTCAATAAATATTCAGTATATTTACAATTCACCTGTCCCAAGTTCACAGTGATCTTCGGTTACTATGAGACATTTCTAACCTGATAACTGTATCGTAGATTAGTCTACACACGAAAACATAAATGAATATAGAAATGTTTAATTAGATAATTATTAGGTTGAGAAAAAGTGTTAATGCCCAGTAATTTCAGTAGATACAGCGCTCTTTAAAACGAAACACAGTAATGTTTAAGTTTAAACACTTCTACTTGGCGGCTAATATCTGGAACTGGGGTGGTACCTACCTAGCCGAACTCTTATGAGACCCACCACTGTTAAAATGTCGCACAGCCAAAGCCGGAATTAAGAACTAGTTAAACAACAGATAATTGCCTCACGAAGGGTTTTTGAATTATCTCGTTTATCAATTATGGCAAAATAGCTCTCTGCTAAGTATATATAGCCTGTCCCGCCTTATTTATTAAGGTATATTTGCAGAGCCAGACTTGCCATGTAAGCTAAATAGCTATAGGAGCCTGAGGGCGCGATGTGTTGCACGGACGACAGAAACCAAAACTCGTTTCGCGTAAGGAAACATGCCAGTTTTCTATCAAAATTCTTATCTTGAATGATGCAATTACAGTATTTTTTAACATGTTACATCAATTGAAGCTATTTAGCGAGAAATCGCCTTCGCTAAAACTATGGAAGCAAAGCGTAATAATTAAATATCGGTTCACTTACAGTATCCACATTTTATTAACGTATAGAAATTTGTACTAATTTATGCGTAGTTCTTTTAAATATTCCTCAAGTAAAATCACCCTGTTTTAATTATAACATACGAAAGTTTTAAGTCCAATAATAGGTGTTATGAATTACATAGCTAACTTAAACTGTATCATAGTACGAAACTGAGTCAACCTATACGATTTACAGAGATAAAATATTATTTTACTAATGGGACAGTTCGTTAATGAGCCGCGCATCTCATGCCGTACAACAAGGTCGGATCTCTTGGAATACGAGACTACTCTGTTGCAGTATCTACGCGAGGCTTCTCTTTTTAAGCATGCATCAATATTGTTTTTCTTATGATGCTGGACAAAGATTCCGCGTCTAATGATGATAAAAAAGTCAAAATTCCCGAACCGTATCGGTGGGTCATCTTACGTAGGCTACTTATGACTTTGACGGGTTGAACGGTTAAAACGAAAAGGTAACGAAGATTGAATGAATTTGTGCCGATACCTAATTATCACAATCCCAGCCCAGTAAGGGACAAATTCATTGAACATAAGATCAATATAATAATCTGTAATTTATTAATAATATTTAGTTTATTGTACCAACGGGTTTAAAACACCGACGTTATGTCATAATTTCCTAAAAATGTGCATTTCACGCGTTGTAACAACGGTAATGAGTAAAGCTAATCTTAATCTTGAGAATTAAAAACAGAAAACAATCCCGTCTTATTTTGAATTTGGTTATATCCCTGGACGCCTACTTGCAAAAGGTCAAATAACATTGAAAGTAATAAGTGTTATAATGCCAGTTATGTAGCTCGCAAATATGGCTCTCTATGACAGCTCGTTATAAGAGCCGTCGCGCGGGAAAATAACGCATCCAGTTACTGTTGTTATTTTGAGTTTATGATAGGGCGAGAAGTACTAGATAGTTACAGTACTAGATAGAGCAGCGTCTATTAGATAGTTACATGTTCAGTAAGCGATTGTGATGATGTGTATCGCAATAACCTGAAGGATAGTTTACGCATAGAAATTGACAATGCACACTCAACAAAACGAAATTCGTCACACGTCATCGAGCTCTTTGTTCGACTATGCGTTGATATTTATACTAAATCTATTATGTACTTTGAGTAACATAAGACGGACTTAATGCCATGGGGCATTCTCTACTAGACAGCCTCTGGGTTAATTAACAAAGCACTTCGATAGAGGTACAAAAACAAAGCTATAGATAATATTAAAATAGACTGAATTAAAAATAGGAATACATTCATACACTAACATAAAAATAGATACTTTACAATATTAAATAATTAAATAGAATACGTAAACATAAAAATGTATGTGATAAATATTAACCCTAATGACGAAGACCGTTTGAATGATCAGGATTGTAATAATATCAAGAAGTGTTGACGCACTTTACGTCTGAACGTGAATTTACTCGGAGCTTTCTTTATATCAAGGGGAAGCGCATTCCAGAGTTTTATTGTTGAAGCGAAGCGAAAGAATCGAACATAAAACCTGTATGGAGGGAAGGAATGTTAAAAATTAAATTTTCAGAAGCACGAAGGTTATGACTGTGGGAGCCGCCCAAAAGTGGAAATATTTTTTTAAGACAATTAGTTTCACAAGGATGTACTGTTGCCAGTCATCAGCATACAGATGGTAAGAGCATTTGAGGATGGTAGTGATTGAGTTGATAAATAAGGAAAACAAGAGAGGAGAGAGATTATACCGCCTTGTGGTATACCAGTTATAACGTTACACCAGTCAGTGAATTCCTGGCCGACACGCACTGCTTGCTGGTGACCACAAGATAGGATGAGAACCAACTCTAGGATGACGACGAGATCCCTATTTGTGTCAGGATAACAAAGAGAATATCGTGGTCAACGGTGTTAAAGGCATTTGAGAAATCAATTAAGACAAGCTCCGCTAACCTCGATTCCTCCATGTCAGCTCTTATATCCTCTGTGACCTTGAGCAGGGCAGTAGACGAGTTATGTCCAGGCCGAAAACCAGCCTGGTTTTTTATTTTTATTAAGTTGAGTTATATCGAATTGAGTTGAGATAGCAGTGTATTTTTGGTAATGAAGGAAGAGAATTGTTTATCTACAACTGCTTCTAAGACTTTGGAAAGGAATGGAAGAATGGAAATTGACCTGAAGTTATTAGTTAGAGATTTTAGGAAGCGGAGCAATATACGCTTATGTCCAGGCCGAAAACCAGCCTGGTTTTTTATTTTTATTAAGTTGAGTTATATCGAATTGAGTTGAGATAGCAGTGTACTTTTGGTAATGATGAAAGAAGAGAATTGTTTATCTACAACTGCTTCTAAGACTTTGGAAAGGAATGGAAGAATGGAAATTGACCTGAAGTTATTCATCATCATCATATCAGCCACAGGACGTCCACTGCTGAACAAAGGCCTCCCCCTTAGATTTCCACAACGAGCGGTCACATGCCACTCTCATCCAACGACTCCCAGCGACCTTCACCAGATTGTCTGTCCACCTCGTTGGAGGTCGTCCCCCGCTGCGTTTTCCGGTGCGCGGTCTCCATTCGAGAACCTTTGTGCCCCAACGGCCATCAGTTCTACGAGCAATGTGCCCTGCCCATTGCCACTTCAGTTTACTAATCCTTTTAGCTATGTCGACAACTTTAGTTCTTCTACGGATCTCCTCATTTCTGATTCGATCTCGTAGAGAAATACCAAGCATAGGTCTCTCCATAGCTCGCTGAGTGACCTTGAGCTTTCTTATGAGGCCCACTGAGTGACCACGTCTCTGTTCCATATGTCATCACTGGTAACACACACTGGTAAAAGACTTGCGTCTTGAGGCATTGCGGTATTGTTGACGAAAAGACGTTGCGAAGTTTCCCGAACGCTGCCCAGCCGAGTCGGATTCGACGATTGACCTCTTTCTCGAAGTTGGACCTACCTAACTGGACAGTTTGTCCTAGGTAGACATACTCGTCAACAACTTCGAGAACAGAGCTCCCAACGGATATTGGGATGGGCACGACATGGGCATTTGACATGACTTTTGTCTTGCCCATGTTCTTTTTAAGGCCCACCTGTTGGGAAACTCTGTTGAGATCATCGAGCATTGTGCTGAGCTCTTGCAACGATTCTGCCATGACTACGATGTCATCGGCAAATCGAAGGTGAGTGATATACTCGCCATTGATGTAAATGCCGAATCCTTTCCACTCCAGTAGCTTGAAGGCATCCTCCATTGCAGCGGTGAACAGTTTCGGGGAAATGACGTCCCCCTGTCTCACACCTCTCTGCAATGGAATTGCCCCCATGCTCTGTTCATGTACTCGGACCGACATGGTGGCGTTTCTGTATAAGCACTTCAACACTTCAATGTACCGATAGTCAATCTGGCACCGCCGCAGAGATTGCAGCACTGCCCAGGTTTCGATCGAATCGAAGGCTTTCTCATAGTCCACAAACGCCAAGCATAGTGGCAGATTATACTCCTCGGTCTTCTGTATAACCTGCCGCAGCGTATGGATGTGGTCTATGGTACTGAAACCTTTTCGGAAACCGGCTTGTTCGGGAGGCTGGAAGTCATCAAACCTGCGCTCGAGACGATTCGTGATGACCCTTGAAAACAGCTTATAAACATGAAGTTATTAGTTAGAGATTTTAGGAAGCGGAGCAATATACGCTTTACGCCAGATTAAAGGATAAACACTAGAATACAGGGAAAAATGGAATGTGGGTGAAAATGGGGATAATTCTATCAATAATAAGCGATATCATCGCATTGCTGACTCCGTCGCAGCCGACAGCTTTAGACTTGATTGAGGTTAAAATTGTATGAATCTCGTGGTCAGTTCCAGGAGAAAATTAAAGCAAATAATTGGATAATATTGGCATGGAAGCGATATTGGGGAGTTTTCCTCTTAATATCGTCCGCAAGGTGGATAGATGTCGAAAAATACTGATTAAGACTATTGAGCAATAACACGGTATTATATTAGGTGGGGACAAAAATATGCCAAGTGATTTAAAGAACTTCCATATATCAGCCGGTGAAGAGTTCATAACATTTTCAAAGGTATATCGGCGTTTAGAAGCTTGCGCCATCTGGTTACAATTTCTTGCTTGCTTATACAGACGCCAGTTGCCCTCATTGCGATCCCTTCTATATTTTCAAAAGTTGATATTGACTATAATCTTGTTGGGACAAACATCAATTTACGCTTAAGGCGTCTGCCCATTACCCCGTATCATAACAGGGCCTGCAGTCTCGACATAGTTATCTATGATTTTCCTCGTACAGTGATCACTATCTATGTCGAGACTGCAGGCCTAGGACCACTACGCACACTAAACGTATCAACAACTTATCATGCCCGTATACAACGACATAGGCCGACATGCTACGCGAATAGTGACCGTACTATACGGTCACTAAACGGGTCGCATACGGGTATAGGTGCACGGCGCCCGTACTATCGGTTGAACTGCTTATACATATACTCGTTTTTTTCGTTTATACCTATTCATTTCGTCCTCCATATCTCTTAGCATCGAAGGATCGTACATGCGTCTCAAAATCGACTAAGAGACATAGAGACGCGTTTAGAACCGTTAGCATACGCGTCTAACGCGGTTAGCCGCAGCGTGGCAACGTCGCGTACCATGCACTAAGCGTACTGGCACCTAATCGTAAATTTGCTCTCGCTGCGGTCAAGCACGCTAGGGTATTGGATGGTGACGGAACGATCTGGTCAAGCAAGGTCATGGTATGGTACGGCGTAATGGACAGACGCCTTTAATGGTCTCGCTTTCTGATTCCACTTTGAAAGGAGCGTGAGTTACAACTGGTGTAGCTAACGAGGTGCTTGAAAACTAGTTTGCAATAGGAGTAGCGTATAAGCTAAAAAATAATATATTTCACAAATTCAATATTGCTTTCGTTATTATAAGTTGAGCACTTTGTCCAAAAACATCTTTGACGAACTTCGCTTTCTACGATTTATTCCGCGCAATTAATTAAAACAGCTTTATTAAAACTCTTTTAACGGATTACATCGCGTATATTATAGATTATTATTTTTCCTATAGTCGCGAACACTTTGCAGCATTTGTGGTCGCAGGACGACTGTACCACGAAAATTGAAAGTGTTTTTTCTTATGAGTATTAATCGCGAATATCTAAGACATTACTTATACGATAAATATCTGTTTAGAGAAACAGGAGTTGTATTTGTGATACTCAATGCAATTTCTGTAAAGAGGTTTCTATTTAAAGAAGGAAACTTGGGGAAAAAAGACAATTCAGTCTTAAACACTCGGGTTTTTTGCTGATTCACTAATCAATGAAGGCAATTAACCAGTTACATTAGCGACAAAGAAGCTGATAGAATGTAACTATGATTTTTGGAATTAGTTCACCTATTATTTAATAGCTAAACTTAATTAGGTATGCAAAAACAAAATCTTAATTAGGAGTACAAAATCTGTTGAAATGTTTAGAATATTTAGTTGTTAGTATATTGTAAGATTCGCAGCGCATTTGTACATTAATAAAATCTTACATTGAAACATTGTAGTCACAGAGTAGTTGATAATGAATATCATTTAAATAAATATATACTATATTATATTACGGTAGATTATATTGCAACGCGTTGTAATGAAATGTTTGAGCTAATTTTAGACCAAATGACATTCATCCCAAAGTCATATAAATAAGAATCCGATTCCGAGCATCCGTAATTGTTTTCATTAAATAGGTAAATAACCAGTCTATACAATAATTATAACAGAAATTCTTTAGATCTCTCTCTATTCGAGTCGATCAGCGCCTCATCTCAGGCTTGTCTTTATTGGTCGGCTAGAGTGAAACCCCATGAATGCCCGCAGGACTTTCAACTCTGGCTTGCCTTAGTTAGCCGGTCAGAGGGGGGCCGCCAGAGCTATATGCTCGAGTATGGAAGTGTCTAATGGCGTAATAACGGCCGGCCGGCCGGCGTAGTAACCGGCTCCAATCTTCAAAACGCGCGATGGTGAAACCTGTGCCGCACCTCTCGTCATCCCGAGCCGCTCATGCTGGTGTTGCTCCCTGTCGCCTGTAGTGGCGGCCATTTAGGGACCATCTTGAAGAGTGACAAGTCTTCGTCTGCCATAGAATTTAATTTAAAGGTGGATAAAATGTGGTCCGTGTTCCATAGTATTAAATCCATTTAGCATCCATTGCAATACGCGTTATATTTTTAGTTTCCATTTCATACAATATTTTTACACCTTCGGGGGAATAAATAATCAGTCTATACGATAATTATTGCAGAAACTCTTTAGATCTTATTACTATATAGGTAGATAGTGCCGCCCGTGGTAAGTCAAGGTACTGCAGAAATTACTATCTGTGTCATAAATTATTTTTATCTAAACTCTATACTCCGTTGGAATCATGAAAAATATCTTATCATTGCGTTTATTTGAATAATCAATCGCACCTAATATATGATGAGCGGCATCATAGTATTAAGGATTGTGAGCCCTGGCCTTCAGAATATTTCAAATTTTATTTATGCGTCATATGTTATTCTTGCTGTATTTATATTTGTTATTTTCCGATTTATTATTTTATTAATGTGCAACGTACATAAATACTGTTTTAGTAGATAGACCCCTAAACGTTTACATATGGCCTATATATTTTGTTCGTCTTCAGGGTGGGTTAAACTAAGTCGATTGTATAGTCCGATTTTTGGCTTTAAAAATTGATTATACGACTCGAAATGAATAGAAACCTGCCTACTTCCTCCTAGTTGCGATACTGCAGCGCTGTTGCCGCACAATCGCCTAAATATAAAACACCCTTAAGGTTATTTGTGTCGCATCCTAAACTGTGAAATTTTGTTTGTCTCGAGTGCAGTTTTCGTGGCTGTGATTGTACGGCTTTAGGTTAGTACAAACGTAAGTATGACTTTCAATACTTATTTTTATTTTTCGTAACCCTTTTTATTATATATTTTCATAATTTCTAGAGTTAGTGCTTATATGGTACACACGGCAAAAGAGTATTTTTATTGTGTGTATAATAAATTGTTCCCAGAGTCGCAACTTCAGACGGAGCGATATCAGTCTTGGTACGCGCAACACTGGAAATGCGATAATTTGATGCGTATTAATTTCTTTTGGCGTATGTACATACACCTAAAGAACGCTGATCTTATTTGATCACAGTTTTATTTGTGTGGTACAAAATGTGAAAACATATATTTTATTTCCTTTTCAGGTAACTCATCCACTCATCTAGTCTTGGAATTGAGTTCACGTTGACGGCGTTGAAAACAAAAAGAGTAGAATGTAAATGGAAGCATTGCATTAAAAAAGCTAGTCCATCTTCATAAAAACAGCCAGAGCCGAACCTAATTCCCCAGTTATGTTGAGCTGACCGGGCTCGTGGGTAGCAAGTGATAATTTGACGACACAATTTGCGTTGGATTTTGTAGTTAACGTTGTGCAAGGGACATTCCAGACAACTCTATTACGAAATATACTTAATATTATAATATAATTCCAATACAAAATACGACATTCAATCCAGGTCACAATACGAAATCCAAACTCGGTCTCATTATAGAATACGGTATTTGAATCGGGTCACTGCCATGCTATCACGCATTCCCCAAAGATTAAGCAAGGGTGTACTGTTAGTAGATGCCTACATTTCGCCGATGATGGAACTTTATTAATCTCCATGTAATAGGAGGTGGTCTTACGCCATTTACCGGATAACATGATACTCCTAGGGCTGCCACTAAATATTTACTAAAATGAAAAAGACCAAATATACTGCCTCCGGGCTGATTACCTAAGTCGCAGACGCTTTGCAACAGGTGTAAATTGCTCCAACGCCGATGTCAAACGTCAATTTGGTATTACCTATTTGCCGATAGCGACTAAACAGGCGAAGATCTCTGAGGCCCCTCTGTCGGACAAACAATGAATTAAAAACATTCATTATTTTTAGTTCCACTGGTGGCTACTGGCGTTAGTAACTATGCATCTTCCACAATAGCGACAGGCGGGCGATGCCTTACGTAATACCAATTTTTTTGACGCTTTGCCACCGGCGGATCCTTGGCTGCGCGATAGCTGCTATCGCGTCTGCTGTTGCTGTTTTTAGCTAATCAGCTCGCCGGTCAAGGAATCCGGGATTCATAGCCAGCTGCAATCATTGATCGGTGACGTTAAGCAACATTAGGCGCGGTCAGTGTCACTGATATGTGACCGCATAGTGGGTATGTGAACTGACCGTCGTCGTGCTTCGGAGGACACGTCGAATATCTAATTAATTTAAATAACGCTTAATTGTGAACAAAACAATTAATAAAGTGGCTGGAAACAGGCTTTGGCAGTTGAATACATTACAATCAGCCGAGAACGGGCTTTGTCAGACTTTTGTGCAGTTAGAACTGTTCACGCATTCTTATCTTCGATGTAATCCCTGTTACTTACCATAACCTTTTGTTATTACGTACATCTTTAACCTGCGCCTCATTTAGCTCGATAATCTCGCGAAGAATTTTGATATAAAAGTGCACAATACTGCCTGGGTATTAATTAGTAATTACTGGTGATGACTTACTGGTTTTTGGAGCCTGAATAGAAACTGTGCACTCGCATATTATTCAAAAATAAATCTTAGTTTGTAGCTCCGTTTATGATATTCAGTACTTTTAAAGAAAAAAATGCAACTGTAATCTAAAACCATATTATACGCACATATAGTAGTCGCATGATAGATCGCAGAGTTGGACAGTGATTGACTAGTTCCTTTTTTTTTTAACGTTGCCCCGCACTAGTATTTCTCCGTGTCGCGGGTGCGTTTACAGACATATATTCCCCACACAATACACCCAGACCCGGAACTACCTGCAGACCATACAAATATTTGTTCCGTGCGGGAATCGAACCCACGACCCAGAGCGCAGCAGCCGACTGTATCAGCCACTGCACCAACCGTGCCGTTAAAACGCTTGCCTTCCATACAGGAGGATCTGAGTTCGATACTGGCGAGCCAGAACCTCTTGAGTTTTCGGATTCATATGCGGATCAGAATGATTATGGCTAGCATTAACAGTGAAGAAAATCATCGTGAGTAAAATGCACACCTGAAGGGGCTTCCAAATGTTCTCAATGGTGTGTGTAGTCCGCTAACCCGCATTAGGCCAGCGTGGTGGACTAAGGCCTAACCTTTCTCATAGTGAGAAAAGGCCTGTGCCCAGCAGTGAGACAGTAATGGGCTGATTATGTATGTAGTCGCATGCTTTTAGATGCATTTATGCGGTTTAGATACATAAATTTAGAGTACTTCGACATAGACACTTGGATTTGTTTTGCGCGGAACCCTAATTGTTTTTTTAAAACAAAAGTAGCCTACGTTAGTCCTCATAACATCAGCTATCTGCCAGACAAAGTACCGCCAAAATCGGTCCAGCTGTTTCTGAAATTATCTGGAACAAACTTTTATTTTAGAAAAATAACAGGAGTACCAAATAATAGGAGCGCAAAATTAAACCCATGTTTATAAATGATCCAATTTATTTTAATTAAACCGCGGATCCCGGCTGGCGTAGTAGTAGTGTTGGAATCTATTCTAAGTAAAATATATCTTTATTTTAAATAAGCGTCAACTGACATCCGAAACCCTACTAAGAGAAACTGATATGTCAAGCTGGTCCTGTTCCTGAGCTTTCAAGCCGTTAAATGCCCGCAATAAAGATTATAGATATGGCTATGTCAAGCGATACCTATAATTTAACGTGCTGTAGCTCTGAGGAGTACCGATCTGTAAATAGTGGTCACCCATCGAAGGCATGACCTCTTGGCGGACACGCACTAAACCTCCCAGTACACTAACGCTACAAATTAGAGGCCACTGACGCTGTTACGTATCTACGTATCTCTGTACCTCTTGTAGAGAGCGGTATCCAAAAGCACACAAAATATTCAGTAAAGAATTTTGTGTTGTGGGCGCATTGGAGGGTTTCGCCATAATCCTCACGCTTGGCAGACGGAAAGAATGGATCTAAGCAAATAGTTAGGCCGGTTCTAGTTGTCAAATTTATATTTACTGTTCTGTATTAATGCATAATTTTAAACATAATTAATTTGGATATCTGATTGTGTTTCAAATAGTATAAATCATGATTATGTAGTTTATTCGTAGTTAAGATAGAAATTATACCTACTTAGTTATAGCTGAAATTTACATATTATCAGTACCCCTAGTAAGTTTCGTTTCAAAATTGAAACGTTTAATAAAGAAACTCGTACTAGGGTTACATGTCAGTTTGAAACAATAATATTGGCTTCTTGGAGCCGAAATAGATTTTATTACGAGGTACATAAATGGTATATTATTTAAAAATGTATAAGTCTTGGAGCAGTTGTGTATCCTTTGATTTATTTTTAAAATTTGATGAAATCATAACCTAGTAGTGATTATTTTTTGTAAACTGTAATAACGTGATGTTAGGATGTTTTTTTACAATAAACGTGTTGTTTATGAACCTGTTTTTCTTCTTGTCTGAATCTCTAAAACCACCATCACCCGCCATGCATGTGGACATATAGAGAACTTGTTTAAGACTGGGTTATACTTACGATGCAGCTCACTTGTTTAGAAGCTTCGCGGTTTGAGAACGTCATAGCGTTGCAGCTAAAAGTTTCCACCAGATGCCCTAGATGGCACTAGGTGTCGTCAGTAAGCTATAAAGCTGTCAAAGTTAGCATTCAAAGTTTTCAATACGTCAAGACAGTTTCTTCGTGATACTTAACTATCATATTTTATGGTGTTTTTGCCTTTTTCGTGTTTTGGCATATAAGACTGCGATGCAAACATGTAATTTTCACTTATATTTGATACTAGCTGGGAACCGCGGTTTTACCCGAGTTTAATTTAAAAGAAATTTAGAGTACTTCGACATAGACACAATTTGTATATTGGATTTAAAGGGTTTTATATTTCTTGCGCGGAACCCTAACTATTTTTCTAAAATAAAAGTAGCCTAAGTTATTCCTTATAACATCAGCTATCTGATAGTGTCCCGTCAAAATAGGTCCAGCCGTTTCGGAGATTACCCGGAACAAACAGACAGACAGACAAAAAATTTAAAAATAGTGTTTTTGTTATATGTAACGTACATACTTTCATATGCATTTAGTAAAAAGCTGTTATTTTGACATTACAAACAGACACTTCAATTTCATTTATTTGTATTGATGACTATCAATACAAATAAATAGTTATATACTATAACTAGGTTATATATATAAAGTATAACATTGTTAGCTGAGATTGTTAGGGGTGAATGTACTTATCATAACGAACAACTTTACTACAGGAGAAAACCTGAAATCGCGAAAATCAGATTATCCCATATATTTTGTCGAGCGACATTGATGACTTTAAATGGATCAGCTGATATTTTATGGGATTTTCGAACGAAGTAGCTTTAAGAGATGAAGTTCCGAAGTATTTGTATTAATTGCATGACAAATGTGAAAAACTATAGTAAAATAAGTTTTGATAACTTTTTGTTAAGATAATTATGTATTTGTAGGTAGTATTTATACTTATTATTTAATTGAAGGGTTTGTATTTCACATATATTTTATGTAACAAATCTATCACTTTGAACTTACCTTTTTTTCCTCGTGTTGACATTTATGGCGGATGATAAGCAATTTATAGTATTTAATATGCAGCATATATTAATCTTGTAGAGCAGGACATAATTATATATTATAGGATACATATTTATTATAATCTTTAATTTCGGCCGAATGAAGTCCACTGCTGGACACAGGCCCCCCCAAAGATCACCACAGCGACCGATATGGTGTGTTGTGTGCTCATTGGGGGGTCTTGCCGTAATCGCCACGCTTGGCAGACGGGTTGGCGATCGCAGTTGAGTTGTTAATGTATTCGAAGGACGCTGCTGCTGCCCATCCTCCGGCTAATCCCTTAGTCGACTTTTACGACACCCACGGGATGAAATGGGGTGGTGGCATTCTGAGCCGGCACCACACGACAATTATAATCTTAGTTTAATGTAATAAGTAAAAAAAATAAGATTTTGATGATTTATTTTCTTTTCAGATTACATTTAGGCTTAGAGTGGATTGCAAGTAGAATAAAGAAGAAATGACACAACACGGACTATTGAAGAGTAATTTTATAAATAGGTACATACTATTGTTAAAGTTACATAAAATTATAATTCCTGATAAACTAAGTTTTCATAAATTTTACTATATTCTAAAAGAGACCTATCAGGATCTATATCCGTTGTTTTGCATGAATGGGATATTATAATAAACATGTTCTTATATATTTTAGTATTTTTATTTCATCTACACAAGATTTTGAACAAAAAATTGTACACACAATTTTAGTAGCTAATTAGTGTCTATGATTATATTACGTCAAGTACAACCAAATTATACAACGGAACATTACAACATACCACTGAAACATAAAACATGTGACGAGAATAATTAATATAGTATGATTATATTTTTTGTGTAGATTTCCCTTTTCGTCTATTTAAGATCTAATTTTCATTGACTAAATACTATCGATGGTAATGATTTCAAGTTAAACATTATCACAAAATTATATTTATTATAAAAATAATAGGGATCTGTGCATGTTACATAAGAAAGTTGGTTTGTTTCAATTGCACATAATCTAAATTACTAGTAATGGCAAAGTTACAAGATATAAATAAATAGAAAAATTCTTAAAAAAATATACTTACATAAATTCACATCAGTTATATTATATACAAACAAAAAATATTAAAAAAGTGGGAATAGCGATATTGAATTAATTGCTAGTTGCGAAAACAAGCCATGACATTCATTATAACAACTAAAGAAAAAGTAATGTTTGGTCCGTCAAATGCATAAAGAGGCATAAAGGCCTTATTGAATAAATCCTACACAGATCTATAATATATCAAAAGAATTGTTTTATAATTTAATTTTACTTATTTGTTCTTTTAGAACTGCATATTTTTTATTAATAAGGCATAATAACTAAGGTAAGGGTGAAGAGAAATATCGAAATATAATGTAAAACTTCTTACACCCTTCCTTTTTATTCATAATTCATGCCTAGCACATGGATTAAATTATAACTTACTACAATAAATGTAACGCAAATATCACTTCAAACTTAAAAATAAATCATTTAAAAAAATAAACAAACACAACCTAAAAGCCTTGTCACATATACTTAATTATGTAGATCGTTATGATATATATATAAACAATGAGATTTTCAAAAGGCAGACTTTAAGATCCAATATTAGGACCCCGTGAATATATCAAAATAAACGATTTAATATATTTTTATTAATATACCTAATGAATATAAATCAAAAATATCGGTAACTAAAAGCTACGTCATGAACGCTATCACAGCAACCTAATATGAATGATAAAATTTATTTTGACTATATGTCAAAAATAAATCCGCGCACTTTATGTGACATAACATAAACTTTCGGGTGTTGTTATAAATCAAAAGTAGAAATATTTTTTTACAAAAGATAGTGATAACAGTTGCTAAGTTTTATAATAGGAGATTCAAATATACTATAATTAATTGAACTAGTATAATTATTCATTTGTTACCTAATAGAATCAATAGACGAACAGGTATAACATTTGGTCCTGAGGTAGATTTATCTAGTAGTCGAAATTTCCATTGAACTTAAATAGTTATTAGGTCGACGATAAATAATATTTAATAATTTAATATATTATAATTTAATATATTATCAAGGTTAAAACGGCAAATTACCATGACTTAGTGCGAATGCATAACGTGAATCGAAAATAATTCCATTAATACAAGTACCTATATCTACACGTTCATGTTGAAATGCAACTATACTAAAGTACAATTAAAATTGCATCTTCCTACTTAGTCCGCTTATATATCGCAAGCTTGGCCAAAGTGTGTTCTGGCAAGTAAGTTCACTAAAGAGTTTGTAAATAATTATAAAATTACAAATGTGTTACACCTATTTACCACTAACAGTCTTTACAACCTGATCTTAAATGTTTTTACCTCCATCGGTTCCAAGTGGATATCAGTCAAGTCTGTTAAAGATTTGTACGTCTTTAGGCCAGTCAGACTCACTGAAGTTATATTGTGAATGGTCAGACCATTAAACCTAGTTTTGGGGGAAAACTTTACGGACTTTTTCTTTGTCTTCTCTCCAACAGCGCAGTTGTAGCCAGGTCTGTGCAGCACCATATAGCTGTCGGAACTGGGAAATAGTTCCAGTATGTCGTCAGTGATGGTACGCAGAGTCACCAAGTGTATTCCGGCGGGGAAGTTTTCCAAGAACGATTGAGACGCCTTTACCTCGATATCGCCCACCTCACTGGTGTCCAGCAAATAGACGTTGACTGGGTAATTGAGCGTCCTACTTAGATAATCAGCAGTCTGGGAAGGTACCTGGTAAGCGCTATCTTTTTGGTCAGGATTAAAGTTCCGCTGGTTCACAAATTTAAATCCCTTCTCGCTGGTGTCCCTCTTAGGTCGCGTGACGCCAGGCATCGATTCAAGTAAAAGCCAATTCTGGAAAGTTGTCGGTTTGTTATCGACTACTCCTTCGCCGATTCCTCTAAAGTCATCATACAGGGTCCGTCTATCAAGCATGACTTCCAAGCGTCCAGGTTCGAACGACGCCGCGCCTTGAGCGTGATTCGTTATTAAAGTCAGTCTGGTCTCCTCATCTTGCAGCCACGCCATCGTTGTGATCGGGTAGTAGTTAGCTTCTATTCCTAATTTATCCACTTTAACTCTCTTCTGATATTGAAATCCGTTCTGGTCGGTGTAAAATTCCGGAATGTCACCGTTTTGTATATCAGTCTGTATTCTCATGAACAGTTCTGTTTCTCTATTTTTCGGTGGACTTTCGAAATCAACTATGTTCTCTACGAAAACAGCGCGCGAGAGCACCGGATCGTCTATGTTGTATATTCTAATAGTGTGCACTAAAAATGGCAAATACATTATTGTAATTTCAGTAGAAACCGGCCCGGAGACTATGATTATGTTATCATCTTGCATATTATTCGAGTTAGCATATGGATGTAGTACATTTTTCTCAGGCGAATCGTAGTCCGGCATGAAAAGATAAGCTCCCGAGTGTCTCTGAGCACTCTGATATGCTCCGAATTGCATATCAACGACAGTCCTCTTCCGAAGGTCTTTTCTGTATATCTGTCTCAAGAATCCGGTGTTCCTACTGATAAGAAGCTTCAGAACCGTGTTTTCTAGCTGTATGTCACCAGGCATCATTTTCTTGGTGGTAAACACGTCAGATTTTTGTGGCTCATCACATTTGTTGCAGAATATTACGCAGTGGTGGGAAGTGTTTGTGTGCTCTTCTAAATTGAATGTAATTGATGTGAGCGGTGGTATCGTGGCCACGAACATCACGTCAAAGTTAATATCGCTAATAACTCGCTTGCCATTATCTTGCATGTCAACACTTGGCGTTATCTGGTACAGCACACGTTTCTTCTTGTGCGTGTCGTACACTCGGATGTTTGAGGTGTTTGACCTTACAGTGATAACTTCTGTCCGAATTTCTGCTAAGGGGTTGAAAAGTATTATTTTCTTCTTATCGATGAACGATACTTGCAATTTCTTAATTGGTTTGCCGTAAGTTTCCCACTCAACTTCGCTTTGCAGAATACTTTGGGTATGCAACGAGTGATCAGGAATCATTATTGCGGTGAGAGCAGCCTCTTGTAAGCGAATGCAGTGGTACAAACTAGTGAACAACTTAGTTCCGTAATCGTACATTACGCTAGCTTTGGATGTGCCAGTAATGGCGTCGTGATGTTGGAATAGGCCTAAATTTCTCCTCGCATAGATGAGCTGCTCGTAGAATTTTTCTAATCTCTTCTCTGAAGGTCCGAGTCCATGATGACCTGCCTGCTTTATGTAGTTCGACACGAGAGTAAATAATATTTCTGAGGTTCTGAGCTGATGCTCAAATTGACGAGCAAGTATTTTCAGGTAGGGCCTTGTCGTGTAGTAACCTGACCAGTAAGCGGGTTTCCCCTCGCTAAAGATATCCGAATAAACGAAGAAATCGCCTTTTAAAGTCGGTATATTGTGATGCCTCTCCTTCATAGCGTTGAAGTAATCGAGGGGTGTTCCGAACTGCACTTCAGCATTAAACACCTCCTTGTGACCGTTTATGTAATTAAACATTTTCATATAATTGACGTACTGGGCATCAAACTCTGAGCTGTACTCGTATCTGAAATCGTCTCCCAGTGGCACCAGCACCACGTTATGTGGTGTGAGAGATCCGATACGCTCGTATTCCTCGATCAATGTCTTCGACTTACTATGCAAATTATGCTCGGTTATATCCTCGTGTTTAGCGGTGTATTCAGAATATTCGCCTGGGATTTTTCTGAAATCAAAGCTAAGACAGATGGAAGGATGAGGACCGCAAGTGCTCTTTATCGAGTATATATCGAAGGGTTGGTTATGAACGATCATCGAAGGCTTTTTGGTGGACCAGCCTGACATCCAGTAAAACTCCTCGATCTGTCGCTCAGCCAGCCATTGTTTCCATGCATAATGTATTCTTTGTATGATTGTTCCTTCGAGGCCGCTTTTATCGAGCAAGTAAGGCACAGTTGGCCCGTGACCGAAGGGATCGATCGACCAGCCGGTCTTCGGTATGACGCCGAGGTTAGTTTTAACCCAGTGATGCCCTAAAGAATATAATAAAATAACATTATACTTAACCAAATAAATAACATAATATAACAAAGCACTAAGAAGTGTACATACCTTCAATAAACTGGTCAATTAATGCATAGATATGCGTGCACGCTTCGTCGGGCATCACCCAACCACCCGTGGTGATCTCGAGACGACCTTCCTTGATCAACTTTTTCAATGCCTGCGGTGGAAACATTTATTATATAATATCCTCCTTTTTTAACACGCTTTCATTAGCTTGCTTACTTAATCACTCTATTCTTATTTTAAACTCATTGAAAATATTTTCTACTTTTTAGTTCGGTTATCTACAAAAGCATGATTTTTTAGTTACTTTAAAATATTATTTATTCTGTGATTAAAGCATGAAAATGTTTGGACGTTTCCGCCATATTAATGATATAATATTTGTACACATTTTCGCAGCCTTGAAATAAATATTTGCACTAACATAAAACATGGTTAATATTTGTAGCACGGGTCTACATATTATCATCATCATATAATAATATCCCGACCTTCACTGTTGAACATGGGACTCCCAATAATCGGCCATAGACATTGCAAAATTTCTTAAAACAGCGAGTTTTTTACCACTGTGTTTTTATGACGTAATGATTGTGCCCATACTTTAGATGGTCGACTTTTAAGACAGCCACGAGAAGAGAGAGAACTTACAAAACTAAAATGGTTTCTCTCATATAAGTGCCTCGACAAACGGCACTCCGGGCAGCGAGATAATACCGTACTTAGTCAGTGGTTTAGTCATCGCTGTTTAATACTATTAGTACACCGGTGACTGCTGTCGCCCTATTGTTCTGACAGGTTGATTGGTTGGTTGGTCTGATTCGCTGCACAAACAGGGCTAATCTTTTCCCAAGTGGAAAGCTCCGGTTTGAATTAATACGTGTATTGCATAGCTATAAGTTATCGGTGTGGTGTCTGGATTAACAATGTAGCACCTCTCCATCTCCTCCTGTAGATGTAGAAAAACGCGACAAAGGGACTCTAAACTAGAAGGATTAGCAGTAGCATCCTTTCTGTGAAACAGTAACCATACTGCGCTCTCCAACGCCTGCCAAGCGTGGCGAGTACTGGCAAATTCCCCACAAAATGACGACACATGGTATGTAGCCGGTCGTCTTATGAGGGAGGCTTTTATGGCCGTTATGATCGTGACGATGATAGCTATAAAACTATCTGAAACAATGAACTGCACATGTCAGAAAACAAAATAATCATGTGACGGGATCATATCAATTTTGCATCGGTCATTTTATAAGGTAAGTGACCGCCAAAATAATAATCCAACGACTAATTAAGAATGGTATATGAACAATATACCTTTTGTTTGGTGGGATGCGACCTTTCCCACCAAGCGTTCAGAAACGCTATCTCCGTCCAAATGAAGGTCATGTTTGGATACTGGTGCAGTTTGGTGACAATGTTGTTGATGATGTTCTTTGTCTTCCATTCGAAGTACTGCTCGAAGGTCTTCAGCCATCCTGGGTCGTTGTGTGAATGAGGTACCACTATAACCTGTGACCGATCACCAACAAGATAACTTCGCAGAAAAACATCACATTCGCAAGGCAAACAAATACATTATTTCGGGTAAGCGAGCGTGCTACAAAAATATATTAACTGTTATAGAATGTCGTTTAACATAATTAGGTGTATCGTGTAACTATCGACAAAGTGCTTACTTTCAATCTAGGCCGGCGGGTATCGTTGTGTATCTTTTCATAGCGATCTTCGAAGGACTTGTCCCAAAATTCTTTTGTGCGTAACCAGCTCGGCTGAAAATAAAACGATTCTAATTATTCGCCCTTTGATTAGATTCTCCTTTTTGTAACTGAGGTCAAACATAAATTGAATGATGTTATGTTAATTATGACTAATTTTGATGTTACAGTAGAACATTTGTGTACGTTTTTATTCTCATCAATTTTATAATTATCATCACATCAGCCGAAGGACTCCACTGCTGATGAAAGCCCTGCCCATAGATTTCCACAAAGACTGCCGCATGCCGCCTGAATCCATAGACTCCCATCGATACTCATCAATTAATTTTAAATATAATACTACCTAAAAACAATTAAAGTTGTCCTTTTGATTACAACTGACTGCATGAGTTTTACGTTGTAGCGTTAACTACTAATTAATTACCAAACTATTAAGGCGATTAAGATAATAGTGTTTCATTGGTTAACATTTCAGAAAGCGAACGTGGAACTACGATACCAACATCAACAGATTACAATGGTGCTAGAAAGCTGCGTATCATTCATACGGGTCCGTGTGAATGGTAGGTAGCAGACAATTTTTAAACATGATTATATATCATCATCATTCCGGCCGAATCAAGTCCACTGCTGGACACAGGCTTCCCCGATAGATACTACAACGACCGATATGGATGTGTTGTGGGTTCATTGGGGTTTATTTTTGTTATTATTGATTGACATTGATTAATATACCTTTTGTAAATTTTTTGGGGTTCCGAGGGTACGAAAGATATAACGGCGGTACCCTTATAGGATCACTCGTGTGTCTGTCTGTCCGTCTGTCACAGCCAATTTGCTCCGAATCTACTGAATCGACAAGTTAAAAACAAAGTTTTGCAAACTGTACCGTGTAACATATGTAATGGAATGGGCTTGTTGTGAGGGTCTCAAAGATATTTAATTTATAATTCAAAATATACTGCTAAAGTGATTTAAAAAAATAGACAAAAATTTACTATTTCTAGCCCTCCCCCCAATTATCTCCGAAACTACAGGGCCTAAAATTTTGAAAAGTATAGATAATAGCTCTTTTCTTATAGATTACAGGAACTATAAGAAGTCTATAGTCTTAAAATAACATGGTAAATCTTTCAATATTGTGCGTAGCAACTTACGTTTGCGGTTGGAATGTATAAGACAACATGTTTTTCAACTATGATGTTAAGTTTGTTCTTAAGATAAACTATTGTTACAAGACCGATTTCAACAATAGAAAATATATATTCAGCAATTTTCCTCTACAATCTGATACCATAATTTTGTTTTTAGTTAGGTACGACAAACAAAGCTATGGGTGTTTTTTAAAAACATGGTGTTCTAAATACATGTTCTTCGTACAGAACCCTCTCCACGCGAGTTCAACTAGCACACGGGAATACATAAATACATTAAACTGTGTCTCTAACTTACGTCAATTATTTAAAGTCTTCTGGTGACGTCTGCACTATGCCGATCGGACTACGTTATGTTGTGCTTGTCATACACATTCAGAAACACACGTCTAGTGTAAATTTATCTGTTATTAATGTTTCTTTAAATCATGAGCTGAGGATTACATTGACAGCACTAAGTCAGTCACGAAATTAAATTATTGTCATCGATTATTCATAAGTTTTCAAAAATTTAATCAATCGCCCATCCAGATATGAAATGTTAGAGAGAATTTAGTTCAATGTTTATACTTCCATTCGCCTCAAAAAATCAGCTTATACCAAGAGGAAACCACACAGAGACCAAGGGTCCCGCCAAATTGTTGCTTTTATGCCACATACATAATTTATTTATCCCTCCAATTCATTTACCTGAACTACGGAGAACTAATCAAAGTAAGGGGAGTCTCATCCGAGATATGTCGGTAGTCTAGGGATGAGGCTTATTACATGACAGTTTTATTTCTGAACTGCACCCCCATCCATTTTATATTTTTCAATACATCTAAAAGTACGTTGGATGAATTTCACTTGGCCGATCTAAAGGCTGGGTTTGCGTAAGGCAGAATTTCTTTGGAAACGCAATGCTCTGATTCGTTTAGACGAAAGCCGTTGATTTCATGTCTTAGATATAAAAATTCAAACGCAATTTTATTAAACTTACCTACTAATCATATTAATTCAACGTTCATTATCATATCAGCCAAAGGACGTCCACTGTTGAACAAATGCCTCTCCCATAGATTTCCACAATTGTATCGTCATTTGGCGGGGATTTTCCAGAACTCACCTTTCTTGACAAGCGGATTGGCAAGCGCAGTATGGCTACTGTTCCACAGATGGCCCATCCCTCTAGTTTAATTAAGTCCTTTCGTCGCCTTTTACGATCCACCGGAGGAGATGGAGTCGTACTATATTCTTAATCCGATAACCACAAGGAATAATGAACACAACATTGATTACATAAAAATATAGAAGTTCATGATCATTGGTCAGCTACCTGTGCCTAACTTAAATTGCATGTAATATCAAACGTAAAATTTTCTCTTTTGGTAGATATGTATGTCCATTCTCGCCGGTGCCGGCCGTCCCATATGATCGATTACTTATACACTACTAGCTGTTGCCCGCGGTTTCACCAGCGCGTTTATTTTTATTAATATAAATAAAGCCTATATCACTCCAGAATAGTGTAGCTTTCTATTAGCGAAATAAATTTTAGAATCGTTTAAGTAGTTCAAGAGATTTCCCCTTACATCATATCAGCCACAGGATGTCCACTGCTGAACAAAGGCTTCCCCCCTAGACCTCCACAACGAGCGGTCACATGCCGCCCTTATCCAACGACTCCCAGTGACCTTCACCAGGTCGTCTGTCCGCCTCTCATTGGAGGATGTCCCACGCTGCGTGTTTTGGTGCGCAGTCTCCATTCGAGAACCTTTTTGCCCCAACGGCCATCAATTCTACGAGCAATGTGCCCCGCCCATTGCCACTTCAGTTTACTCATCCTTTCAGCTATGTCGACAACTTTAGTTCTTCTAAGGATCTCCTCATTTCTGATTCGATCTCGCAAAGAAACACCAAGCATAGCTCTCTCCATAGTTCGCTGAGTGACCTTGAGCTTTCTTATGAGGCCCATTGTGAGTGACCACGTCTCTGTTGCATATGTCATCACTGGTAACACACACTGGTTAAAGACCTTTAGGCATTGCGGTATTGTTGAAGAAAAGACGTTGCGAAGTTTCCCGAACGCTGCCCAGCCGAGTCGGATTCGACGATTGACCTCTTTTTCGAAGTTGGACCTACCTAACTGGACAGTTTGTCCCAGGTAGACATACTCGTCAACAACTTCGAGAACAGAGCTCCCAACGGATATTGGGATGGGCACGACATGGGCATTTGACATGACTTTCGTCTTGCCCATGTTCATTTAAAGGCCCACCTGTTGGGAAACCCTGTTGAGATCATCGAGCATTGTGCTGAGGTCTTGCAGCGATTCTGCCATGACTAATCCCCATACATATAAACAACAAAAACCTCTTTATAATTTTAGTATAGATGAGCAAATCCAACGATACAGAACAACTACTCAATGTGAGATCCGGGGTTCAATTCACTGGTCGGGCAGCCATAATACGGGTTTCTGTAAGAACCGTAATAGTCCCCGAAATTTGGAAGTGCCAAATAGATTAGTATGCTTCCTATATCATGAGACGGATTACGGCATCAGCAAAAACATGTGGGGTTCCCAATACTAAGATAAAGTATTACCAAATTGTGAAGTTATGATGTTTATATTTTTTAGAATAATCAAATGACGGAGTAAGCTTCACGTGTTAGCTTACTCCGCCACATAAAACTGACTATGGGAGAAACTTTGATATTTAAGGGAGAAACAGTCATGTCCTAAGTTAATGGGTTTAATGTTTTAGCGCGGAACTCTAATTAGTTTTCTAAAATAAAAGTAGCCTAAGTTATTCCTTATAACATCAGCTATCGGCCAGTGAAAGTCCCGTAGAAATCGGTCCAGCCGTATCAGTGATTAGCGGGAACAAACAGACAGACCAAGAGACAGACAAAAAAAGCTTTTTGCTGTAGGTACCGTATATACTTTCACATGCATTTAGTATAACGCTGTTATTTTGACATTACAGACAGACACTTCAATTTTATTTATTTGTATAGATATCGTTTGTAGTTCATGACCACTTGTTTTTCAGATGTACCCGTGTTATTATGTGTGCGACTTGATATGTAGCAATGACATTCCAACCTAATGCAAGGAACATTTTTGATTTTATACAAAGCATAATGTAACACAGCATAATGTAACAAATAACATGACAGACAGAGACGTGTCCGTTTGTTCGTGGGTGTGTGGGTGGAGTGAGTCGTGTGGTGCCGAATAAGAATGCCACCACCACATCTCATCCAGTGGGTGTTGTAAAAGAGCGACTATGGGATTAGCCGCAGGGTGAGCAGCAGCGTTATTTGAGTATATTCACAACTCAACTGCGATCGCCATGCCATCTGCAAAGCGTAGCGATCATCGCAAAACCCAATGAGCACACAACAAAAACCCAAACCGGTTGTGGCGATCTTTGGGGGAGGGGCTTCTGCCCAGCATTGGACGTCTTTCGCCTGAAATGATGAGACAACCACTTTTATTACTCTCTCATACTTACTTACGTATTCCACTTCAATTAACTTATTAAAACTTAAAAATAACCTTGAATTGTATTTTCATCCTGATAATCGAATTTTCCAACCTGTATATACCACTAATATTATAATTTTTTTTTTACAAATGGTACAATAATAATTTTTGGAATCGTCCACTTAATTCATTATATTTCATCAAACTGGGGAAATCATAACGATCGGGGCCTGCTACAGGAAAACTGAGTTGTTTCCTAGTGTGATCATATTCGCTCCACACCTAGTCCGTGGAAACTTGCTTCCCATACAATAATCATGTATTAGTATTATTAGAGTGCAATTACCATATCATTTCAGTAATATTATTATCTTCTATTTTATATTGCTGTTTTATGCATAAACTCCGGTTTGAATCTCTTTAATACGATAGTTTTCTGAGGCTAAAACTGGCATTAATTTGTATCAAATCTAATAGATATAATAACCTAATTTCCGTATTATCCTTTTTTGATTTTACAGGTATATCATCAAATGCTGGTTTTGAATATGCTTTGTATACTGTCTATTTTTACAGTCTACATCGAAGAATCGGCGCTCGAGGTCGTAAAGAAATATGTCTATCTGGAACAGGTAATTGGTAGGCAAAACCTAGGGAAAGAAGCCGACAGAAGGATCCGGTTGGCATGGGCAGCATTCGGCAAGCTTTGCCGAGTCTTCTCATCGCCTATACCGCAATGCTTGAAGACAAAAGTTTTCAATAAGTGTGTCCTTCCTGTCATGTCCTGATACTGACGGTTGGGCTGGTACCCAGATTCAAAGTCGCTCAGTGAGTTATGGAACGAGCTATGCTTGGAGTTTCAACAAGGGACATGATTCAGAATGGATGTATCCGGAAAAGAACTGGAGTCACCGACCTAGCTTGCAGAGTTAGCAAGTTGAAGTGGCCGTTGGAGCACTAGAGTCCTTGAGTGGAGACCGTGAGTCGGCAAACGTAATGTAGGTTCCCAGTCAGATGGACCAACGACCTGAAGAAGGCTGCTGGGACAGATTGGATGCGGAAGGTAGAAGACCAAAACATCTAGTTTTAACGCCGCTCGGGAGAGGCCTATGTCCAACAGTGGATTGCGAAAGGCTGAGTTGATTGATTGATTGATTTGATTGTACTACCCATTATCAGGCCAAGTTATTTTTGACTACAATTACATAAACTTATTTCCTCGAAACCAATAAGAAATGCTTCCGTGTCGTCTTAACCAAGGTGACATCGTTTTAGTGTTGTATTGTTAATATAACGTTCCTTTAGTTCTCTGGTACGACGGAGACCGCTGGTAAAATTATATATTTATTATAAAAATGAAAATATAATCTCACAGTACAATAACCAAAGCAACATTTTATATACCTATATAATTAAACATCGAAACACATAATTTAAAAACTGTTAAGACAACTGAAACGAGGACCTTAATCCTGACAAATTATAAATTCTACAAATGACATAAAATACTATACATATATATATATATATTTACATATTTGCTGCGGCTTATCATGGAAGAGTGAGTAGGGAATTGAGCAGAGTGATCGCCTACCGTAGCATCCGCGTATGTGCTTCAGTGGGCTAATTTAGCTGCACGCGGTGTACTGGGTTTCCTTGCAATATTTTAAGAACGTCGCAAATAGCTCTATTTCTTACCATGTCTCATTATTATCTATAACTCGCTTGCTTGTCCGTCTGTTAGTCTGACCGGTAAAAAAATCTTTGGATTTGGGATTAAGAATTTGTCTGTTTTTGTGTTAAATGAGATCCTAACACAAAAACAGATGATAATCAAAATCTAAACTCAAAAAAAATTGGTTTAGATTGATTATTAATTTCGGCCCTAAGTGCTTATACAAAAATGCAACCCTGTCGGTCCGAGTACAGGCACAGAGCAGGAGGGCAATTGAGTTATTTAAGACGCTTTCAATTATTTGAGACACCCTCAAATGGTTGAGAGCGCCTTAAATTTTGAGTGGAGATTCAATATTCGACCGTTACTCGCGTTAAATACGTAAATATACCTTTAAATCCAGGCTGTTCATTGAATCAGAATGATAATCATATCATTCTGCTTCAATAAACACCCTTGATTTAAGCATATCAATGCTTATCGAAAAATACGGTACAAAAATTGTGTGGCTAGGCAATTTTCAGTGTGTCGTAGCGTTCACACTTGTATTCAGATTTTGGATATAGGGACGGCGCGTTGCCGATATGACAGCATTAATTATCTCAGATCACCAACAGGCTCCTGAAAAGCCGTTGACCGTTGCATGACATCCTGAGCGAGTCTGTTGGTCAAGCACAATATACGCGTAGGGATAACTAATTACTTATGCTTTTTAATCTATTACTTTATTATTTATTTAGTACTGTAGCACCTATGAGTTTAGTAACCAAGCTAGTACAATCGTCTACTGAACAGTCACTCTATATAAAATAATATTGTCTTAGTAGCCGTTACCCGTCCATCGCCGGAGGGATAACAGTTTTATTTTTTACAATTCAGTGATAGCGATCGCAGTTCAGTTGTTAATGTACTCGAAGGACGCTTCTGCCCATCTCTCTCGCCTTTTACGACATCCACAGGATGAGATGGGTTGGTGCTATTTGTAACCGGCACCACCTTAGTCCTTAGTCCTTTTTCAAGGGATCTGGTGAAGACTGCCAGCTTCAACATCGGTACGAAACCTCTTTTTTATGAGCCATCATCGACAGTACTTACTGCATTGAGTTTAAATATACAGCCTGTGTAGTTTTTTTGTCAAGGGTTACAGCTGTATGTATGTGCTTATCCTACAATAAGACAATCCAGAAGAATCTATATTCCACGGCAAAACATCAGCGTGCCAACAACACCCCGACCTACATACGATACTGATGTAGCTTAAGCAGAAGTGATAAAAACAAACATTGTTGTGTAATTACAAATCTTATTATAGTGCAAAGGTGATGTAAAATTAATAATGCGTGAGTTTATCGTAAGTAGGCCGCGTACTTGGGTACATAGCGTGGATCTCGGCGGGCGTGCCGCGAACATACGACATGCGTATTAACGTGCTTGCAGTAGTAAAGACCCGAAAATGAAATTTCACTGAGGTCTTGTTAACCCACGTTTGATATAATTCTCAATTTAAACCTTTAGACTAAATAACCTTTTATTAAATAGAAACTTTGAAGGAAACATATCTTTATTTTTGCTAGTGTTTTTCATACAACTTGTTGACGAACCTAGGTCATTACGCCGCTGTGCCCAGACTTTGTAGACAATACAACATGTTTTCTAAAACTCATAATATAAATTATCTGTGAGTCTCGTTCAAAATATAAAAAATGTTTAAATTAATTAGCATAAATAATTTTAACAATGTTGTTATCACAAGTAATTATTATAATCGTTTTCTCTTTTTTATTCTTTTAATTAATCATTTCAATATTTTACCAAATTCGTATAGTTAACTCAGTCCAAATTTCTAACACTATTTTATTCTATTCATTTTGTTAGCTTAGTTGTTAATCCAATATTGTGCATGCTGTGGTCTCCTATAATTGAAGGAGTATACTTACCTAATATCTAGTGTGTAGTGAATCTTAGTGTATATATTTTCTTGGAGACCCTTAAATAAACGAATAAATAAAACCGAGGATGTCATTTAGCTGGTGGTAAGCGACATACCTGCACATAATAATTAGAATGCCACCCAGGACTGGTCCTGCGAGGCATCACACTGCGCTCGTCAACTCGAGACTTACATTTATTTAGTCTCTTATGCCCAGTAATGTCACTAGCTACAGTGCCCTTCTAACCGGAGCACAGTAATGTCTAAAGGTGAAACATTACTGCTTAGCGGCGAATATCTAACACTGGGTCGGTTACTACCTGCCCGGTCTCTTGCAATAAGAAAAGTGAACATCCATGAAGGGCTTCTGTTCACTCAATTGATAATAAGCTCAGTCCATCCTATACTCCACCGCTATTATCGCTTTCGTCATTCTTCACAAACTAAAGCCTTTATCTATATTCATAAAAACGTTATGTACCTGAAATTCAAAAGACGGGTAGATTGCCACGGTGTCGATGTCCGCCACGCTTTCCTTCAATGCCGGGCATTGCTCTGGAGACAGCTGCCAAAAAATATAAAAATAATAAATAATTTAATAGGAATGACACTCAAAATAACAACAATATAAATAATACAATATACCCACTACTTTAACGCTAACTACTTGCTTCGCTTAATTTAATTCAAAGAACGAGCATTTTTTTACCATTAATTGTAAATGACTCTCATCGCATCTCTCGCGCAAGTTACAGTTATTATAACTTTCATAATTATATGAGTCGCGTTTACAATGTGCAACTTATTAACCTCTATGTATTAGCAGCGTACCGCGCTGCTGCACAACATGGTCTAAAATAAAACTTAAATTTATTAAAATAGTTCTATAGAGTCTTTTTTACTGGTCTCTATAATCTACTATTGTCCCCTTGAAATAGAGTTAACTATATATGTAGGACAAGTATATAGGCCTCAACGCTGTCCCAATAAAATACTGTTTTATAGATTTTCCCGCGGTAAACATGAGACTCGTACTACTTCATACATTGACACTCTCACTTACGACCGAAATAAATAATCAATCTAATCCAAAATTTTCAGGTTTAAAATTCATCCTTTGTTGTGTTACGATTTCGATCACATAGATTTTGGATTAGATCGATCTGACGTGTTTGAGTGCCAAGTTTTATTACTGAGATATTCTTTCATGGGACAGTAAGCCATTGTTTTAATAACTTGAGAAGCATATGTAACAGACACGGAGTGAGTTTTCATCAGTTAGTTCAAAATATTATCTTCAAAACATGCGTAATTAAATTAAAACATTCAACAATATGTGACGCGTAGAGACGCGTTACCTTGGTGACGGCCATATTTGGTTTACATGTTTCTATGACAACATAACACCCCCGCTCACCCCGCAGTCGTGAAGTTGTGCGCTATCATTTGTTTGTTCTAACTACTCTAGTACGTAGTACATTATACAATGACTGCATATTAAAAATTCAAATTGACAGCTGCAATTTAAACAGCCAAATATTCGAAACTTTTCAAACTGTTAATCTGCACTTTAAATGTAAGATAATGAATTAATACAATAGGCAGGTTGTAAACAGAATGGAGGATACACCCCGATAGCTCCTGACTGGTTGACAACTCTTCGCTCATTTGCTTAGGCACCGTATTAGGCACTCTAGGCACACCCTGGAAGACGGTGACGCGTAAGTAGCCACGAGCCGGCGTGTATGCAGCACAGCGCATACCGTGGCTTCGGAGGGATTTTTTACAATGCTCCCCAAGATGTGCATGTGCGTTAAAAAACAAATCTTAAATCTATTTTTGTACAATCTATGTTATATACGCACGATATGACCATGACGTTTGAAAGAAACAGAGCTATAGAAACTATATTTTCTGTGCTATTACAATTGCCAATTTACTTCATTCATAAAGTTACTTTCAATGTAGATACTTGCCTCCTCTTGTAGTATTAGTTCATGAAAAAACTGTGGAGATTTCAAGCTAATGTCGTCGCCAACGAGAAGACCTGTAACAAAAAATAATAATATTGTATATAACTTAGTATAGTACAGGCAATATAGGCAGTGTAGTGCAACACACAACAGTGTAGTGTAGGCGTTGAATAGCACCAACCCATCTCATCCCGTGAATGTCGTAAAAGGCGACTATGAGATTAGCCGGAGAATGGGTAGCAGCGTCAGCCAACCCGTCTGCCAAGCGTGGCGATTATGGCAAAACCCCCCAATGAGCCCACAACACACCCATATCGGTCGTTGTGATAATCTTTGGGGGAGGCCTGTGTCCAGCAGTGGACTTCATTCGGCCGTAATGATGATGATGAGGTACACATGTGATCTTTCAATATCAATGTACTTTCTTAGTTAATCTCAGACGAAGTCAGAAGTCTAGGAGTCAGTGGGACTGCAACAATGAAGAAAAACATCGTAAAAAAAACCTTCGGTGATGAAGTGTAGTGACCAATGCTCAGCCCTTCTTTGTATGAGAAGAGACCTTTGCCCTGCAGTGGGACAGGTACAGGCGAATTTACTATAATCATTAATTATTTCCTTTGTTTTAAATAAATACATACAAATTACATTTTTAAATATACATAAAAAATTAACATTTAAATAAAAAATTGTAGCCCACAGGCATCGGGAACAAGGCACAAGCTACCAGTGGTCAGGGCTCTAGAAAGAAACCTTCTAAAAATACAAGCCGTGTCCAGGAGTACCGTTTTCTGTATGAAGCACTTGACCCAGCAGTAATACTTTGTAAAGTTTGTAATTATTTTGATATTCTATTTTCACAGGCAGCATAATGAACATTATACATATTTATCAACGCCATGTGTTGTCAATGTATCACGAACAGCAACTAGTAGTTGACTGATTTCCTGCACGAACGCTATTAAATAGAAAATGCTCAGCGGACATCCGGTCAGTTATCGCGACCAATCGAAAATGCAATTACAGGGGGAAAAAAGCGCATACCTCGAACTAAGTAGCAGAAATGGTTGATTTGTTTATTAATTGACATCATCAGTTTTGAGTTTTATTTAATTATTAATGAACGTGACGGTTCACAATGGTGATGATCAAGTGTTCCAAATTAATAAAATCCGAAGCTAATAAAAAATACTTCTAAGTGATCCATTCAGATCTTCGAGGGATATCGTGATGACATACATACATAACAAATAGACATCCCAAAACACAATCAACTTTAAAAAATAAACTACATAGAATAACTTATTACTATGTCAGATGTTCATTGGTGTACTTGTGTAAATCTGTACGTTTTACCTTATAAGTGCAGTATAAACTGTGTGGTGCCGGCTACGAATAGCACCAACCAATTTCATCCCGTGAGTGTCATAAAAGACGACTAAGGGATTAGACGGAGGATAGGCAGCAGCGTCCTTCGATTACATTAACAACTCAACTGCAGGCGCCAACCCGCCTGCGAAGCGTGGGGATTATGGCAAAACCCCTCAATCAGCACATAGCACACCGATATCAGTCGTTGTGTCAGTGATCTTTGAGGGAGGCCTGCGTCCAGCAGTGGACTTCATTCGCCGAAATGATGATAAAGTTGGTGTCAATAAATTAAGCTGAGTGAATCACGATATTGTTTTCTGGCGATAATAGAGTAACTACCTCGGCTCGGCGTTCATGCTGTGCAAAAGGAAAAAAAATCATGTTTAATACAAACACTTTAGTTATTCAGATGTTTAACTTATAGGTAGTTTTAGGAATGGCCCACCACCTAATTGCACGAGTATTATTGAAGGTAATTGAAAGATTTAAAATAGAGGGGTCAGGGTGACATTCTCACATGTGCTAATAAAACAGCACACTGCGATCAGCCGACCACCAAAAATCTCTTTACCAAGCGTGGTGACTGGTGATTATGAGAATATTTCATCACGAACGATTACTATAGCCGCCTTTGTTCAGCAGTGAGACTAGCATCTGAATAATAAAGTGGATAGGTTCAGGTCAAAGTGCACCGACCGCATTTCGCGTTACAAAACACACTGTTGGTTCACGACTAAATCGAATTTATAAGGGCAAGTTAAACTGCAATTCTGAATAATTAGTGTAATTTGTAGTTACTGAGGATATTGCCCGTCCTGCTAAACCTACCCAGCTACACAGCCGCAGCTTTTACTGAATTATATGTCTCTAATAGTATCTGTCAAAATTTTGTTTTAATTAGAGACATAGTAATATTTATATACAATTTGAGTCTTGCGATAATCGGTGCACTAAATCTCTATCTAATCTCTATAAGAATCTGCGTAGCTTGTAGTCAGGGTTAAAGATATGATTTTAATCTTTGATCAGGGCATAAACTAGCAAGATAGAGCGTAAAAGATAATTCACTTTTTAAATTAAAATACGGATAGGTAGTTTACTATTGTTTACAAACAAATATTCGTTTCTTGAAAGTTCACGCTGGTATCAATGCGTATATCCTTGCTGGATATGCAGCATCCTAGATCTACTTCAAAGTTCTTATTTGGAAGCCCCGACAAGTGAAGGAATATTTCCACGTCTGTTGTATAACTTTAATATCGCAAC
The DNA here is from genome assembly GCA_947459985.1 of Diloba caeruleocephala. NCBI lineage: Eukaryota > Metazoa > Arthropoda > Insecta > Lepidoptera > Noctuidae > Diloba > Diloba caeruleocephala. The sequence continues at coordinate 7,109,320 of OX381604.1, read as the reverse complement.
CAGACATCTCAATCACTGATATTATGGATGGAGTATTATTGAACGACAGTAGATAGTGCTAATAACGCGTCTCGTGGAAATCGATCTTTCAGCTATAATTGCAGATACATAATATTCATACAGTAAATATTCGTACATACATTCTACGTAAATGATTGTATATATAGCCTCTCAAATACTCCAATATCCAATCCTTTACTGTGATTGACAGATTTCATTTGCATTTGCTGAACATTAACTAATTGCAATTGCAATGCAAAGCGATACGCATTTGCAGTACAGAATACTTAGCGAATATATTTGCGCTATTGATGCAGACCTCATAATTACTGAAATACTGATGACCCGCTATTTCGCCTTTCAGGTAAAATAAAGCCATCAGCATGATTGCCTACATTGGATAGAATAAATTTAGTTTTCTATGACTAGGTGTGTCTATTGATGATGCAAACTTTTATATTTTGGAATAAAAATCCTATTACCAGCAATAATATTATATATTAAAAGAAGTAGATATGTTTCATGCGCGTCAAAAGTAAGCAACACTCCCTCAATTGTAGCACCTTGTAATCAGTCGCTCAAAACAGGTCAACGAGCACACACTGTTACAATCTGTATTGTTTTATTTAATTAAATAATAACAGCGTTCGTGCGTATATAAAAAATGCACAATCTATCAAACAAAAATAAATAAAGAACAAGGTATCTCATACCACACGTAAGTAACAAACTATATAAAATATTTGCGTAAAAATACTGTTCAAATTATTTATAGAATAATATTCTCGAAGAAAATACAGGCCAAGCAAAGAAAAGAGACAACATATATTTTTTATCACAGGTGCGACAAAGACATGGAGTACACGTTTTGTCATTTTAGATAGCTATCTCTTTTACTCTCGTAGTTTTTGTATCTTCTTTCTTACAGCATAGGTGTGCAGTTTTATACCTACATAAACGAGCGAGACTGAATTTTGCGCGCCGTATAATATGGACGTAGCATATCTATGGTATAATATAATTGATTACCAGTTAATTACGATTTTTACCGAAATAAAACCTTAATTTTTTATTCCTAGAAATCTTTCCGGGTTCTATTGTTTATATTACTAGCAAAGCTTTAGAAAAACCTTAATTAAATCGCGAAAATCCCTTCTTATGAAGTCACTCAGGGGCAAAATTCAAAGGCCAGCTACATTTTCCGTGTTAGTAAAAATCGTATGCGAAAATACTTTCACTGCTAAAATTGGTTAATGCTTTTTGAAAGCAAAACGATGAAATAAGTTTGTTTATTCAAGAACTTATAGGCTAAGAAGTGAGCATGCATGAAAGATTTTTACATAACATAAAATATACAATTCTTCAATTGTCTTAAACGGTTATTCATAATGCATTGTTTCTCGTAGGACCCTAATACCCTCCTTGAAGCCCCAGTCCGTCCATTTTTATTTAATGCCAGAGACTTGCTTGTAATCAAATCCTAATTCTTAAGCACTCGTATGGTCGACATCCACGGTATGAACTGGACCGGTGCTATATCCTTAAATTGGATACACACACGGAACTTACTTTATCGTTACATACATGTTACATAACGCTTTGGACAGCAGTTTTGGGAAAGCACGTGTGTTCGTATAGTTTAAATTCCGAAGCACGATGAGATCTACTATATCAATAGGGTACTCATGCCTCATCATGTGAGTGTTCTGCAAAACTACAAAGAGATTATATCGCCACGACAGGTATGTATCATGTTTTATAGATATAACTAGTAATATTGCGACATTATCGGTAATGCGATCACTATCCTTATGCTTAAAGGCTTAGCTGCAACTAACGCGTACTACTACTACTACTACTACGTACTAATCAGTAATGGTTGGAATATAATGTAAAACATATAATAAATCTGGTACTACTACTCGTATGTCACAAGACTTCATACAAGCCTACATGCGATAAAAAAAACACGGGTTGCACTCCGGGAGTACTGACAGAAGTGAAAACTTATTATTTATTAATTATCTAGACGCGTTCGCGGTCTGCTATATGTACGTGCATATATGCACACACTATAGCTGCGTCTCGTAACGGTAGCGCGAGTCCAGAGATTTTATCTCATCTAAAAATATGCGTACCGCGCTAAAAGAAGTATTCACTTCAAAAGTAAAGCAGAAAATACAAACACCCTACTTCCTTGTGTTTCTATTATTGACAAGCTGGTTGTTTTATTGTACCTGTGGTTTGAGTAATACTGACGAGTTTGTTTGAATTTTGAAATTAGTGAAATATGATTCATTTAATTGTACCATTAATACAGTAATTAACTAACGGTTGAAATTAATTATCAATGTAATCCAAAATCTTTAGATTTAGATATTATAATATAATATTTTCGAGTGATCTATCTTTGTGCGGACCAAGCTCGTGGGTATCAATAACCTATCCGTGTATTTCGACGTTTGCTTCATACAGTGTAAACAATATAAATCTTAATCCTAGAAAATTGGCGGATATGGATTTGTAATTTTCCACGTTCATTTTATTTCGTATTCTCGCATATAAATATGATCAAAAATATAGTTCCGATTTAGTCTCAGTGCCATAAATATCACAAATGGTATTCTGGACCCATGTTGAAATTACAGCTCGTGCGTATCAATAACCTATCCGTGTATTTCGACGTTTGCTTCAATCAGTGTAAACAATATAAATCTTAATCCTAGAAAATTGGCGGATATGGATTTGTAATTTTCCACGTTCATTTTATTTCGTATTCTCGCATATAAATATGATCAAAAATATAGTTCCGGTTTAGTCTCAGTGCCATAAATATCACAAATGCGTCAAACTTACACTGTGATGAGAACGAAAAACGATATCCTGCTATAATTCAGATAAAACTAATATAGATAACAAAACTGGTATTCTAGTCCTTAAGTAAATGTCAATACTGAGATTGAAATTTGACTGAGATTTGACCGAAATGGGACTGAATTTTAAGAGAAGCAGAAATTATCAATTCATACATTAATCGCAGTTCGGTCATCTTCCATGTAAATTAATTACGAGAATTAGTGGTAGAAGAAAAGAAGAAGAAAAACTGGTAAAGAAAATAGTATGTAGTAATAGTAACGTCATAGAATTCTACGTAAGTACCCAATAACGTCATATTGATTTGTTTAACTGAACATATAATAATATCTTAATTAATCACGACATGTCATGGCATGGGTGGGGCTGATGGTATTTGCGTTCACGTATCGTAATTTATTCTCAAAAGAAGAGAACAAAGGGAAGGCGCTCATAAGTTTAAGTTCTCTGATTATCTCATATTATTTAATACCGCCTTACTATTGGTGAAACATAACGTTCAGGAATATTTTAGTTCATGGGGATGATTGGGTTTGCCTTTGTTCAGGAATACAATGATAATGTTTATCAATTTTACAACGATTTACATATTATTTTTTGTAACTATAGCTGATAAATGTAAGACTCCTTCTATTCCTTCAGCTGAAAGAATAAGTAAGCTGTAGTGGCTATGGGCGGGGCACAATGGACGTAGACTGCACACCGGAAAACGCAGCGTGGGACGGCCTCCAACGAGATGGACGGACGACCTGGAGAAGCTCGCTGGAGCCGTTGGATGAGGGCGGCATTTGACCGCGCGCTGTCGAAATCTATGGGGAGGCCTGTTTAGTTCAGTATTGGACGTCCTTTGGCAGATGTAATGATGATGATCATATAAGGGTATAATATGAAATCGTTAAAATTGGATATTATTATGGCTGGAGGAGCGTAAGAGATTAACCAAGAACGGACAAAGGAGGAGGGCTATCGGAGGGCGGCTTTGTACCGGAACCTTGAGAGACCCATAGACCCCAGAGGGGAAAAGCAAAGAGTCTGGAGAATGAGGACGAAAATTCCTCTATAGGTTTTCATAGAACAAAGTTAGATTTGTTCGTTTGGAAACACCGAGCCGGGCTACTCTGCCGTGACGTAGTAAAATTTTATAAGTTGATTTCAGTAATTATATTATAATATCAGTATTATATTTTATTATTCACGAGTTGCACGATAGATGTGCTACTCGTGGATATAAAATATTGACTGCGTCACGAACTATATTAAAATAGAATATTGATAAGTGTGTGGACTTTATAAACTTAAGTGATTTTGAACCCTTTTTAATAGGCACGTCACACAAATTATTGTGGAAAATTTATTATACTATTATATTATATTACTAGCTGGAACTCGCGGTTTCATCCGCATTTAATTTAAAAGAAATTTAGAGTACTTCGACATAGACACTTGACATAGAAGATATATATTGGAATTCAAGGGTTTCTTTTTTCGCGGAACCCTAATTATTTTTCCAAAATAAAAGTAGCCTAAGTTATTCCTTATAACATCAGCTATCTGCCAGTGAAAGTCCCGTCAAAATCGGTCCAGCCGTTTCGGAGATTACCCGGAACAAACAGACAGACAGACAAAAAAATTAAAAATTGATTTTTTGTTATATATACCGTATATACTTTCATATGTATTTAGTAAAAAGCTGTTATTTTGATATTACAAACAGACACTTCAATTTTATTTATTTGTATAGATTTAATTTATTATACTATACATTTTGTTAAAACGTCTAAGTTATCTTATTGAGTAATGTCCCCGCTACTAAGAGCTTATGAGATTAGCACCAGTACACAATACAGTCGAAGAGTAATATTCAAAAATAAATTAATTAAGGTTTGTGTGTTGTTAAAAAACCAGAATGGTATAAAGGGAAAGGATTAGCGGATATCTGCAAATATCTGTTGTGAGTGACAGGCGGATTGCCACTTTTTTTATTAGAACGCAGATAGGAGATCGAAACTTCGATTGGAATATGTCTGAGATATACTCAAATCACAGATATTATAATTTCGGACGATTATGGGTAACTTCTTTTTGTGTGATCGTCACCATCATTATCTAATTAGATATAGCTTTTTAACTGTTATATCGGCGCTACACGCTTGCCAAGCCTCGGCAAGCGTTCGCAAGCACAAGCGTCTGGATCGGGCTTGGCTTGCGTAAACTCGCCAGCGCTTGCCACCGTTCGGACCAAGTGTCGGTTTTGTCTACATACCAGAGGAAGATTGCGGCAAGCGCTTGCGAGGCGGCAAGCGCTTGCGACGCATCTACACGCTTGCGTTTAGACGTGGGAATAGTGTATCATTTTTACGATTGGAGCATTTGCATCTGAAACAGTGAACTGTTTCGAAACACGAAAAACTTGTTTTGCGTGGCAGCGGGTAGGTAAGCTTTTTTTTTAAATAATCACAATAATAATTTAATATGTCAAATGTAAGCGCTTTTAATAAAATATGAACTATAAAGCGCCATGATATTTTAATGCAAAATCGTTTAGTAGACAAATTCGTACCAAATCTAAAAACCTATACCCTAAATTCATTACTAGACTCAAATTCATTATTTACACATATCTAGTGTACAATAATAACCTGTTATTGGTTTTGTGGTCATTAGCTGCTGATTCTGGAGACATTACCAGTGTCATCGATTCAGGATACAAATTGAATTGCAAGATTACATTATATTCATACAGGTCAACCTAATATAAAGCGTGCAAAATAGGTTGCTGCGAACATAGCAGCCGCTGTAGTTACTTCAACGTCCGCCATTATTGGAGGCTCGTGGCTTACTAGAGCACTCGCTAGCGTGTGGATGTCGAATTGTCGACGTTTGGCTGCCTGCACTCGCCAAGCGTTTGTACAAACGATTTGTGACAAGCGTGTGGAGGTAACATTAAAGGTTCTGTAAACTAAAGAGAATTCCGTGCGGGGCGTGTATCGTTCGCGCTGATCGTATCAGCAAACATAATGAGTGTTAAAATTTACGCACACGAGACTGGGAGGTACTTATAGCTAATTTACACGATGAAACATAACTGAGAATAAATAAAGTCCTTCTCGTATCCCAACCTGGATTGGACACGTTAATTTCCCCAGTACGTAATATCGGCACCGCATGCATCGGCAAGTTCGTGATGGCATGCCCTTGGATGGTAAATTGACCGCATACTTTAGCAACACACGTACGGAGCGCCTGAAGTATCGCACTCAATACGTACAGCAAATGCGTCGACATTCCAACTCCAATTATGTCACCGACAGACACTAATTTGTTTTTAACTCGTGAAAATCTGTGTTCACCACCACCGTCTAATATAGACTAACGTAATTTAAATTCTGTTTAACTTCAAATGATGTTTATGGCGAAGAGATGAGTTTTAAAGCAAATACCGTGCGTAATAAAGCAGTCGCCGAGCATCAGCAACGAACTCATTTCAAACTTCATCATATAATAATTCTATGGTATTGCATGTATGCATTGCGCTCTAATAACGTCAAAACAAGTGGAAAATGGAAAATTTTGTTTAGAAAGCGCCGTGTACGTAGTTGCTTGTTGTTGGTTGTTGCTTGAAAAGGACATGGCCATTCCTGTGGGTACGGTTACGCATAATGTCCGGGATACGGTAAGATTTAAAAACTAAGATCTAATTTATTACTAACATTTAAATAGTCCGACAAAAGCCTGGATCGTCTGGAAGCCTGATCTGAAAAACAAAGTGTACAAAACAAGTAAATTGCTGCCGCTTCCCCGTTTAGCATTGCCTGTTTTAGACGTTCCATTATATCCGTAATTATTGGGTAACAATAACCGATAGTCTGTGAACGTAAATGAAAATGTAAATGGGAGTTGCTTTTGTCAAACGAATGTTTTATACGCGCAATCTTAGAGTGAAGTACGGTACAAAAAAAAGGAAGACATCACATCATCGTCACACATCCGCGTAATTCTAAGATTGTATGTGTCCAAGCCGTTAAATGGAACGATGTTATTTCTTCACTGCAGCAACTGACATCACATTTGATATCATGAAAACAAGTGAAAACCGTACGACGTAAGCGACATTTTTTTAGTATTTTTTTAAGTTTCTTTTATATTTTATGTATAAATAAAGATTGATTAGTCGTTCAGACACCGAACAACGTTGCCGATATACATAACATAACGAAATTATGGGAGATTACTCCACAGAAGCCATAATCCAGTTAAAGTTGATATCGCATTAGTAACACAAAAGGAGGCGAGGCGATAGTTAAAAATAAATTGGTAGCATCCAAAACCTGAGCAAACGATAAAAAAATTCTAAACGTAAAGTTTATAGTGTCGGCTTATTCATAGTTATGTAAATGTGAAGACTTATTTCAAAACAGTCGATCTATCATACATTGTTTTATATAATAAAAGTTTTATATAGTAAATTGCTACACCTGAAAACGTATCAAGGTAATAATTAGAACGCGTAGCAATACGCTACGTCGTCAGCCGGCCACTGCAAACAAATTGAGTTCAAACGCTTAATAAAGCTTAAAACTAAAACTGCGTAGCCATTTTCAGCTTTCACACATAATAACTGTGTAGTTAAATATTTAGACTGTGAGAAATAATAACATTCGAGTAACATAACATTAGCATGATTTAGTTGGTTTGTTGCTACATGTTTGCAAGATATTTATTAATAATAATATAAATACACGCAGGTCAGTTTGTGGCGAGCTGAATGTGAGTGGCGACACTGCGTCCCCGAATGCTCCAGAGAATCGGTCAGGGCCTCGTCTCCGGCTTGCCGTTATTGGTTGGTTGGAGCGGTACCCCATGAGCGAGCGAGTTGGCCGATCATAGGGGGCCGCCAGAGCTATATGCTCGGGAGTGGAAGTGCCTAATGGCGTAATAACGGAGAAACCCGCTCCGAGTCTTCGAGACGTGCGATGGTGAAGCCGGTGCCGCACCTCTCTACAACCCTAGCCGCTCACACCGGTGTTGCTCCTTGTCGCCTGTAGTGGTGGCCATTTAGGGGGCCCATCTTGTGAGTGGCGAGTCACCGTCTGCCACAGAATCCACTTTAAAGGTTGAAAGGCAGACACCGTTCTTTCCGTTTTTCTTAGTATTAAATTCGTTTAGCAACCACTGCAATAGACCTTATACTTGTAGTTTCCATTTCATACAATAGTTTTATACCTCCGGGGACAATCTGAGACTGCATTTTATAGTGCAGCCATGGAGAGACCCCGGTTAGTGGCCCATTATATTTTAGATTAAAATTCTCTAAAGGGCCTCTGCGTGTTGGACCCATGTCTCCGCGTAAGCCTATCAAAAGACCGGGTTCCCCCTTACAGGGGATATAAAACCGAGTAAAAGAGAAAAAATATAAATACGAGTACAATATATTTTTAAAGTTTATATTGGTAGATATTGTATTATGTTAACCTTACGGTGGTGATGGTGTACGCTTGCCTGGAAAAATCATGTTCACTCGCGATTTGAAGATTCCCAGGTTATAATGGGCGGGAGACACAGACCTTCATATCTCTTTCAGAAAACCATTTGGCAGAACTGAAATGATTTGTACTGCCCAAGGGGCTGTCTGCAATGTACATTAATTATTTGACACTCTTTTCATAGGGTTTACTTAATCAGTCACGGTTTTGAGGCTAGGCTTATATGGGGAAACGGGCCAAACACGCAGAAGTTCTCTTAAGCATTCAATCTAAAACGGTTTAGGTCACTAACCTGAGACACCGGGGACTAATTTATAGGATGAAGCACGATCTCGGATTGTCCTCGCCGGATGTAGTACTGTATTATTAAGACGGAAATTGAAATCAGTTCTACTGCAATTAATCAAATCAGGTCTATTGTGTTAACCTTGTGATATTGTGCTAACCTTGTGAACATGAGCTTATCATAGATTCCTACTGCTACAATTATGGGTGCGACTGCCGCGTGCTACGATTAGCACCAACCCATCTCCCGTGGGTGTCGTAAAAGGCGACTATGGGATTAGCCGGAGGATGGGCAGCAGCGTCCTTCGAGTTCATTAACAACTCTGCTGCGATCGGCAACCCGTTTGCTAAACGTGGTGATTATGACAATAAACCCCCTATGAGCACACAACGCACTCTAACTGGTCGTGGTGACGATCTTAGGGGGAGGCTTGTGTCCACCAGTGGACTTTATTGATAGCTTTAGCTGAAATGATAAAATAGGTGATAATTATGGGTTATACATATCCATAATCACCAGTGTTCATAGGCGGATTGGTGATCGCATGATTTATATTTTAAAATCTACCCGCCCATCTCCGCGTGCAACATCGGTCACCTCATACTACACCTACAGGCGGATAGGTAATTGCTTATGACTACATGGATTATCTTATAGGTATATCTGATTATATTATTATCATGCACTATGGGAAAAATTAACAGTTAAAATTAAATTTTGTTCTAAGTTTAAAATCGGTTACTACTGATGACATTCTAAACTCTTAGCAATATTACAATTTTATTTGACAAAGGTACGTTTCGTGGTAAATGTTGTCTACACGCTTACATATATATATTCATACTGCACTAATTCAATATAATTTAATAAATAATATTACTGACTATGGTGTCTTCAAATTCAATTTACATTTTGTTGCATATGTTTAAATTCATTACTAGGTACAGAAATAATAACACTTGATTTTTGCATGCCGATTGTACGGTGAGACGTGCTGCACTATACCAATTGATGTAACATCTCTGAAACCATGTTTCTAGCAAATAAATGTTCTATGTTCTATGTTCTCGCCATATAAAAAAAGATAGATAAAAACCGATAACACGAAGCAACAGAATAATTATTTGAATGATAAATAATATAAATATTAAGTCTTACAATATTTATCATAGTAATTATTCTTTCAGGCTCATTTTTGTTTTCCAACTATTGTAAAGACTCCATAACACTAGTTGTTTTCATTTCAATTGAAAATCAAAATTGTGCCGTTGTTGTCGTTGTCTTGATGTTTATATAGTAAAGTCAAATAATGTAGCTTTTATGTTCCTTTTGTTTTTTTGTACAATCCGTAGATAGGTGTCTAAGTGGAAGCTTAGGAGTAACGGTTATCTCTTGATCAGATTCGTATAGTATAGTCAGCAATTCCTACTTTACCATTTATTGATATATCCGTGAAGGAAAAAATTATATATACCGACTATTAAGTAAATGATGAAATCGTAAATTTCGTTGTTCATTTCAATAATGACATAAAATTCCGATCGGAAACCAAATCTAGTGGGCTTAAAAACATTAATTGATTTGTAATCGCCAGTAATTTCTAAAGCTGCTCGCCGTGCGACTGTTAACACAAACTTCGTAGTGCACCCCACAGGCGAACAGCGAACACGAGATAAGCGGTTAATAATTCAAACTATATTCCAATAAAAGGCGTCATACATTTTTTACAAATGGAATGCAGACGAAAGCACGATTCGTATTGCAATACTAAAAAAAAATTTGAATATCGAAGAGCGTCAGTGCAAGCAAATATTGTTTTTTTTTTTTTGTAAATTCGTTCGTTTCTATTTGATAACCGCAGTGCGATATTTACTTTCAAAGAGTTTCTAACAATATTTATACAAATCCGAAACTTCAAGTTATAGCTTGTTTCAATGCATGTTAGTGAATATTCTAGTTTGAGCGGTTATGAGTAGTTTAATCAATTTTCATAAGAAAATAAAATCTAATGTGATGACTAGTACACTAGGGGCCTTCAATTAAAAATCAACCTACCCACTTACTATTCAAATCAGACAGAACCTAAGATGAGAAGGGATATTAAAACTTATATACAGAGCGTTCATTTAAACGGGATCTTATATACTGATGTTAGGGGAGATACAGGCGAAAGTAAAGATGATTTCATATGTGCAACATAGCATCCGATATTTAAAACGATAATTATCGCAAAATTTACGTAACATGCTGTTAATCTCAAATTAAACGTGTTTTGGGTTACTAAAACACAAATGTGACTTTCTGTCAACAGTTGCTTAACAATGTGTCAAAACTGCAATTTACTGCCTGTCACAGCAATTTTAAGTTTCCACAAAGCTTTTTCGCCTGTCATCGAGGCTATTTTATAATTGTTGAGTATTGACCGATTAATCGCGTGTCAAAATTAGTGCAACTCATTTATAGTCTATTAACAAGATAAAAAGTTATATGATGTCGGCTAAAACCCAAAGTAAGCTCAATAATTATAAAGTACGTTAGAAAAGCACCAGCATGAATGTTAAACTTCTAGAATTTTTAAATGAACTGATGTAGTATTTGTTTCGGTAATAGAAAGGATATTATTAAAATTTGAACAGCTTAGTACTTACTTTTCCACTTTTGTTAGAAGCTTCTTTTTTAATTTTTCTTGATTAGTCGCTTGAATTAGTGGAAGAGTCACCAAATCAACCAGTCAAATTTGCCAACTACACGTACTATGAGAGACCATCAATGGCAGGGGTTTAATGAAAAGAGCCATCCTCGCAGTATTAATTAGTACGGCGAGGAGAAACAGAAAAAATATACACACTCTTACTGTGATAATGATAAAAACCTTTTAAACGGATCACATCGCGTACATTATAGATTTTGTTTTACTTGATGTTCCAAATGTAACATTTTGGGTCTTATACCTGTGACGACTGTTTCATACTTGTCTGGATATGATGGTGCCGGCTAAGAATGCCACCGCCCCACCACACAGCAGCATCCTTTGAGTACATTTGTAACACAGCTTCGAACACCGACCTGTCTGCCAAGCGTGGCCATTATGGGAATGGGGGGTCCCAATGAGGATACAACAAAACCCATACCGATCGTTGTGACAATTTTTGGGGGAGGCCTTTGTCCAGCAGTGAACGTTTTTCGGCTGAAATGATGATGGACCTGCGAAGTGTTCTAAACGTCAGGCAATGTAAAAATACATGATATACACGATGTAAACCGTCTAAAAGGTTTTTTTTTATAATAAGTAATAATCGAGAAATCCTAAGACATTACAAAATTATTGATAAATTAATTTCGCATTTCTCAGCAGACAGTATTTCGCTTTGAAGCAACCGCGTTGCCTGTCGTTTGACAACCTAACTTGCCAAAATAAGGCATTTCAGGTTTCCTGTCAAATGAAAGAGACAACAATATGTGCTAGACAAAAAAAAACTGCTAAACATCACGCATTAGCAGATTAATTGGCATTTTTTTTAATTTGCTGTTTAAGGCCCTTGTTTTCAGTTGTTACAGAATGTCCGCTAATTCGGCTTTTGACACGTGTTTTAGAAACCAGGTCTTAGGTGTGGCTGGCTCTAGTGTGATTATACGAGGACATGGAGCCCCCTTAGGTGCCGAAGATGACCACACCAGTGGTTTTTCGTCCTTCCCCAGGGCGGAGAAAGTTCATGGAGAATTTTCACTGGGTCCACCAAAAAAAAACTTGTGTTGCTGAACTTGCATCGGGCATAAAGACATAGATCGTGTTGTCAGAACTTAGTGTATGTCAATATGCCAATATACCATGTAAGGCAACCATGGCGCGTTAGGGAAAGTGGATTTATTTGACATAGACAGCCCATTACTGTCCCACTGTTGGGCACGGGCCTTTTCTCATGATGAGAAAGGTTAGGCCTTAGTCCACCACGCTGGCCTAGTGCGGGTTGACGGACTACAAACATCATTGAGAATTTTTTCAAGCTTTCAGGGATTCCTTACGATGTCTTCCTTCACCGTCAGAGTTAGTAGTTAGTATTTATTCAATAGTCGCTAAACTCACGACGAAATAAAAAATAAATGTTTGATACAATATATTTTACTATACACATTACACATCCCAGCTGGTTTTATGCGGAACTACGGTAATCATAGTTAAAACTGTAAATAGTTATAACACAAAGATGGATAGGTTTTTATTAAATCCTTTTGCAACTGCATATTATCGCTGTGACCTTTTACCTATTTAAGCAGGAGTCCCAGTTTCATGAACACCCAATTTATGAAACTTAAATTTTATGTAAAATCGTGTTTCGTTTTGTTTTTGCATAAATCATTAAATTTTATAAGTGTCTACTTAATTAATATAAATTTATTGTACCAGCGGCATATTCCTAATATACCGAGCTAATGTCCGGCTTCTGTCTGGGTAAATCTTTACCTCTTCGCGCAGTCGTCAACTCCCTTGGTTAGACATATTGACTGCACACTGAGTGCCATCCTTCACACCATTCAGGCAGCGCTAGTGTCAATTAACTTACTACGAACCGAGTTTCACACATGGCTGCATTTTGGAAAGGTACTCAATCAATTATGTAACGTTAATAAAATCATTGCTTCGCTTTATTATTTACTGCAATATTAATCGTGATGCATTTTATCAAGTGCTTATTAATTTAATTATTGAATTTATTGCCAGAAAACTGTAATAATAGACTGGATCCGGAAGTCTGAGGACATACTACTATACTATAATACCCTATTATGATGCAACTTAGGAGGCTTTTGTCCAGCAGTGGGCAGGGATAGGCGGCATTTTTTGCGACACCACACTTTAACATTACTCCTGTGTCGTGAGTACAGTTTGCAGGCATAAATCTCTAAACCCGAGAGAACTATCTGTAGATAATACAAATATTCCGTGCGGGTATCGAAGCCGCGATAAGTAGAGCAGAAAGTCAATTGCTTAGCCACAGAGTCAACCGTCCCGTCGTCGTGATTGAAACTAAAATAAAGACTATAAAACACAGTGATTGTCATTTCATTTGATAAAAGAATGTTATACTCCTCACTAGGTATGTCTCAGCAATAAATTCTAATGGACCCTCGATACTTGAGTTGGTATTTCCCACTACCTAATAGAGCACACGCTAGGTTTGCTGTACGGGGGTCGACGGACCCATTCAGCTGTACAAACAAGTCATAGCTCGAGGCACTTGTCGGAAAGGCAATGTAAACATGTTCGGTTAACTTATGGAAATGCGAGTGGCACGCACTTTACAAAACTTTATGCAATTAGTGTTTAGGTTTTCATATGAACTGTCAACTCTTTTAACTGTATAATGAATAACATTTTCTTCACAATATTAGAATATAGGGCATTATATGTGCCAAAGGCCGTCCACTGCTGAACACAGGCCTCCCGCATAGATTTCCTCAATTGTGGGGCAATTTGCCAGTACTAATATGGCTATTGTTCCACAGAAGGTACGCTGCTGCCTATCCCTCTGGTGTATAGTCCCTTATTCTCCTTTTACGACAACCACGGGAGGAGATGGAGTGGTGCTATATTCTTAATCCGGAACCACACGGAAGAACATAGGTAATATGTTTTTATTTAGTTTTACAGATATTTTAGGAAGATTGAACCCTATGATTCAGCATTCCAGCTAAAAATCGTCCATTGCTGGATACAGGCTTTTCCCAAAGATCGCCGCAACGACCGGTATGGGTTTGTGTTGTGAGCTCATTGGAGGGGTTTTGCCATAAGCGCCACGCTTGGCAGGTGGAATGGCGATCGCAGTTGAGTTGTAACGGTGAGATTCAGAAACATGAACGTAAGACGGGCGAAGAACGCTATAAGCCAAGTCTTGGCTAAGTGCATTTTTAAAATTCGTATTCAGAGACACATTTCCTGTCAAACTTACGTCGGTCTTGGCTAAGTTTGGACTATATTTCTACGGCAATTTTTAACAGGAGTATTTTTCTTTAAGATACGATTTTTATAAAACATTGTAGCCAGGCGTAAATAATAATAAAAAGGGTTGCAATATGTATTTAAAAATGCCATTGGAGTGCGTGAAACAAAATGTCTGACACATAAACCTATTTAATTAAGTTGTAACATCTTTCTAAGCCGAGGAATGTATGAAAATTTTACAAGTGAATGAAAATGACTACTCGGAAGGCCCGTTTTTCAGAGTTTGAAAAGGAAATCCTAAAATTGTTAATCACTTCACATCCACCATACTAGAATATAAAAATGTTACGCAGACTTAATTAAAAAGAAATTTAGGGCTGTGGACTGAAATAACAAGGGCATATAATAACTTGCCAAGATGCATAAGATAAGATAAGATAAGAAGTAAGTTTAATATCTAATTATCTATACATAATTATTCTTACATGTTCTACTACTGCGAGTAAGTAATCACGACATATTGTTGAAAATTTTAACATATTAGACTTACTATAATCAAAGTAAACAATAGTAATGTCTTAGGTTTTCGTAATCTATAATATACGCGATATAATCCGTTTAAAAGTGTTTTATTACAAAGTAAACAACTCAATGAACTTATACCTTTGCCGGCTTAGTGGCGCTAGGTTCACCCAAAGTAGTAGATTTTTACTACTTGCCTTAGCTTAATTTACGTTAAGTTTAAGTCGTGTTCCGATCGTTTCTGAATAAAATTATGAGCTTTTAGTGGATTTTGACGGATGTAAGCGTAAATTCACTCTTAGACTCGTTTTTGAATATCACCCTAGATGTACTCGAAGAACGCTGCTGCCCATCCTTCGGCTAATTTCCTTGTCACCTTTTACGCCACCCACGAGATGATACGCAACGTGGGACGACCTTTAACGAGGGACAGACGACCGCTCGACGAGAGAGAAGGTCGCTGGGAGTCGTTGAATGAGAGCGGCATGTGACCGCTCGTTGTGTAAATCTAAGGGGGAGGCCTTTGTTCAGCAGTTGACGTCCTGTAGCTGTATGATGATATGATGATGACGGGATGATATGGAGTGGTGGTATTTTTGCCGACACCACAGGGAACACATATGATTAACTAGTTGCAACACATCTCAAAGGATCTAAATAATTGAAATGATCAGATAGATCTCTTTTAAAACTAAATTTATTTCACACATAATACAATTGGATTGAGGTTTTGAAAATAAATAAATAGTATGAAAACAAACGTTGTTTCGTACTGTGTTCTACACAATATTTATTCTTGATTTTAATGTATGGATAAACTACCTTGTACATAGCAATAACACTTCCTAAAACTGTACCAGTTGCAACCGTATTTGAAAATACAATCATTCGATATTACTTTCTGTATTTTTTTAAATCAGTACAAATCTGTTTCTATTAAAAAAGAACATCATAAACAAGTCCGTAGAATACATTTTGAATGTAGTCTGCTTCACACTAACGTCTAAAGACTCTATTAGTATCTCTTTACGGTAGGTAATTGTTTATTAGTTAGAGCATAAGCTCTTAGTTGAAAGCTGTTAGTAGTTGGAAGGTACGTTTTCCTGTCCTTAACTAAATTTAAACTCAGTTTAAATGCTCTGGAGCACTTAGTTCGAGGATACACAACACTCAACACTAAGTCGAGATCAAAAAGTACAAGCGACACTATATTATGGCTTACATCAAGGTAGTGACCACTCTCGAGTATCTGCGACCGCTTATGATCACTTGTGGCTTAAGTACAGTTAGACCACATAAGCGAGCCGTATGTGGATATAGTAACCCATAACTATACTTAATTTACAATTCGAGTGTTGGTTACTTGTCAATGTTTATTACAAACAAGAATTTGCAATCTTTACCGTTCCTACGAACGTCTAGACGTAGACGGGTCGAATATACTGACGATGAAAAATAATTCTCCTTGTGGTTCTACCAGAAAATAGACCACCCCTCTCGACCCATCATCATATCAGTCAAAGGACGTCCACTGCTGTACAAAGACCTTCCCCCATAGATTGACACAACGAACAGTAATATGCCACCCGCATCCAACGACTCCCAGCGACCTTCCCCAGGTCGTCTGTCCACCTCGTTGAGGTCGTCCCACGCTGTGTTTTCTGGTGCGCGGTCTCAACTCGAGAACCTTTGTACCCCAACGGCCATCAGTTCTACGAGCAATGTGCCCCGCCCACTGCCACTTCAGTTCACTAATGGTTTCAGCTATCTCGGCAACTTTAGTTTCTACGGATATCCTCATTTCTGATTCGATCTCGTTCCTAGAGAAATACCAAGCATAGCTCTCTCCACCCAAAGCGATTAAGGGTCTATATCCTTGGGCAGCAGCATCCTCCTGTGTGCTACTAAAAACGTACTGGGTCACCAATCCGCCTGTCAATCATGGTTTCTGGCAATATCCCCTAGATACCGCTTAGGCCCATCGCGTTCAGTGATGGACATTTAGGGTCTGCTATGTGTATATGAAAAAGAATTGTCTTGAATACTACTGCTGGTAATAGGTCTCTTGTTGCAAGAGGCCGGCTAGGTAGGTACCACCCCAGTGCCAGATATTTGCCGCTAAGCAAACCTTTAGACATTACTGTGCTCCGGTTAGAAGGGCACTGTAGCTAGGGAAATTACTGGGCATAAGAGACTAAATAAGTTCACGTCACAAGGTGATGCCTCGCAGGACTAGGACTGGGTAGCATTCTAATTATTATAGGCAGGCATGTCGCTTACCACCCGGAAAATGACTAGATCGTCTCGTGACAAAGTTGTATATAAAAATAAAAGAATACGGTATTTATGTACATTATGAACTTACGGAAGATACATTTTCATAAACTAGATACTCTCGGTGCCGTAGTCTGACCAGTAGCCGTTATCAATTACATATTTGCTATTGTTTTTTGTTAACAGGATGAAGAAAGGAATCCTTTGTTTGTTACAAAATAGCTGTTTAGTGGCCAAGAGTAATAAGGTGTACGTTATTGTTTATCTTAATTAAATATTTATTTAATACCTTTCTATTATATTAGAATTAATAAAGTAAACCTGCTTGAATAAAGTAAAGGAGACTGTAAAAAATACTGTTCTTTTGAAGCGTATCCTCAGTTTTCTGGACGTGTTCGTTCAGTCTTATTCATGAAAGTTTTAAGACTTTCATTTTCAAACAGGCACTGAATTACTTCAGTCAAACCGTTCTTGCTTTTACTCGAATTGCTTCTGTTAGATTTTATATTTATTCAATAGATGTTGATATGGAAATAAACGGCCGTCGTCTATCAAGGTTTCATTTTACGAAAATTATAGTTTCCCAATTCCAATAATAGAAAAACACACGTGACATGAGATATTGATCGGGAGATATTTTTGTAAGTTAGGGCTTATCATCTGAGTATTAACGACTTAGTTAAATAAGTCACATATTTACACAAAAATATATAACACAAAAAGCTTTCTAAAAATAAAATTGCCGTATTAATGGTCGCCGATACTCCTACTTTTTATTCATCAGACACGGTGCGGCGAGATAATGTTGGGTACACTGAATCGATTTATTTCAAAAGAGTGCAACCTTAGCAAAATAAGCTAAGGCTAAGTTTTTCAAAATAACCGGTTTTTCAGGTGTGAAAAAATATAATTGGATCATTTCAGCATATAATACACTCACGTTGATGTTAAAATCAATAGTGGAAATATTATAGGTATGCATTGCTACCACCTATTTATCATGGCATCATCATATCGGTCATTTATACGTCCACTGCTGAACAAAGGCCTCTCCCGTAGATTGCCACAATTGTTTCGTCATTTTGGGGGGTATTTGCCAATACTCACCACGCTTGGCAGGCGGGTTGGTGAGCGCAGTAAGACAACCGCGGGGCAGGCGGTTTGATTACTATTCCACAGAAGGAACGCCGCCGCCCATCCCTCTGAGTTTAGAGTCCCTTAGTCGCCTTTTACGACTTCCAACGTGAGGAGATGCAAACGTGCTATATTCTTAACCCGGATACCACATGTTATTAGAATAGAATTCAAACATCGTAATAAAATATATGATAAAGAACTGAGAGCATACGGTCAAACATTCTCCACAGAACCTAAGACTTCATGTTTGCCTTACATGACATTATAAGCGTAATCGGTATTCACCCCATATAATTAAAAACAGCAGAATACTATAATGCAGATTTAGTTAGACTAGAATACGTGTTATATTCGTTAAATTATTATTACAAAGTTGGACGATATTTGCTTCCTGCTGATATAGCTAGCAGTACTCAACTAATACTCAGTTTCCGGACCATGTTCCGCAATTTCCAATCGAGTTTGCAAACCACAACATGGCTAAGTGGCTCCAGTGCCTAGGTATACATAACATTTTGCTCTGCTATGCAATCGATGCAAATTGATTCATAATATCAGCCAATGGACGTCCACTGCTGAAGAAAGGCCTATGAAATCTATGGGTGACGGCTAGTTTTAACGAATTCTTGTGACCATTCAAGCATATTAAAGTAAACAACATTTTTAATAGTAGTAATCTCTAGAATGAAAGCGAAAGATTCCCATGCTAGAAAAACATGCCGCGTGCGAACTCGTGCATGCGTTGTCACAAGACGCGCCTTTACCTATGTAACCACAGCCTTGTAAAATATTCTTTGTGTTTGAGTACATCGACTTTCCCAGGTTTGTAAATTTGCAAGCATTGTTTTCCTTTTTAATCAAACCCACAACGTATGAAAAGAGCGTACGTCTGGGGAAACTGATTTATTACTGCTTTATTACCATCACAAAACAGATCCGATACCAACGCTAGTTGAAGATATCTCTATTTTCATAAAACTTTTACAAATCAGCGTGGTTTTATTTGCTTTGACAGTAAAAGCCCGAAGTAGAATCCAACTATGTAAATCCCTAATAAAATCTAAAGGACAAATGCTTTGAATTACAAAAAAAATCGGGACTTTCCTATGTAGTAAGAAAACGATTGTTATTTAAGTAATTAATGTGTGGTTTAGAACGCGAAATATGTGACTTAACTTAATAATATGTTGTGCATGTTCCGCCGGCACCACACTTAAGATTAAGGCTTCAGTATGCTACGCAGTCACGAAACATGAAACCCACATAACTGCATCCAGAAAGCACGCCACCTCGATCGTAGTTAACACGAATAAACCTTATCCGAATCGTTACACCACGAAGTCACTCCACTACGAATCGATACGTCACGAAATCATGCTACTACGAATCTAACTTATGGCCGAAATTAATAATCAATCTAATCCTAAATCTTCAGATTTAAGATTTTGTAATGCACCCGTTATTGTGTCAAGTTTACATTTAACACAAAAAACAGAGAAATCTTTAATCGTAAATCCAAAGATTTTGGAGTGGATTGTTCATTAATTTCGACCGTTATGCTATCACCAATGATATTATACCATAGATATGTTACGTCCATATTAAATGGCGCGCAAAACTCAGTCTCGCTGTATGTAGGTATAAAGCAACGTGGGGAAATCCTCTTGGACTTCCTCCGCCTTGGGAAGGGCGGAGGGGCATGCCGGGATCAAACCGGCTAAAACCCCACGGTGTCCTTTTTCTTACCTCTAGCCGGGGGTGAGTTGTACGCTTTTCTGCATTGGACCGCTTCCCCGGCAGATGTAGGTATAAAGCTAAAATCTGCACACCTATGCAAGAAGAAGAAGATACAAAAACTACGAGAGTAAAAGAGATAGCTATCTAAAATGACAACACGTGTACTCAATGTCTTTGTCGCACTTGTGATATAATATATGTGTTGTCTCTTTTCTTTGCTTGGCCTGTCTGTTGTTCGAGAATATTATTCTATAGATAATTTAAATAATATTTTTATTAAAATATTTTATATAGTTTGTTATTCACGTGTGGTATGAGATCCCTTGTTCTTTATTTATTTTTGCTTGATGATTTCTGCATTTTCAATACGCACGACGGCATTGTTATTACTTAATTAATAAAACAAGACAGATTATGACAGTGTGTGCTCCTCTGGTAAGGTTAATTTGTGTAACTACAGTTATTCAGGTTCCATGTTTCGTACGCAGTTAGAGTACGAGCATGAATAACTGCCACACTCGAAAGGCTCATTATATTCTGCGCCATTTTCCATATCAGCGTCATGCTAGTTGCTACAGATCTTCCATTAGATCAGATGACCACTCTTAATACACTCGAAACAAGCTTTAATCATTGTTTTAACCGTATGGTAATGACTAACTAATAATGACGGCGCCACATGAAAACATTAACAGCGTAAATTTAGTATAATCCCAAATAGTAAAACACTGTCTGCCGACAAAGGAGATTAACTTAAATTCGTGACATTTTGCTGATTTTTTTTTTCTTTGAAGAACAAATAATACTTTTATTTTACCCGCGACTTCATGCGCGTTCTTAAGGGACCTTGAATGTTTGTAGTATCTTATATTACGGTATATATCTATAGTAGTTTATGGTATCGTACAGCCTATTCCATGTCATTATCAACGTCTATACCAAATATCATTAGAATCCTTTCTGCTGTTTGATCGTGATGGATCCTCAACCATTCAAATATACAAACTTTTACATTTATAATAATAAGTAAAATCATAACATCTTTTATTTCTTTTTAATGTACAATAGTGTACAAAGGCGGTCTTAATGCCAAAGGGTTTTTCTGCTAGACGAGCTTTGTGATGCAGACATAACAAGGTAGATGCATCAACAAAATAAGAGTGAAAGGTATAGATGCGATGACATTTATTTGCACTTTTCGCTACGATACTATAATATATCATCATCATTTTAGCCGTAAAACGTCAACTTCTGGACAAAAGCCTCTTGAAAGATTGCCACAACGACCGGCATGGGTTCGTGTTGTGGGCTTATTGGGGGATTTCGCCATAATCGCCACGCTTGGCAGATAGGCTGGCGATCGCAGTTGAGTAATAAATGTACTCGAAGGACGCTGCTGCCCATCTACGGCACCCATGCTAAGGTGGCGGTATTCTTAGCAGGCACCACACGGCACGTAATTTAATACATCAACATAAATTTGTTGAAAGTTTCATGTTAAGTGAAAATTTCACAAGTTAAATTTATTATTACGTGTCTGTGAATATGAGCAACGTCAGTTCTCCGGGGACGGAACGGCAGCGCAGCACTGCAACAACGCCCGACCGCAATTGTGATAGTGGATCCGGTAGGTACTCGTTCTCAGAAATAATTAATGTACCTATTTTAATTAACGCCACTTTATTTAATAGTCTGTAACATTTGCTGCAAAAGTGACTTTGCAAGTCTCACTACGCAGGCAGATTGTTGAGTGCAATACGGCTGCTGTTTCACAGAAGGGATGCTGCTGCCCATTCCTCTGGGTTAAAATCCCGTGGTCGCCTCCACGACATCCATGGGAAAAGATGGAGTGATGCTATATTCTTAATCCGGACACCACACGGGCTATTATTTGTATAGTCTACAATAATTCATAAGCACATTTTTTCCACAACAGGGCGCTTCTACCCTTCGCTTTGGTTTAGAGTACCTTTGTCCCTTAAACAACACCCATGAAAGGAGATGGAGCGGTGCTTTATTCTAATTCCGGACACCAGACGGAAATAGGTTAAGAGTTTATTTTGCTACATATACCAATAGGTTGACTAGACTATACAAGGCTGTCTGTGCTTGCTTAGTACTGGTACATATTCCCTTTATGAAATTTTTATAATGTTGACACGTACCTGTTCACGTCAATTACAAAACGTTTCTTTAACGACATTAATTATAGTAACTGTGACTTTGTATTGCCTAGGTAGTCAAGAAATAAGGTTACTTTTGCAATAGCCGATATAACAAAGACTGTTCTGCAAAATGAAATAGTTTCATTTTATTTTTCTATTTTATCATAAATGCTCTCGCATCCTTAATGGGGAAGCGCAAAAAGTTTTAGTTTTATCATTCTTATTACTGGATGCATTTTAATATTTATGTAACATAGTAAATAAAACCACTGCATATAGTATTTTCCGAACGAAATATCTGAGGTAAGAAATAAGTCAAGACCAAAACTTTAATCTTGATATTTTGTGATATTATAGGTAATATTGACATGACAATAAAATTTACATGCAAAAACAATATACCTACGCGTATAAACTGTGTTGATAACTCGTTCGCGGCTGAACTTGAGTAATCTAATCGACCATCATATCAGTAAAAAGACGTCCACTGCTGAACGAAAGCCTCACCCTTAGATTTCCACAACGAGCGGTCACATGCTACCCGCATCGAACGTTTCCCAGCGACCTTCACCAGGTCGTCTGTCCACCTCGTTGGAGGTCGTCCCACGCTGCGTTTTCCGGAGCGCGGTCTCCACTCGAGAACCTTTTTACCCCAACGGCCATCAGTTCTACGAGCAATGTGGCCCGGCCATTGCCACTTAAGTTTACTAATCCTTGATCTAATTATTTCTTAAGCATATTATTATAGCTCCGCTGCCGACTTGAAGTAATTTAAAATTCGACAGATCTCTGTTTAACTTTGCTCGACACCCCTTGCACCGAGTACGAGTGATTTAGTACCAGTGATTAATATAAGCGCACCCACGACACAGGACCAATCCTAGTGTGGGGCAAAGCTTTAAAAAAAGTAAAAGTAATTATCAAAACTGAAACAGCTTTACAGGTCTTTCTTCTTCTTCGGGTTAGTGGCCGATAACGTGTTCTTTTTTCACACAATGATGTCTCCGTTTCCCTCTTGGGTGCGTTTCCAGACACGAATTCCACATAAAATACACCCAGACCCTCAACAACTACCTGCAGATCGTACAAATATTTGTTCCGTGCGGGAATCCAACCCGCGACCCGGAGCGCAGCAGCCGACTGTATCAGCCACTGCACCAACCGTGCCATCAACGTGTTTTACGTGCCCTCCGAAGCACGGAGACGCTCAGTTCAATTACCTCTCTACACGACCCATCCATAGACTGTCCGCTCCAAGTGTTGCTTAACCTCACCGATCGTTTACCGATCAGTGAGTGCAAATGGGTATGAATGCCTCGAACTTTATATTGATCTATAAATCTAAACGCAGACTTTACTGCTTTATTCTCCTAGTCTGTCAACGTTTAATGTTTGCTCACTAATAATTACTTGTACGAGGAGCATCACTTAAAATTTTTACAACATTCATTCTGTACCTATTTTTTACTTTGCTTGGCGGTCACAAAAGTTCAGAGAACACATAACCAAATTACGAGCAGAGGTCAACACTAAGACGGGTCGTCATCCCCTTGATTGAGCGCCTGCCACCCTCCCCGTGGATAAAGATACCGCAGTGTTTGTGAACCGACTCATTGGTGGCTTGTAATTGCATTAACCGTGTCGTATCGGGGTCACGGCATAAGATTATTAACTGTACTACTCAGAAACCATTTTTAGTTTTTCCGATTTTTTGTGCTATAGGATAATAGGACAAAGCTGACCTGAGGGCCTAGCACGAATATTTTGACGGATAGTATCGTAATCGTAACGTTAATATGAGTGAATTTTGAATCGCTAATACAACTATCCTATAGATTTTCGTTTAAATTTATACACCAAACAATTCCTATCATATATAGGTATGAGTAAAGTCTTCAGTTTAAATAAAAAATATGTGCGAATCAAATGTGTGTCATCATTTTGGTATTTGCCAATACTCACCACGTTTGGCAGGCGGGTTGGTGAGCGCAGTAAGGCTACCGCTTCACAGAAAGGACGCTGCTGCCCATCTCTCTGGTTAAGATTCCCTTAGTCGCCTTTTATCACATCTACGGGAGGAGATGCGAGTGGTGCACCGGACACCACACGGATAATATTTACTCACATTACGTAAAAATCATACGCATGTCAACGTAACATACATAATCAGCCCATTACTGCCCCACTGCTGGGCACGGGCCTTTTCTCCCGATGAGAAAGTTTAGGCCTTAGCCCACCACGCTGACCTAATGCGGAATGGCGGACTAAATACATGAGAACATTTTGGAGCCCTTTCAGGACTGCAGGTTACCTCACGATGTTTTCCTTCAACGTTAACGCAAGTGATAATCAAATTCTGTTCCGCACATGAATCCGAAAAAACTGGTGCAGGCCGGGATCGAACTCAGTCCCTCCTGTATGGAAGGCAAGCGTTCAACCAGTAAATTATCACCGCATGTCAACAATTAACAGTAATAGTACTAACAAAGAAATAATAAAAATTACATTAACATAAAAAATATAGACAATTGAATGTATAATAATATTCACTCAACGAAATAATAGCGAAATGTGTGAAATATTGTAGATACCATACGTGTTAGATAAGATTGTCTTGAGCTGAACTTAGCGACCAGCCATTTTTATAGCCAGCCATATATACGTTTATGGTGTAATATATATGTATAAAGATATAATACAGCCTGTATTATTTACAAACGATAATCAGGTATCTGCTATTCACGTCAGCACTATAGCAAATATAAAACGAGATATGAAAACTACAGCCTCGTAAGGACCAGCATCCCTAATTTAACATCATCATCGGACTTCTGTTTACAGCATTCTATGTAATTTGTATGTATGTAGGTGAATATGATTCTTGTACTGTTCGTTGAATATCAAAATTATATGTCAACAATGAAAACTTTGTTCACTTGGAACTTGAAACTACTAAATAAATTTTAGGTTATATAGTAAGTAGTATGCTGTACTAAATAATAATAATTATACCGTGTGGTGTCCGGATGAAGAATATAGCACCACTCCATCTCCTCCCGTGGATTTCGTAAAAGGCGAATAAGGAACTCTAAACCAGAGGATGGCCAGCAGCATCCCTTCTGTGAAACAGTAGCCATACTGCGCTCACCAACCCGCCTGTCAAGCGGGGTGCGTATTGGCAAATTCCCCCCAAAAAGATGACAATAATTTTGTTAATCTATGCTTTGCTCAGTATTGGACGTCCTTTGGCTGAAATGATGATACTAAATAAATATTCGGTCAAAGCAGGATAGACTGCAATCGCTCATAAAAACTACGTAATATCACGAAATAAATACTGGTTAGCACCTATTGATTGGTGTTTGTTACTTACTCCCATGCTCCATTAGTAAGAAGCTTTCAAATACTCGAGAGCATTACCCACCTCGGTATCACAAAGTTTTTGCTCTCATGCCGAAAAAAGTAACAAAGCGAATAGATTTCGTTGGCTTCGAGAAATCTTTGAAAAGAGATAAAATTTGTGCGCACGTAACGCCAAGACTCACCTAATAATAATTTCAACAAGGCACCTAATGAAAGGCGTATTTTTTCTTTTACGTGAACGTTACTTACAGGAACTGATCTGGAACTAAAAATTCACACCTATCCATGTAATCGTAGAGTGGACTATTGTGACTGTAGTTGCGTAGCACTTTCTCGCGTCACTAGCATAAAATACTTGGGGGTGATAGTGGATAAAAACCTTACGTGGGACAAGCATATTAAATCATTGGCCACAAGGATTAGAAAAATCATTTATGTATTTAAGAACTTACGTGCAGTAGCAAACCTACCACTATTAATTCAAACATACAAAGCTATATGTGAAAGCTTAATTAGATACTCCATATGCGCCTGGGGCTGTGCAAGTAAAACTTACCTGATTGCTGCAGAACGGGCTCAGCGTGCTGTACTAAAAGTGCTTATGTACCTACCTTTTAGACATCCAACTACATCCGTCTATGAGAAGGCTGATGTGTTATCAATCAGAAAAATATTTGTTTATGAAATAATAAAACGATTTCATAAAGTGACTGTGCCAAACTTACATGAATCGATTAAACGAGTTGAACGATGCCCGGTACCTCGCGTAAAATCATTATTTGCTCAAAAACATTATAATGTTTTGGCTCCACATATTTATAACATAATTAATAAAAATTACAAAATTAAAAAACATACAAACCATCAAGTCAAAAAAGTTTTGCGAACATGGCTGATGACTAGATTATGAAGCCACTGAGAACATTTTAATTAAGATATATTCACTATAGGTAATATGTGAACATACTAAAAGACAACTTACCAAACATACACAAGTACACACACAGAGACACACACATACCACACACACCACATAACACGCACCCACTACACACACACACACATACTGATTCACACTCACACAACACGTGCAGATTTGAGACTGTTTTCGCCCATAATGTTATTTTCTTTGTCATCTTATTGTTGACATAATATTGTAATCATTTATAAGGGGAAGACACTGGTTCCTGTAACACAGTATAAACTAGTTCAGGATCCAGAGAATTCATGTTAACTGCCACAATTATGTCAATAAAAATATTTGTATTTGTATTTGTATTACTTATATCCTTTTGAATTTCTAGCGTCTCGAATAGCTTAGGTAACATTCCAAACAGATAACGTAGTGGGTTCGCTTGATAGTTGACATAACTCATTTAAAATTGCATTTTTTTTAAAGGTAATGACTTATAATTATTCACTTGACATTTGCCTTGACTCAGTTGAAATTAAAAAATTTATGTTTTTTAATAACTTGACATTTGAGTTGATTAATTTAAAATTTCATATATTATATGTTATTTACTATTATAACATTGATTGAACATTAGTTATTGTTCATGTAACATTAAATTATAATATTCATACAAAACTGTGAATGTATGAGCATCATGTAGCCATCAATGTTATTTTTATTACTTATATTGATTGTCTTTTGCCCGGCTGTATTGGTCTGTCATGCTCGGGTCGTATATCGGCTCGTTCGGTTCCCTACAATATGGTTGAGCTAAGTGATGCTGATGTTTTTTTTTTTTTGCGTTGCCTACACTAGGATTTCTCCTGTGTCGTGGGTGCGTTTACAAACACAAATTCCACACACAATAGGTACACCCAGACCCGGAACAACTACCTGCAGATCGTGCAAATATTTGTCCCGTGCGGGAATCGAACCCACGACCCGGTGCGCTTGTATTCTCAATTATTTCAAAAGAGTATCCATGGCGTTTCTCGCCGGCTCTTCTCCACGAGATCAACTATTTCGAACCATGCAACTTAGATTCTGACGTTCCATAAGTGCTAATATTTGGTTTATTTGAAATAAAATACCTTGATTGACTGTGTTCAGAATTACAATAAAGAATTATTTGATTTTACTTAATGTGATTACATGTTATTGTTACGATGACAAATTACTGATGTGTATTTTCGTAAACTTAGAGAAGACTTAGTAAGTGCCTTGGCTCTCAATTACGGGAAGATATTAAATGGTTCACTGCCTATTAATCTAGTTAGTGCCCGGGACGACGTTACCGAGTATAAGGTTGTATGATTAAAACTTGTGTTTCTAACTAACGCTTTCGTTATTACTATTCCGTAATATAATAACAACGCCGTGTGGTGCCGGCTAAGAATGCCACCACCCCATCTCATCCCATGGGTGTCATAAAAGGCGACTATGGGATTAGCCGAAGGATGGGCAGCAGCATCCTTCGAGTACAATTATAACAACTGCGATCGCCAACCCGTCTGCCAAGCGTGGCGATTATGGCAAAACCCCCCAATGAGCACATTATCTTTGGGGGAGGCTTCTGTCAAGCAGTGGACGTTTATCGGCTGAAATGAGGATAATAACAAGGACCCCTGCAATTTAGTCACGCCCTTCAATTCAGCTCTCACTAAAAATCTTAAAAGAGGTGTAACTGTACACACGTAAAGACAATCGCTATGTAAAGGCCAGTTGCCTTAATGCCGGGAATAAATCACATATAGAATTTTAGTGACACTTAAAATGTTAATGTATACACAACTTTTAAAGAGAGATACGGTATGCCAACTTATCAAGTCAATTAGTTCCGTACAATTTATTCCTAGGCGACCAAATAAATAACTTCTTAATGTACTATTTGTCTACCCAACACTATGCCATTTGTACCCGGGTCAAATTGGGCCAGCCTTATTTTGCCGAAGAGATATGGCGAAAAGCATTTATAATCATACAAACGGATATATTTCAAACCATCGCTTTCGCATAATGGGTTTCTGTTGGCTCTGTATAAAGAGCAGATAGTAAATTCTAGATGACACACTTTTTCGTTAAATAAATATCTATGAACATATTATATGGCAGGATCTTGATGAAGGGTCGCGGGTGCGTAGATTGGGGAATCTGCATGGCCACACCGAGCGACCCCCGGAAAGACGGTGGCGCGCACGTGGTCACGTGCCGCCGTGTGCACAGCACAGCGTAATGCGAGGCTTGGGGGGATCGTTTACAATCCTCCCCGAGAAGTGCCTGGGGGGCGACCTTTTTACAGTCGCCTTCCCTCCGCTAGAGGGGGTGACCGCTTTACAGTCATCCCTTCCCAGATGTGCCTAAAGGCGTGGCACCAATGGGCGGCTCTAGTGTGATCTTACGAGGACCTGGAGCCCCCCCCTTCGGTGCCGAAGATGACCGCTCCAGTGGCTTTAGCCGGTAGGAGTCCGGCATACCCCTTCGCCCTTCCCCGGGGTGAAGGAAGTTCCATGTAGAATTTCCACTGGACATCAATAAAAAAAAAAGGATCTTGATGAAGCTATTGATAACAATGCTTGGTTTCTAATCATATACTAATCATTTTTAACCTTTAATTAAACGCCACCGTTTTTCTTTATTCATCGGACCGATGCTCTTCCTTGAGATATCTCAAGTAGCTATTTTTGCTAGAAATGTTTCTGGCGTCCAGAAGTGGTCTACAATAGGATGACTGGATTGCTCGAATTATCATGATACGGCTCATACGTCAAGACAGAGAGCGGCAAGACCTACCGCATGCACAATATGGAAAATTAGCAGCAGGGGATTAGTACAAAGGGCCTAGCACGAATATTTTGACGTGTAGTAACGTAAATGTATCGCTTATTAGACGAAAACTGACCATCCCCCTCTATCTCCGAAACTACTGAGCCTAAAGAAAATATATAGATATAAAATAATACACAATAAATAGCTAAAAAACTACTTACTTCTTTATAGCATATGGTTGATTAAGACAATTAAGTATATATTAATATATCCTCAGGTCGGACAGTAATATCTTCATCGGATGCAGTGTACCTCTTAAATCGGCAACGCGCCAGACTGAGAACCTATTTTTATTGGTGTCCAGTGGAAATTCTACATGAACTTCCTTCGCCCCGGGGAAGAGCGAAGAGGTATTTTATTTTGATTTTTTTTTTTTATTTGGAGAACCATCAGCGTTACATTATGTAACCTATAAATACATAACACAGCTGAGTGAGACAACTTTGAACAAGAGGAGGCATATACCTAGCAGAGAGAATCCAGGCTAATTAGATAGATAAAGCTTTCCTTGCCTCAGACAGCACGTTAAGTTGCCAGTCCCAGCTGTCATACGAATTTTAGTATAAGTGTCAAGTAAGAAGACCGAAATTCTGTCAACCGGTCTAAACTTAAGGATATCATCCATTAATTGGATTGCGGAGGTAGAGGAGTAGTCGGGCCATGTAAAATACTATATAAATTCAGCCGTATCTGGCCTAAAAGGCTTATTACATTACAATCTTTCAAAGCACCGTTACTCTAGTTTAGGGTGCCATGCCACTCATACCAATTCTTTGCCAAAGATTTGATAAAATTAATTTGACGCTGCGTCATGCCACTCGTCAATCTTTGCCCAAGATGTGATGTTTGAGAAGTGCCATATTCAATTTTACACGCATTATTCTATTTTTATAATCTACGTGGCTTGTATTATTTAGAAATTGGTAACTTTCATACTCAATAAATATTGCTTTCATAATTTGTTGCTTGACATTTGCTTCACATTTAATGTGATTGATTGAAAATTTTCAAAAATAATAGTTCATAAACATGTCGCGCGATGTGTGTTTTTCTACAAAGGGGGCTACTTACTAAATTCCACCTACCCGACTATCAGGTAGTTTCTTAAATCCGTTGGTACAAGAACATTGAATATTTGCATATTGAACAGCTTTTTCTCTCAACTGTAAATACTGCTTTACTTTGTTTATTCACCTGTTATTTTTTTTATTTTGAATTGGCGACTACTGTACGGCTACTTTTTGTAGTTTCGACAGGGTGCCTGAATAGTACCAACACGAACAATTCTGTCAGCACTCTGACTGAGTTAGAGCTTAATTGGCAGTGTAGTGCAATGAGCGAAGCACTAAATAGGAGCCACGCCCACCCTTTAAACAGCCTTGTTTAAATGGGCTACCTTAATAACCTCCAGAGTAATAGGGGTTTTAGAAAATACTACGATGACGAAATGTACCTGCGACTAATTTGGGTACTCGTGATAGTAAAAAAATACCCGTTTACGTAAATATTTACTAAGTATATCACAAAGAGAGAAAGAAATACACGAACATTATTCATTACATACAGTGAAATTATTAATAAAAGTATACTGTATTGGCTTCTGTTATGGTAGGAACTTACCAAAATAATATTGCGATCTTCAAGAACCAATATAAATTCTAAATGATTATCCGTCGGCGAGATTCGAAAGCGAAACCACACAACGGCAGTCCTTTTATTAGACGGCCAGATATAATAGCCGTTCATAATGTTAGTTGTCTACCGTTTAGGCCACTCAAGATATGGCATGGTGACGTTATTATAAGCGTACCATTCCAAAAAAATAATGGTCCTTAGCTCAGCGTCATTTACTTTAAAGGCTCTGCCCAGAAGTCCTGACATTGCAGTGCTAGTCCCATCAAAATCAGTCCACTGCTAATTATGTGAACGTCTTTAAGACACAGACAAAACGACAGCGTTTCCAAGATGGTTGTAACTTCTGTATCGATAGCATCCCAATTTAGGTATCAAAATAGTCTCGCTTGTCTTGATTTGTTTACTTTATAACTTCAGGTACAATGGTGGGATATAAGGCGGATTAAGTGTCATGTGGCTTTTCCTACCAGTCAACATTTAGGTTAAAAAAGAAATGCATCGAAAGAGGTTATTATTGAATTAGCCGTTACGTCCGGTTCATCATCATCATCATATCAGCCTCAGGACGTCCACTGCTGAACAAAGGCCTCCCCCTTAGATTTCCACAACGAGCGGTTACATGCCGCCTTCATCCAACGACTCCCATCGACCTTCACCAGGTCGTCTGTCCACCTCGTTGGAGGTCGTCCCACGCTATCATCCGGTTCGCTAGGCGTAAATTATATTTATATTCATATCTTCTGAGCATTTAAGAGGAACATACTCGAAAATTTAATTTAAAATTCCTGTTTAAATCCCTAAAATTTTCATAGACATCCCTTAAGCCTATTCGAGACAAACTTTCAGATAGACAGAAACAAATTCTAAATCAATCATTTAGATTAGGCATAAATATAATTTATCACAAATAAAATTGCATTCATTTTGAAATCCCAGACTGACACTTCAATTTTATTATATTGATTGATATGTAGAAAGGCTGACTTTCAACCGACTTCAGAAAAGGACAACCTCATATTTCTGATAGATTGACTGATTTGAATGATTCGTTTCCATTTATCTACCATTTTTCATACACATGCATCGACAACTTTTTTAAACCTCGCATTAACATTTTCCCAGTCGTGATTTCAACAGACGTAAATCTCCCATGCACAAACACCAGGACCCGGATCAACTGTACTACAAATATTTGTTCTGTGGGGAGATCTATCCCGCTTCAGCAAGATAAACAAGGAGAAAAAGAAAGCCAAGGGACTGGCCATTACGCCAAACGAGCCGTTTCTTACATCACAAGCTGTAGATAATAATAAAATTAATGAAGTATCGAATACAAATAAAATTCACTACACTGAAACTGATTGTATTACTTGTATTTTTATTTATTATTTTCAATGGTTTATTTTACATGTTTTAACAATCATTTCAGCCCAATAAAGTCCACTGCCGGACATAAGCCTCCCCCAAAGTTACACAACTACCGGTGTGGGTCACACCCAAGTGATGAGATTGGTTGGTGCTATTCGGCGGTTGTGACACTTGGTAAACAATATTTCAAGTGTGTTGGCAACAGCATTTTTTATGTAACAATTAAACCATAGCTCGTTCACCAGCCCGTTTGTAAGTCGTGGTGATTACAGCAGTATTTTCTCATGATAGTTCATTGTACTCATCATCCATCATTTCAGCCGAATAAAGTCCACTGAACATCACCAAAGATGGCCATGCAATGACCGGTCTGGGTGTGTTGTGTGCTAATTGGGCAGTTTTTTCATAATCACCACGCTTGGCAGGCGGATTGGCGATCGCCTATGAGTTGTTAATGTATTCGAAGCACGCTGCCCATCTTCCGTCAAACTCATAGTCGCCTTTTACGACACCCACGGGATGAGATGGGTTGGTCGTTTCGGGCTAGTGTTTTCACGGAAGTCTGCATCTCACTGCAGTAGCAAAAAGTTCTCAAATGGTGTAATTGCACTGATTTATGTTATTGTGCTATTTCATCCGTGTGGTGTCCGGACTAAGAATATAGCACCACTCTATCTCCGTAGTAAAAGGCGACTAAGGGACTCCAAACCAAAGGGATGGGCGGCAGCTTTCCTTCTATGTAACAGCAACCATTCTGCACTCACCAACCAGCCTGCCAAACGTGGTGAGTATTGGCGAATTCCCCTCAAAACAACGAAACAATTGTGAAAGTTTATGGGGGAGGCCTTTGTTCAGCCCTTTGTTCAGCAGTGAACGTCCTATAACTGATATAATGATGATATGATGTGTTTACCAATTCTTATTTTTGTCCATAATGATGACGAAGGGAGTAAAGCAATACTTGAAGAGCTCAGGTTACGTTTTACTATTTTAACCAGTACTCGAGTGCGTTCGAATTTAAACTAATTAAATAGTATTGCATGTAATGACGTATGTTCTCACCAACAACGTTGGCCAGTATATTCATTAATGTGTATGTATATTTGTGAAGTTCTACGTATTTATTATTGTTTTACGAGCAATTTGCGTAGAACTGATGGCTGGTAAGGTAAAAAGGTGCTCAAATGGTGCCCGCGCACCGAAAATCGCAGCGTAGGAAGACGTCCAACCAGGTGAAGGTCGCCGGGAGTCGTTGGATGCGGGCGGCATGTTTCCGCTCGTTGTGGAAATCTATGGGGGAGGCCTTTGTTCAGCAGTGGACGCCCTATGACTGATATGATGATGTATATTTGTAACACTTTATTCTTCTTCGTCTTCTTCACTTGTTTTAGTGGCCAAACCTTGTCAGAGTTGTTCAAGCCGCCCAAAGGGTTTGGCTTTAGGAGCGTTGTCAAAAGGCAACAAACGGGACCCACGGTTATACGTGCCCTCCGAAGCATCGAGACGCGCAGTTAAAATACCGGTCACCCATGGACTGACCGCACAAAGCGTTGCTTAACTCGCCGATCGCTTACCGGTCAGCGAGTGTAACTGGCTATTCGTAGTGACTCGCAACACTTTATTGAAGAATAATAAAAGAAAAGGTAGTTTATCTATTAGACAAACACCCGAAACATCCAACTCAATGAGTACTTGATAGGTAACGGTAACATTAGTAAACAGATGCGATCAATAAGTCGACGTGACCCTTGTACGCCGACGGTATTTTGCCGAGTTATTGACTGTACAAAGATGACCCTAATGTATCGGTCCTTCACTGGTTCTATATTTCCTTTTATTTTTACACAGTATTTCTAATTGGCCTGCAGTTCTGAGCAGCCAGTACCGTCTGGAGATACGATAACACCTCATTTCATCATCATTTCGGCCGAATAAAGTCCACTGCTGGATTCCGTTTTTTTTTAAAACGGGGCAACGTTGGGATTTCTCCTGTGTCGTGGGTGCGTTTACAAACACAAATTCCACACACAATACACCCAGACCCGGAACAACTACCTGCAGATCGTACAAATATTTGTTCCGTGTGGGAATCGAACCCACGACCCGGTGCGCAGCAGCCGACTGCATCAGGCCTCCCCCAAAGGTCACCACAACGACGAATATGGGTGTGTTGTGGGCTCATTGGGGGGTTTTGCCATAATCGCCACGCCTGGCAGACGGGTTGGCGATCGCAGTTGATTTGTTAGTATACTCGAAGGACGCTGCTGCCTATCCTCTGGCTAATCCCTTAGTCGAGTTTTACGACACCCACGGGAGGAGATGGGGTGGTGGTATTCTGAGCCGGCACCACACGGCACGATAACACCTAACGTCTCTAATCTCAATTTTAATAAACGTGCTGATTCATTAGTTGCTTCTTGACGATAGATATTATATGATGATAAATCACGACTATATTGTTGCATTTAAGGATTGATTGTTTACTGCGGATATTTTAAGTTCGTGCTATGATACCAGAAAATCCAACGATCAACAAAAACCCTGGTTGATATCATCATCATCTTCATTTCAGCCGAATGAAGTCCACTACTGGACACAAGCCTCCCCCAAAGTTACACAACTACCAGTGAGGGTGAGTTGTCCGCTGATTGGGGGGTTTTGCCATAATCGCCACGCTTGGCAGGCGGATTGGCGATCGCAGTTGAGTTATAATATACTCGAAGGATGCTGCTGCCCATTCTCCGGCTAATCCCACAGTCGCCTTTTACTACACCCAAGGGATGAGATGGGTTGATGCTATTCGTAGCCGGCACCACACGCATATAATAACAACAAATATGGCTGTCTGGATCTGTATACCTATTATACGCTACGCTCTACTTTGTCAATTGATTTTCAATAGATTTCAGATTTGATAATAATCGAGTAATTTGATTTAGCGTAATTGGAAATGTATACACGTTCTAAATTGAATCATTATAACAACATTATTATCATGGTTATATGATGTAATGGTTTACCTGTCCTTTTAAATAATTTATTGCGTCAAAGAACATATTATCGTAGGGGGTTAGTACAATACAGCGTAACAAGCATTACTAAATCCCGCATAGGTGTCTTAAGTAGCCA
This sequence comes from Diloba caeruleocephala, assembly GCA_947459985.1. Lineage (NCBI taxonomy): Eukaryota > Metazoa > Arthropoda > Insecta > Lepidoptera > Noctuidae > Diloba > Diloba caeruleocephala. Next base: position 7,073,625 of record OX381604.1, on the reverse strand, counting down.
AATTGAATTGAAATTTCGTGCACTGTGTGTACGCTAAAATATTCAGTTCTTTCACCCTCATGAAAAAATAATATGTATTTGAGACTTACGCGGTTTTTACCGATGCTTTCTGCTGTTTGCTGCTATCTCCGACGAAATCGAACATGAGAATAACAGGAATTAACTTATTAATTAGGTACATTTTATAAACGTTATTTCATCATCGTCATTTCAGTCGAAAAATGTCCAGTGCTGTACAGATGCCTCCCCCAAAAATTGCCACAACTATCGGTATGGGTTTATGTTGTGTGCTCATGTCCCCAACACATTTTGCCGCAATCGCCACGATTGGCGTCGGGTTAGCGATCGCAATTGTGTTATAAATGTACTCGAGGGACGCTGCTGCGCCATCTTCCGGCTAGTCCCATAATCGCCTTTTACGACACCCACCAGATTAAATGGTGGTAATCTTAGCCGGCACCACGCGGCAACGTAACGTTTGCTAGTTTCAAATTCATGTGTACATAATTAGAGCTTTTAAGCTTCGTTTAATGCAAATAAATCAAAATATAGTGAATCGCTAGAATTTGACTTTATAACACGAAAAACCTTCATGTGAAAAAAAAGTTAAGCTGTTTTTTACTTAACTGTATTAATAACTCTCTCTCTCTCTGCATTAAATATTATTTCTTTTTAAGAATCACGCCAAGTCTACATATATTTAGGTAAAGGTATAGGACCCGTTTAGGTCTTGGCAAAGACTCTTTTTCCCTCTTGTCATCGCGTAAACGTTTAATGCTTGATGTGGGCCTCGCAATGACCGCTACCACGACCAGACATCTCTTTCGTCGATTAATTTAATTTGGTTTGGTTTGATAATCGCATATTTTCTTGCCCTATAGGCGGATTTTGCTGGCCATCCTCTTCGTAAATACGCATCAAAATAGTTTACCGCTGTTTCAATCAGCACTTCATATAAGTAGTGATATATTTTTATCTACCCTTAAAATTACTAACTTATGTCTAAATCATGAACCGTTCCTCGACTAAAGATATGGATATTTGTGTTCGGTCACTACCTATTCTTAAATACAAACCTCATTAACAAGATTGGTTAATATTCGACATGGATTTTATAAATCGTATCGCTATGTAAGTAATTTTCTCATTTCTTTAATGCTTACACATAGATACAAATGTTTCACGGAATAATCGGGTTTATAAATAGTTGCGTAAATTTCATGTTACAAGTCAATTGAGGAAACCTATCATAAAGGAAATAGTGCTGGAAATGGTTCCAGAAAATAGTTCCTCGGCGTCTTCCCGGATTTGCTGCCACACTGTACGTATGCCTAGATCCGCCGTGAAATGACAGGGAAGTAATTTTAAAACGGAAACTGTATGTTCAGTCGATGGTATGTCAAAGGAAATTTATAAAGAAACACTCACTGCTCCTCATTTCTAATTAGATCTCGTAGAGAAATATCAAGCATAAGTCTCTCCATAGCTCACTGAGTGACACTAAGTTTTCTTATGAAGCCCATAGTGAGTGTCGACGTCACCGTGGAGCTTCTTGCCGGCTCTTCTCCATAGATCAACTATTTGGAACCGTGCAACTTAGTATCTGACGTTTCATAAGTGCCAATATTTGGTGTATTTGAAAAAAAATGACTTTGATATTGACCGTCCCATATGTCATCACTGATAACACACACTAGTTTAAAGATTTTCGTCTGGAGGCATTGCGGTAGTGTTGACGAAAATGAGAAATGAGGAGATCCGTAGAAGAAATAAAGTTACCGACATAGCTGAAAGGATGGGCGGGGCACATTGCTCGTAGAACTGTTGGGGTAAAAAGGTTCTCGAGTTGAGATCGTGCATCGGAAAACACAGCGTCCGACGATCTCCAACGAGGTGGACAGGCAACCTGGTCAGGGTCGCTGGAAGTCATTGGATACGGGCAGCATTTCACCACTCGATATTAAAATCTATGGGGGAGGCCTTTGTTCAGTAGTGGACGTCCTTTGGCTGATATGATGACTCACAGCTAGCTACAGCTCTATTTTGTTTGTATTAGATTTGATTTTCTGACAGTTGATAAGAATGGCCGTCTAAGTCCGTGAATGCCCAAATACAGCTGAAAATAGGTTCACTTTTGGAACCACCACGTTGGGAACTAAAAACGCGCCCCTCTACGCCACGCACCGAATTCAAGGCAAATACCAACAGAAGACGTAAGGATTCGTAAATGATATTATGTATTTTACAACTGCAGTTCGTTGTCATCATTTCATCATTTGTCGACTACAGACGACTGGCGTGCATAAGGGTAGCGGATAACAACTATGTACGGCCGTGGTGTAATATTTACATGAACACCACGTTTTCTAAAGGATTGGTGGGCGCAGCGTGTCGTTGTTAGCCAAGTCCAGGAGTAAACTATGGAACCGCAGTGATGTAGCAAGGGCGGCACGATAAAACACAGAGTAATTTAAAAAAATCATAGCCACACCAAATATTTTTATTGTCCAGCAGTTTAGCGTAATAGTCATCAGTTATTGGCCTTTTGGAAGGAAATCAATCATTAAAACTCCTTTCGCATTCCAACAGACTGATACCACCAGATTTCAAGACCTATGCCTTCTTTGGAGCCGAAGTTCCTGTTGTTGTCCATTGTTTGGGCAGATTTTTTATTTCTGGCATGTAATAATGGACCCGTGTCTCATCGCCGCATAAAATCGATAGTATCCCTCTTACAACGGTCCTATCATTCTTGCGACTTTTCCATTTGATCAACTTGCACACGCAAACGTGTCACCCACATTGGCGATATTTTTTTCATCCTCTATTCTTCACTCAAGATGTAATATATCCGTTCTTTGGAAATGCCTAGCCTACCAGCTTTTCCAGATAACTTTAATCGCCGGGCTGATAAAACCATATCTTGGACTGTTGTGATCATTTCCGCTGTGGTAACACTTGGGCGGCCGGAGCGATGGTCATCTTGGACTTATATGGCCCTTTTTAAACTCTGCTACCCAGTTTTTTACCTTTGCATTCATGGAGCACTATCACAAAAAAGTTTTGCATTTCTTTAAATATTTTAGAACCTATCATTCTTTTCACATTCAGAAATGTTTACTCTGCTCTTTGTTAGATTTTATCCATTTTCAATAAACTCCGAAACCACACCTTCCAATTTTAATTTAATGGCTTCATCAACGAGTCAATATTTATTGCCAATGGAAACAGTATATGCGTGATAGACATGTTTTTTTAAGTATCAACCCGCGTACGTAGATAGTTGCCGGATGATCTTGTTACAGATGTAGCAAAAAGTTGGTATTTCAAATAAAAAGCTAGTATGCATACAATGCCTACTATATTGTGAGTTATTAAATATAATAGCAACAACTAAAGATGACGGCATAAATCATGTACTCTGCTACCCTGAATTTTTACAAGCTTTTACTATGCAGGGTAGAAAAGTAGTAGTAACATAATGTGTTTGCTAATATTATTGGGACCTTTTTTAGCACGTCGCCCCACTAACGTTATTTTTACTATAGATCTTTGACACATGGCCAGCTGAGAGGCTTGGCGATAGCAAAACACGAAATTTTGCTATTCATGGTTGAAGTTCGGAAAATTCGTTATTCGTACCAATGCAATGTTTTGTGTGTGGCATGCGACCCTAAAATCTGGTACATGCACCGCGGGATGCTGGTACGTCTAACATTATTAATTTTCATCCAACGAAGCTCTATTGCAACTAAACTAATTAGATGGATTTCAGTCACAAGGAGTAACGATGCCATAGAACTGTAACTTAAGTGCAGCGACTGCTTGTAACAGGATTTTTTTGCGGGTGTAGTTCAATTAAACGTTTATTGTCTTTAAAAATAAACCATAAAGCCCTAGTGGCAAATTACAAACAGAGTTTTATGTAGAAACTATATAAACTGTAAGAATGTGGTTCTGGCACGACATGTTGCGCTTGCTTAAACTTTTTAATGGAACTGTGGCCACTTGGTCTTGCACAAAGCTTATTAATAAAACGAACCGTTTGTGTCGTTAATATTCTAAATAAGCTGCTACTTGCCTTTTCTTAATATATACATTGTTTAAAACAATAATAAAATAGTATCCTTCCCTTAGAAATATTCTCCAGTCTATAGGATAATTGGTCAAAAGATAATCATAAGTTGTCAAAGAACTGTAAAAAAATAGAGGCACTAGAATTTCTCAGAGCTACAACGACGGCGAAAAGACAGCTTACTGTAAAATTCTATTCAGTATACCACATTGCACTTAAGAACATCAAAGGAAACAATCGGATCAAAAGAGAACATCAGAATGTTTCATATAAAACGGTCAATAGTTGTAGGTTTTCCACTTTAGTAGGTTTCCTTTATATAAGGACTTGAATGCCTTGTGGTGCCGGCTACGAATAGCACTAACCCATCTCATCCCGCGGGTGTCGTAAAAGTCGACTAAGGGATTAGCCGGAGGATGGGTAGCAGCGTCCTTCGAGTACACAACACACCCATATCGGTCGTTGTGGTGATCTTTGGGAGAAGCCTGTGTCCAGCAGTGGACTCCATTCGGCCGAAATGATGAAGGACTAGAAATAACTAACTACTTTACTTCTTGCAGACCGTCTAGGGTGCTATACCACTCATTCAACTTCTTTATCCAAGATTTGATCACATTACTTTGACGCTGCATCATGCCACTCATTCGATCTTTGTCCAAGATGTGATGTTTGCCATTAAATATTGCTGTCATACCCATTTAGTAGTGATTGATTAAAAATATTGAAATGTCAAAATCGTTAAGCAAATAAAAAATAGATGAAATCATCTCTTTGACCAAAGACATTCTTATCGCCCTTAACAAATAAATCACTTTATTTATCTACTGTTACAAACGATTTAAATTGTATTGCTGCTCATGCAACTTTTGAACACAAACATGGTGAATCCAGCTTTTAAACAAAACAATTGCAATGGAATTATAGTTAAAAAAAACTAATCACAACACGCTTTTAATGAAGTATGAACTAAAAAAGATCATTTTTATAATTTTCATTAATTACACGCAATGAGCAAGCTCATTGCGTTTTTATATTACTTGGTACATACCGATATTATTTGTGTTTAAAATGGTTTGGGCGTGTAAAGTTAGAAGCGCCAATTGACAGATGCAATAATAGATTCGCTTCTTCTTCTCTTAGATTATAGCTTCTGCAGAGTATCTTCCACAATTTTACCAATGTCATGATATAACGCAAGGTTAATTATTCATTAAATGTTTCTCAAATGTGAAAAAATTCTACATCAAAACGTCCTACGGTTTTCAATTGTTTTTCAATAATAGATTCGCAAAATGACACTTTCGCAAACGTGACTGATTCGCAGAATAACCGATTCTCGGAATTTAATTCTTATGTAAACTTATTCTGTAATCAAATTATATTATTGTAATTAATTATGTAATTCTCATAGAATTCCGACCGGTTGCAATGAGCCCTATTTGATAAATAAACAATGGCCCATCATTGACGTAAAAGCTATTTAAAAAATGGAATTGATATAAATGATTTGATCGATAAATATATTTTCAGTTACGTAAAGTATAAATTTTGAAATAAACACCACCACAAAAATGTTTTGCGACCATATATCCAGTTTATAATATATCTAGATGAAATCTTATATACGTTATTCAAATAATGGGTGCCGATTGGCCTTGTGCGCTACGTGTCTCGGGTTCCATCCCCGCACGGAACAAATATTTGTAAGATCTACAGATAGTTGTTTCGCGTCTGGATGTTCGTGCATATCAAATGTATGTCTGTAAACTATACCAGGAGATTTCCTAAGGTGGGGCAACGATAAAAAATAGAATAAAATAAAAGAATAAAAACAGTAGTAAAAATATAAGGGTGTCAGTGTCTGCGATAAAAAATACGTCGCAGGAGGAATGCTTTCACAGGTTTTTAAGAATTTAATTTAATCAGTTTTCATTCATCGGATTCAATGAAAATCTTGAAGTTTTCAGTACCTATCGCGTTATGAAAGGGAACTAACTAAGCATTTGGATTTAAAATATACCAAGTACCTACTTAAAATGATAGACTAACTTTCATAAATTTTAATATTACTTGGCGAGTTTGCTGCTATGCCAAAGTATTAAAGAGCCAACATTATACGAGTATAAATAAAAATCTGACAAATGTATTTAGAATTTAAACAACATTTGGACAAACGGCACAAATGATTCATCATCATCATATCAGCCAAAAGACGTTCAATGCTGAATAATGGCCCCTCCTATAGATTTCCACAACGAGCGGTTACATGCCGTCCGCATCCAATGGCTCCCAGCGATCTTCACCAGGTACTCTCCACCTCATTGTAGGTCGTCCCACGCTGCGTTTTCCGGTGCGCGGTCTCAAATCGAGAACCAAAAAGGTTCTCCCCAACGGCCATCAGTTCTACGAGCAATGTGCCCCTGATTGCCACTTCTTTTCAGTAATCCTTTCAGCTATGTCGGCAACTTTAATTCTCCTACGGATCTTCTCATTTATGATTCGATCTCGTAGAGAAATACGAAGCATAGCTCTCTTCATAGCTCGATGATTGACTTTCAGCTTTCTTATGAGGCCGATAGTGAGTGACCACGTCTCTATCCCATATGTTATCACTGGTAACACACAATGATTATATACCTTATAAAAATACGCGTTAAGTAAATAGTTCTTAATCTTTCTAATCCAATCTCAATAGTTAGACGTACGATGAAGAAACGATGCCAAGAAAAAAATAACACTCTAAAGTAGTCCTCAAATCTGTAAAACATATTCTAAAATATAATATTTCCCACAGGTATTTCATATATTGCAACCATAAAAAGCTTTCCCAGATATTGCAATCCCTGTGGGTGTTAAATAAAACACTCACACATGTCACTGCAAACATGTTGATGTTTGCAGTGAAACAGCGAGACTCTCAGTTTATAACACCCCTCCCTACCTCGCTTTGATTGGATTTGTCTGGTATGTAAAATAGCCAAAACATCAACGAATAACATAAGGATGTTACATTTTTATTAGTATTGCATCGAGATTGTTTTAATGAAGCTAAGTAGTTTTCCTTCATTTTATGCTTGGTGCTCTGATCAAAGATAAGTAATCTCACCAAGATGTTTAAAAATAAAAGCCTCAACTCTTTTTAATTTTCAGTGCAGTGAAGTCGGACAGCTTTTTTTATGTGTTTGACTTTTTCTTATTCTATTACCATAATGCAACTACCTATATAAAAGGAGGTATTACATATTTTTTATTTATTCAGGATGAGAGATTCACGTCGCTATGTGATCTTTCGTCAACTAGTATCAATGAGCACTCGATCTAAAGATCAAATGGAAATCTATGTGTGTATGTATTAGCCAGGATAAAGTAGATCATAGATACAAATATCATTTAGAGATCATTTGTTTGAATTTATATATGTATACGTGTATTGATAATTTAGACGTATGTGGGATTCTTTGGATTATTGCCGCTCGTTACATCTCTATAAGTTATATAACAAACAGCTCAATTCAATTCAATTTTTCAATATGGCAAACAGTGCCGGTTTCGACAATTCTACCAATGTCAGTACACACCTTCGTCCATGAACTACTTTGCACTACTAATATAGTATAATATGTGCTTCCATAACACAACAAAACAGTCATATTTCTTTCAAATAAACAAGAGTCACTAGAAATGTTGACATAATTACCTTTCATGATTCTTAACTAACAAAGCGTCAAGTCTTTTTATTCTGTAATTTAAGTAACTACTAAAAGGATTCCTTTCTTACTTGTTTGTGGGGATACACTCTTTATATTATTCACCAGAATTCGTTTTATTAATGGTTTATAATAAATGCTGCAATTCGGTCACCTTTTACCCATTATTCGATCACCTTTTAATATCGATCATATTAATCAGATGTTAAATGTGGGACGACTAATAATAAACCTTCACCTTCTTCGTATTCATTCTGTTTGATATTTTTGTTTTGGTATGAAATATTTATAGACTGAAGCACATGCTAGCACTTGTTCAAATTTCTCGAAAACAACTAAGGATAATAAAAGCTTACAATTAAATTTTCATTCAAATGGAAAGTTAGGGAATACTACTTGAAATCGCATGATTCCTAATAGACAATTATTGGCATTGTCATAGTGATTAATTGATTATTATGATTTAATTAGGTATTGTAAGTAGTATATTTTAATTTATGTATATAATAACATATAAATTTAGCGTATTTTTTATATATGTATCTGTATGTATTTTATAATTATCATTCTCGAAATACCTAATTGGTTTTGTAGCTCTTTCAATGCTTTTCTTTTTTAACCCAAAGGTTTACTGGTTTTAATGAGAGAAAATGCCATATGCTATTAAGTCCGTTTTGTGTACCACCATTGTACATGAAAGTATAAATGAATAAATAATAGTAATTCTTAAACTTTCACGAATTGAATTCATGATTCACGAGTAGACTAGACGACGAGTCTACTTGTGACCACGGTCAATGCTACTTGATCGAAAAGTTGAGGTTAGTTAAAATATTATTTTGATATTAATCTATGCCGCGTGGTGCCGGCTACGAATAGCACCAACCCATCTCATCCCGTGGGTGTCGTAAACGTCGACTGAGGGATTAGACGGAGGATGGGCAGCAGCATCCTTCGATTAAATTAACAACTCAACTGTGATCGCCAACCCGCCTGCCAAGCGTGGCGATTATGGCAAAACCCCCAATGACCACACAACACACCGATTACGGTCGTTGTGGTGATCTTTTAGGGAGGCCTGTGTCCAGCAGTGGACTTTATTCGGCCGAAATGATGAATCTGTGCGCGAATAGACCCGATATTATCTCAAAATCATTAATAAATAATATCCTTCATAAACAGGATTTATACAACAGGGACGTCTATGTTCACGGCGAAACCTGAGCCTCCCAATTGTCACTACAATAAGTGGTCATAGGGAATATTGCCATAATCACCACGTTTGGTAGGCGGATTATTGATGGCAGTATATTGTTATCAGCATAAGATGGATATGCATATGGATGCTGTTGCCCGTCTTAGTTTCAACCTTAGTCGCCGACACCCATGGGTGGAGAGAGCGCGGAAAATTCTTTGCCGGCCACCATACGGAACTTTATAGAGCTAACAAGTACAGATTCGGACACGGGAATTAAGAATTATGAAAACTACAGCTTCCTTGCTAGGAAAGGAATACTAATTTCCGCTATTGAACACATAGTTTTACCAAATTACTAACTTCATGTACCTTTGGTATTCCAGGTAGGAGAATATTAATATTGCGCTGCTTGTTTATTTAGTATTCAAATTAAATATACCTAAATTAAATTGCAATTGCATGTCGAAAATTATGCTACTAATCTATTCATCATCATTTCGGCTGTAGGCAGCTGAACAAAGGCCTCCCCCTTAGATGTTCACAATTGTGTTGTCATTTTAGGGGAATTTGCCAGTACTCACCACGCTTGGCAAGCGGGTTGGTGAGCACAATATGGCTACTGTTCTACAGAAGGGACGCTGCTACCCGTCCCTCTGGTGTAGAATCCCTTGGTCAGCTTTTACGACATGCACGAGAGGAGATGGAGTGGTGCTATATTCTTAACCCGGACACCACACGCATTAGTAAGAAAGAGTGTGGGCACTAAAATACTACCCTGCGGTACGCCATAGATAATAAATAACTGCCTATACTACCAGTGTTGTGACGACACCAATGACCGTTGAGTGTTAGTTAAAACATGACGATAAGACCACTAATATATAATTTATTCATATTTTCAACTTTCACTCTATTAAAACACTAAGATAAATAATATCAATAATTTCAAGGCAATGCATAATAAATACCGTTATGCGTACTGCTGATAGTCTCAGACGAGGTCACACACGGATTTACTCAAGATCGCGCTATCAGTGAGTTCACGGTGATAACCTAGCGACCTCCTTCATCGAACATTGTATCATTGCTATTTTCATTAAAATTTCCAATATTGTATCGATATTACACTGCGATATGCATTCCTAGGTACCATAAATGCCTAACCTATGGAATATTGATATTATAGTTTTTACTTTCAGCATTTTAACAACCATATGCAAACTGTCATTTCAATGTTAGTCATCATATCAGCCAAAGGACGTTCTTTATTTATTATGTTATGGATGATCTCCGGGTTTTTTACTGTGGTGGCAAATCCTCGTGGACTTCTTGCGCCCTGGGAAAGGCAGAGGGGCATGTTGGTATCTTAGCGGCTGAGACTCCACGGTGTTACCCACGTATTATGTACGTAGAACAGCCTATGGCTGGGGTGTGGAGTTCGATGGACATTGGGCCGCGCCGGCGGTATCGGCCCGTTACTTTCTCTGATGGGCCCCGTCGTGACCTGGACAGCCGCACACCATAAAAGACCTTGAGACCGTGGTATGTAGGAATACATACCACGGTCTCAAGGTCTTTTATGGTCGGGCGGCGGATTATCCCAAGTTCGTCGCCCCAGGCTGCAACTACAAGATTTTACGGCGGGGAAGAGAGCTGGTCTCTTCCCTCTCCCGCTCCGTCACCTCCTTTGCGTGCATCACCTACGTCCACGCAAAAGGATGCGACGGCATCCCATGGGATCTCGCTATGTACGATGTACTGAACCACGACTGGAAGCGAAAGGTCACCATTTTTGACCGCCGCGATGAATTCAAGGCAGTCTCCACTGTTATGACAACAGGGCGTCTCTTCCGGGCTATGCAAACAAATGCCTCCCGAAGCTCCCATATCCCGAGACTATCTGCCTCAGCTAGAAGGTGAACACTCCAGCCATTTATCCATGGAGGGTCTTACCGCTGACGCGGTGTGCCTGGCAAATGATTTCCATTGGATTGCATTGTCGCCCAGAGTGATTCGTAAATTTGGAGTGAAAAATTAATTGTTTTATACTACCCCACTAGCTTTTCATTTCATTTGACTGAAGGAATAGGTTATTTTAATACTTGGTCTTACGTGGCCGCTTCACTGGGAGTGAATAAAGTTTAGTAATGTTTGTTTTTTTATATATATATTTATATTGTAGTAAAAGTATCCTGTGTCCTATTCCGCGACATAATCTACTTCTACGCCAAATTATATTAGAATCCGGTCAGCCATTTGAGCCTGATAAAGCCTCAAAAACATATAAACTTTCATATTAATAATAATAAAATATCACGTTGTTACGACGTGAACGATGGCTACGATCAATTCAATATCAAACAAAAACACTTTTTTGAAAAGGTTTCTGATGAGTTTGGACTATGGGCTAACTAATGAAGATCGTACAGCTGCTTTGCTATACCTTGTGGTGATTACGCATTGTATAATCACGCTTAATTACTTTACAGCAGTATCTTAAACAAACGCTGACGGTTTTCGTATCTACTTATTTAATATTTACTAGCGCGGCTTTAGCTATTTGAAGCAGCTTTGGTTAAAGTCGTTAGCAAAGGAGACTCGTGCGTTGAACATAAGGTTGACTCTTGAGTTGTTTTACTCGTATCAAGACAAAGTTTCGCGGCAAGTAATAAGTAAAGTAGTAAAGTAAGTAAATAGGTATGATGAATATAATTACTTATTTTTTCTTAATCATATCTTAATTTTTTTTAATAAAAAGCCTTTTTCGTTCGTTTGCAATCTTTAACAGCTTTCTTTCCCATTTTGAATAACAAAATGTTACTCGCAAGATATTTGATTCTACGGCTATCGATGGCGCGTAGAAGTTCGACTGACACAGAACCATCGCCGACAATAGTCATTATCAGACTGCGAGGGAGTTGTTGCATACAAAAACGCACGCGTATTTTGTGACAGTACCTATTGATATAGATATTACTATCTATTTTTCGTTTAAAATAAAGACTATCGCTAAATGTATAAAATCGTTGTGTGTTTAGACTAATCTATACACAAAATGTATAGGCTTAAATCGGTCACGTTTACCTGTAAAATTATCATCTCTGTTTTAAAAGATTATTTTTTGATATTTTTTTCTCTGCTTTAAAAGTTAGCCAATCATGTAACGAAATTACTAAAATGAAGTCAAAAACATGATAAATAAAATACAAAAATATCAGTTTCGAATGTTTTATAATTGTTAGAAATATCGATATCCCTGACGCCAACATTTTCAATCCGGCGCCTTAACAAGAGTAGCCATGGAGTTGCTTGTCCGTTCTTCTCCATACGAAATTTACATTTTGTAACGCCACAATTAGTCTAACTATTCATAAGTACCTCTAAATGGTTTATATCTTTACCCCGCAAAGATATCCAATATTTGTTATTAAAGCAATTTATACACAATATTTATTTTATTTTAGTATCCAATCTCAGAACAGATTGTAGTGCGTACTGCAAGTTGAACTTTCTTTACATATCAATTGCAGCGTACCTATGTTTAAAATGAAAACTACAACGAGTCTATATTTCATAAAGAATTATTACGAAAACCGCACTTTGAACACTAAAATAGTCAAAATTCGTATATACTGGAGGATTTCCACTTTCCAATTTGCCTTTTCATGGATTCGTATTTGAGAGCGAACAGGAAAAACATGAACTACATACTGCAAGTGGTAGAACGAGTACATCAATAAAAAAAACTAATACAACATCGACGAAAAATGCATTCGCTATTTGTGCAGGTACACAATCATACAATACTGCGTTTATTTAGCATGCACGTTCCACAAAACAACGTAAAAATTGTAAAGGAAAAGTTTAGTTACTTACTAAACGCATAGAGCTTGTGTGATAGTGAAATACTACTAGAGGTTTATACATTCCATACACATGCAGTCGCGCGTTTTGCTGATCGCGGGTGAATCACATTCAAGACGCCAGTATACGAAATCGCACGAGTCGAGATAAAAAAATCCTTCACATGACCCGCAGTAACTACTGCGCCTGTACTGGGGGCCTAAAATGGCCGCTTTAGGTAAAATCATAACACCATACACATTAGAAATCTCAAACAGGTCCAAAGGGAAAGGTTAAAAGGCCGCTTTATATTTTATTTCACTGAATCATAATATGATCTCAATACGATTCACACAAAAAATCACAAAATGGTCATTTGATCATACCTGATCATTAACGTGAACATTTTGACATTTCTAATGTGAATCGTATTATGATTCACCTAAAGCGGCCGTTCAGGCCCCCAATACACGCGCGGTAGTTACTGCGGGTCACGTGAAGCATTACTTTTTTAATGAATCATAATAACTTCTTTACGGAACTCTTTATGGACCAAGTGGAAAAGAGGGTGCCGATATGAGACATGGAATCTCCAGATTATTCCATCTCATCCCGAGGGTGTTGTTAAAGGCGATTATTGGATAAGCTAAAGGATGGGCAGCAGTGTCCTTCGAGTACTTTAACAACTCAATTGGGATCGCCAACCCGCCTGCCAAGCGTGGCGTGACCTTGTGTCCAGCATTAGAGTTTATTCGGTTGAAATGATGAAAAAGTGATGATATACTGTCGATTTTCTCTTTGCTTGCGTTATTTCCATCGACGGTACGCGAACCACAACACGATCACTTCGACGTACTCCATGTTGCATACAGACTGAATCTATTCTAGAATACTCGCACGTAAGAGCGCCCTTTCATGGCGCAATATGGAGCTTCTGGAGGAGCTCTTAGCTTTTACGATTGATAAATAACGAGTGCCTTACAGTAGATTATAGTTTTTTTGGTAAGGTTCGTGGTCTATCAGATCTACTAGATAAAACTCTGATTATCATTAAAATATTAATTTCCGCACAGCAGAATAAAAAATCGAATGTACGCGGTCTAGTGACCGTGGTGGCCTACTCACTGGCAACGCACGCTGTGACCACCTAGATCCAACAGCAACACAGAAACATAATTCAGTGGCTCAATTTGTGCAATCTACTGAAAGCATTTGGATTTTTAACGGTAGTTGAACGATGTACTTCTTACGCAGCTATACTGCTCGCGATTTTCAATTTTTGCATTTTACCTAACGGATTTATCGATATCCGTTGAATGCAGTAACACCGATGAATGCACTGATATATGTAAATGGCATAATAATTGTTAATTATACCGATACGAGACGCGTTCAGCTGACGAACAAATGGATCTGAATATCACAAATACAAAAAAAGAAGACACTAAATAAAAACGAAATCAAGATAACATTCGCATGGAACTAAACTAGAAAAAATATAACAATGATCATGTTCTAGCGTATGCGACACAGCAGGTACTTAACGTGCAGGTAGAAGATGCTTAGGATGAATAGAAAGACACGCGTAAGTGATGCGTTTCATTGCTAGAAGTATTCTTTTGGCTTACAAAAATATAACCGTAGTTTTTAAGTAGTTAATGGCACGACGCTCAGCTTCGAAGGAAACAAGGAAAGCATCAAAAGCGAATTGATGTTTTATACAATTTACATTTACAAAAGGACTTCACATAACAATACTACATATTCGAAATGACAAAAGAATATGAAGAAATTAAACAATTTGTATAAAAGCAACAAATCATGCAGGTTTAATAATATTAACTCAATACTAAGCACGTTAAAAGTTGTTCACTACAGCAGTTTTTTCATCATCATCTTTTATCATAATTTCAGCCGAAATACGTCCACTGCTGGACAGAAGCCTCCCTAAAGATTGCCACAACTTGTTTGTTATTTGATTGTGTGCTCATTGGGGGGTACCATAATCTTTTTTAACTAGTATAGAATAGAACAGATGAAAGTATTTAGTTAGGAGGGAATTTGCCAGTACTCATCACGCTTGACGGCGGATTGCTGAGCGCAATATATCTACTGTTCCACAGAAGGGACGCTGCCGGCCATCCCTCTGGTTTAAACTCAATGAGTCGTCTTTTAGGACATCCTCGGGAGGAGGTGGAGAGGTAATCACATGCATAATTTGATTTAAAATGAATTTATATGCACCCGACCATAACCCTACTTATTTTCTAAGGACATTTTTGCGAACCCTATTTCTACAACGCCAAATCATTGAAGAGCTATTTAACCGATGGGTTATTTGATCGATGGGGTATTCCATCGAATAGCCACATGTACAAACTACTATACGTATATATACGTATAGTAGTTATGGCGCAATGCCGCGAACAAGTATACACATACGAAGTGCCTTCCCTTATGACGCAATAGTTTAACAAGCACCTAAGTACTAGCGATGACATGGGAGTTTGTACATGTGGCTATTCGATGAAATAGCTCACGAAATAGTCCGCCGAACAAATAAACCATCGGTTAAATAGCTCTTCGATGATTTGGCGCTTTTTACTCTCTTGCATACCGTATTTTATATTTTTATACCTACATACAAATATTACATTCGCACATACCTAGTTAATGTCTTTAATAAGCACAGAGAGTAATAAAAAACATTAATATACGCCAGCGAACTCTTAATTGCTTAAATTAGCTACAGCTCTATCTAGAATATAGTAAAGAACATTGAAATTTTGATTGTGTTGGCGTATTTTTAGCTGTAATTGGACTCATTTATCTGCCGGAGATTTCCAGAATTATAAATCTGACTACGTGTTTATGGCAGAGCTAAATTTCACATTAATGAAGATGAATCCTCCTCTCCACATCTTAAATGACTTGGCCATGAAAGTGGTGATTAAAATGAAGTCAAAGAATATATTAAAATATGCCACGCGTTTTGCCTTTAAGCGAAAGTATAAAATCACGCCGATGAAGTACTCTCTTCGAAAACTTGACCTAATATTTGTGGCTTGCACTTGACACGTTTATATCAGGCATGTCTATTTTGGTGATTTCTTAGTTCACACGTGTGTACATAATATGCCGACTGCGTGAATCAACAACGTGCTCAATCTCTATCATCATCGTCATAATTTCAGCCAAAAGACGTCTGGGTACTGTTGAACATAGGCCTCCCCCAAAGATCGCCACAACGACTTGTCCTGCGCTTCTCACATCCAGCGGATTCCCGCAACCTTCACCGGGGCGTCGGTCCATCTCGTGGGGGGTTTATCCACGCTGCGTCTTTCGGTACGCGTAGTGTATATTCTTTATATTGTTTTATGTACCCATTCAATTGTCGCTAGGTAAAATCTCTACCAAATACCTCTCTTGGAATTTCGATTTAGTGCAGACGAACATTCATTTGCAGTGTAACGATAATATAGTGGTATTTCCGATCGGGAAAACTTCCATTCCGTGCAAAACAAAATACGGATACCCGATAACAACTTTATAATACAAATAAAACATTCATAAAGTTTAATGTGACCTCCATTTTAACAGAAAACGACAAATTTCAGTGTAATCCAGTAAATCATGCCTATTTCAAGAAAACAATAAAACATATGCAACGTATTTTAGTAATTCGGCAATAACTATTAGTAAGTGTTTTAGGAAATATTGTTTGTATCACAATGAGTCTGAATTAATAATAGTATTTTTATGTCATCATCATCATATCAGCCATTTATACTTCCACTGCTGAACCTGCCCCAAATATTTCTACAATTGTGTCATAATTTTGGAGGGTATTTGCCGCTTGGCAGGCGGGTTCGTGAGCGCAGTGTGGTTACTGTTCCACAGAAGAGACGCTGCTGCCCATCCCTCTGGCTTAGAGTCCCTCAGTCTCCTTTTACGACATCCACGGGAGGAGATGGAGTGGTGCTTTATTCTTAATCCGGACACCACACGGCCTTATACTGTATTTTATGTGACTGTTATTAAATGATTGTTTATATTTATAATCTTATTATTAAAACTGAAATCTTCTCAGCAGTCAGCGTTGCATTCTGAGATACTCCGAACTGCAAAAGGTTTAGTTTTATAATATCGCTCAGGTATGCACACACTTTAGTCCGTAAACGTCCACTTCTGAACACAAGCCTCCCAATGGATCGGAGAATGTTTCAATCGTCACGCTTGGACGGCGGATTGGTGATCGCTGTATACTGTTATTAAAATATGGTAAGTCACTTTTTACGACTCCCATGACCCCGACACGGTCTATTCTTTTCCGGGAACTATACGGGACATCTATAGGATAGGCCTAGGGTAAAATTCTCGGCAATTAGATTTTCCTTAACTGTTAAGATAGAATAGTACAGATTTTCTAGATTTTCTATGTTGATCAAATTTGATGGTCTACATTATCAACAATCCCGGTCTAGCGGTCTGATAGGCTGACCTGTCAGTACCATTAGTAAGATTGTGTGACAAAAACAAGCTTTGTAGGCATTCCATGAGCTGCTTGATAAGTTCTATAATAAGACATAGATAAACATTTTAATATGCAAGTATCGAAATAAAATCAGTTCGAAATATCAGACTTAAAACATTGTGGTTTAACTTCACTAAAATCACTTCCCATTTTATCATACAGTAATATGTACACTGCGCATAAATTGTACATTTTGACAGAAAACTTATTGTCATGCAAAAAATACAAGACACCCCTGTTTAGTGTTTATATATCGTAATCCTGGTGCAGGTATATTTCACCAAAATTTATCGATATGATGATACGGTGTAGAGCATGTCACTTATATCATAAAGTAGATTCCCGAAATGCCGTTATGTAAGGGGTAGTTGCCAACTCCGATCTTGAGAGCTGACCTTCCCTGCTTCACATGCATAGAAGTGATTTTTTGGGTGTTTGTGGCGGTATGCAATTGCGCTTACCGATCGCACACTTTCACTCAACGCTCATGAGCCGTGTCGGACACTATACATTCGGCGATTCAGTCCATCAAAGAATATATATAGATATATTTATCTAGTCATGCCTGCATAATATGTTGATATGCCTTTCTTTTTCTATGTAACAGTAGTTTATTTGAATTATTTATTTCTATAATTAATGAAAAGGTTTTGTATTAGTAACATATGCTTACATATTAATACTAATTCATATCGGCCATTTATACGTCCACTGTGTCATCATTTTGGGGGGTATTTGCCAATACTCACCACGCTTGGCAGGCGGGTTGGTGAGCGCAGTATGGCTACCGTTTCACAGAAGGGACGCTGCTGCCCATCCCTCTGGTTTAGATTCCCTTAGTCGCCTCTACGACATCCACGGGAGGAGATGGAGTGATGCTATATTCTTAATCCGGACACCACACGGAATAGACATAAGTAATTATTGGTATTGATTAAAAATGTGAAGTCTGTATAAAGAAATGTTATATAAAGGTAAAATTTATTGTTGTTATAGTATAGGCTATACAACATCTCCCACTAAAGCATAATTATCTCTCTCTCTACGTTCGTTATCAAGTGGTTCATTCCATTGACTGCTGCGTTCAAAACGTTTGCCGTGTTCTTTGTATCTAGAAATCGCATACAAAGTCACAAAACGCCTCTATCGAGCTGTAAGGATAATAGATCTATCACAATATTCGCCAAAGGATTCATTAGTTATGAACATGAGCTATTCAGCATCTGATCTATTCAGATTGTATGCTTAATAGGGTTTTTCTACATTCAACACGTAAGCACACAAGTAAGCATTTGGTCCTGGAAATGGTGCCTAAATTCCCCGATATTTTATCATTACTTTGATACTAGACTGAAAATGTCATCATCATATCAGCCAAACGAGAGTACCTACGTCCACTGCTGAACAAAGGCCTCTCCCATAGATTTCCATGACTGGGTCGTCAGTCTGGAGGAAATTTGCCAGTACTCACCAAGCTAGGCAGGCGGGTTGGTGAGGTGCTGCCCATCCCTCTGGTTTAGAGTCCCTTAGTCGCCTTTTACGACATCCACGTCAGGAGTTGGCGTGGTGCTATATTCTTCATCCGGACACCACACGGAATCACTGAACATGTAATATGTCGGTATATGGACTATATGGCAAATGATAAATAATTATTTACTACTTATTATGATTGCCGTGTGGTGCCGGCTTTGCCGTGTGGTGCCGGCTCAGAATGCCACCACCCCATCTCCTCCCATGGGTGTCGTAAAAGTCGACTAAGGGGTTAGTCGGAGGATGGGCAGCAGCGTCCTTCGAGTACATTAACAACTCAACTGCGATCGCCAACCCGCCTGCCAAGCGTGGCGATTATGGCAAAACCCCCCAATGAGCTCAAAACACATCCATATCGGTGGTTGTGATGATCTTTGGGGGAGGCCTGTGTCCAACAGTGGACTTCATTAGGCCGAAATGATGAATGACTTATTATGAGATAAGTAATGATCACCTCCACATATCATTGTTATTTATTCATCACGTCCGGCCGTGTGGCTCCCGGCAAATAATAGACTCCTCTCCACCAATGGTTGTCGTAAAAGTGACTACCTAAGGTAATATTTTCTGAAGTTTACGCGATCAGCATCCATTATATCGAAATAGCTTACGGAAATATATCGCGTTTGTTTCATTAATTCTATACACTTAAGTAAATATATTATATATACGTGCAACGTGCAGCCCTCATCTGAGTCTGCTCGTGACCACGGACACTGCAAAGTGTTCGAAACGTGGAGCGAATTAAGAGTAGTATTTTATTTTATACATTTATCGTGCATGCCTTCATATTCCACTATACTAATGTGTGCTTAATTATGTATTGCACATTGATGTTTCAGGTATTTATTTTGACTATTTGACTAATGTGAGTATATAGGGTAGAACATAACATATTGCTTTATTTTGTAATTCATATATTTGTATATTAATAATATAATAAGTGTATGTGCTAGGGTTGCACGTCGCACGTATGGGTGCTGTACGTAAGTACATCGAATGAATGAGATAAACGCAATATATTCCCGTAAGCTATTTGGATTCAAAGGTGACTAACGGTTAATATCAAGTGGATGGGCAACAGCATCCTTCCGTGCCCCGAAAATAATCCCCTATGATCGCTCATGTAGTGATCATTGGGAGGCCTGGTTCAGTAGAGGATCTTTACGGCAGATGTAATTAATAATTTATCCGCACAAACTAATTGTTAAAGTAATACGAAAAGAACGCCAATCTATAGCAAATACTAATACAATTTAGAAGAGAGGAAAACATTTTTCAAGTCAAATACTCACTAGGTACAGATACTTACGAAATCCCGGTACTCCCGATAGTGCATTTAGAGGCGGTACCGGTAATTTCGATTCTCTTAATAGTACCAATACTGCAATCCCCACTTCACTATACAGGTTGTCCAGTAAATAGCACGACATACTGCAGGGGGTGAGAGCTTGGGTCAATAGCTACCAAAAAACACAATATATGTTCAAAATCTTACGGATTTACAGTAGTTGTACCACTGTAGGTTAAAGTTAAGCGATAAGAAAATTGTACTGTGAAAATTTAAATAAAAATTAATTTCTTGAAAACATTTTAGTTTTTAATAGAATAAAGACTTGTCAATGAGTACAGTAACTATTCACAAATAATTTGAGGTAAAAAAAAACTAGAAAAGCAATTTTTCATTACGAGATGCTTAAAAATCTGTGTCAAGGTAGAAATTTTTCGATATTTCGGAAAATTTTGTACTACTGTAAATCCGTAAGATTTTGCTGAACATATATTGTTTTTTGGTAGGTATTGACCCAAGCTCTCACGCCCTGCAGTATGTCGTGCTATTTACTGGACACCTGTATGTACAAGTAATTTCAATTAGATAGATTGATTGATGTAGTAGTTACACAGGATCGTGTCTTCTATGAGTAATTAACTCAGTATAAGTTTATTTGTATCCAATGATAGATACATTGCGTAGTTGACTGTTCCTGTAATTGGTTATATAATAGATAAGTATACAGGAACAGTAGAATAAAATATATAAAATTGTGACCCTTTAAAATATGTGTATGAGCAGAATCTGAGTTAACCCTATGGGGTAAATAGGCTACTATAACCTGGGGGAGGTATTATAGGGGCGACAGAAACTAAAAATCCTTTCAGGTTAAGAGCCGTGCGCGTTTACGAATGGAAAGAGCTGACGAAAGGCGTAGGACCTTATAGGATAGGCTTATATGCTCTAGTGTGATCATACGAGGACCTGGAGCCTCCCTTAGGTGCCGAAGATAACCGCCCCAGTGGTTTTAGCCGGTAAGAGTCCGGCATACCCCTTTGCCCTTCCCCTGGGCGAAGGAAGTTCATGAAGAATTTCCACTGGGCACCAATAAAAAAAAAAAAGGATTGGCATATATAGATAAGTCTATCTTATTTAATGGCAAATAAACAAGAAATTAGATTAGTCAACAGGATAATACTACGTCATTTATTATAAATTATTTTACCAACAGTACTTATAAGAATTTGCTGGAACAAACTTGACTTGTTTATAAATTATTGGCCCCGTCAGTAGACAGGGTAACTGGAAAGGGGGAAGTCAACGTAGACACGAAGTGAAATAGTGTTTTTTTAAGCGATTCCTCACCCTGCTATGTCACCTGTGTTGTTGGTACAGTTTACAGACACAGATCTCACATGCACAAACACCCAGACACGAAACAACTATCTGTAGATCATGCAAATATTACTTCCATGCGGGAATCAAACCCGCGACACGTATTGCAGAGATAACCAACTGATCGACCATGCGTTTAAAAATCATAGAGTAGACATATATATAGTGGCCGTAAATTGAGTTAGTCATATCTGAAATTAATTCTATCGATTTTAATCTTTATAATAAAAAACTTTTAAACGATTACATCGCGTATACGAGTAGTAAAGATTTTTGTTTTTAGAATTTTTTTTGAAAAATTTTACTACAGCATTCATGGCCTCAGGATGACTAAGGTAACACACGTGTAACTGATTTTTAATGTTAATAACTCTACCGTACAAATATGATAAAAAAAAATCGATTCACGCAGTAATCAGTCACAGCGTCTTGATGTTTATCAATGCGGTATGAAGTCTGTGACTTAACTGTTTTAATTTTAGCTGGTTGGTACTTGCCAACCACCTTTTCCATTGAAACTAGCGTATTTTTTATTTCAATGGGCTCACAAAACATTCTTGATTAGATATCGGTTCCCTATTCTCTACTTGAGTTCTGTCATAGCGAAGAAAATGGTTTGTCTATAGCATGTTCACACACTGCAGACTTTGTGAAGCGTCTATTCTTGACGTCAGCTATTTTCGATATTAATTAGTAAAATCAATTTAAGTAAAACATGCCAAACATTGCCGTGTGGTGCCGGCTCAGAATGCCACCACCCCATCTCCTCCCATGGGTGTCGTAAAAGTCGACTAAAGGATTAGCCGGAGGATGGGCAGCAGCGTCCTTCGAGTACATTAACAACTCAACTGCGATCGCCAACCCGTCTGCCAAGCGTGGCGATTATGGCAAAACCCCCCAATGAGCCCACAACACATCCATATCGGTCGTTGTGGACACCTTTGGGGGAGGCCTGTGTCCAGCAGTGGACTTCATTCGGCCGAAATGATGAAGTAAAACATAACATAAATTGCTTTTATACCATGCTGTACATCAAAGTTTAGCTCATGAACAATAGTTTTTTTTCAATATATTGTATCTAATTAATAAAGTAATTCACGCAACACGCTAGATCATTATCATCATCCTTCATCACCATCGTCACGCAAGCCAAAGGACGTCCACAACGATCAGTTACATGTCGCCGGCATCTAACGACTTCCACCCTCCTTCATCAGGTCATCTGTCCATCTCGTTGGAGGCCGTACCACGCTTCTATTCAACACGCTAGTAGACTGGTCGATTTTCTAGTTTCAGCTAAATGCTGGTGGACACGTCAACTTCTCAAGTTGGAGGGTTGAACAAGAACACAATCAAGCAAACTGGGTCACAAAACAAATTGATGTACTTTACAAAATAATTGGAATCTGGTGCGTTATGGGCTAGAGCTGAGAATACGCTACCACTCCTCACTACTACTACTACTCAGACGAGATAATATTACTCAAATTTCGGAATGAACAAATTTAATTTATTAAACAATTCATTTATTATTAAAAAGACATCCACTGCTGGACATAAGATAAGATAGCCACAACAACCAATCAGCCTTGTGTTGTGTGCTCATTAGGGGTTTTATCATAATAGCCACACTTGGCAGGAGGGTGGGTATGCGATCGCAGTTGACTTGTCAATATACTCGAAAGACGCTGCTACCTACTCTCCGGCTAATGCCACATAGTCGCTTTTTACGACACCCAAGGAATGAGGTGCGGTAGTGATATTCCTCGCCGGCACCCGACGGTAAAATTAAAATTAATTTATATTAATAAAGCATGTTTTAAAGCCGTGTGGTGTCCGGATTAAGAATAAAGCACCACTCCATCTCCTTCCGTGGAGTTCGTAAAAGGCGACTAAGGGACTCTAAACCAGAGGGATAGGTAGCAGCGTCCTTTCTGTAGAACAGTAGCTGTTCTGCGCTCACCAACCCGCCTGCCAAGCGTGGTGAGTACTGGCTTATTCCCCCCAATATGAGGGCACAGTTGTGGAGATCTATGGGGGAGGCCTTTGTTCAGTAGTGGACGTTGTATGGCCTGTAGGATGATGATGATGTTTTGCCAAGTAGTGACTATGGCAAAACCCCTGAATAAGCTCACAACAGAAACCCAGACCAGTCATTGTGGCGATCTTTGGGCGAGACCTATGTCCAGCAGTGGACGTCTTTTACATGGAGTGATGATGATAAAAGCTTTTATTAAAATGTTGTGTGTTGACCAATACTATTTTATAGGGACAAGAGACCAAACGTTTTACATATCTTTTAGATTCGGTGAATGTGCAAAAATATCCCATTTGATACTTACGAGTGACCATTTAGGCGTGATAATCAAGTTAACGCAAGTAGTGTAACTTATTGCTTTGTTGATCTAGAAGCGCTTGTAATTTTTTGCGTCAATTGGCTGTTTCCCGTTTGCGTTCCGTCTACCTACACAGAATTTGAACGTTTCTAGTTTTTCCTTTGCGAATTATAATCCATAGTATAGTAGAATAAATTAATGATCATAGTAGCCTGCTAAACATTGGCAGACTCATAGACCGGTACAATAAACGGTCCAAGCGGAATATCTACCTAACCATATACACCGCGCTTGGTAAACATTGATGACATCAGAAGTTAAATGGTGAGAAGTATATTTTTTGCTGCTAGAAAAGTGATATAATTTATTATCTAATCATTGCTAAAAATGGAAATTAACAATTGTTTTTTAATAAACGCGTCCCTGTAACCTACTTACTGTGGCCTTGAAATGAAGTTCACTATTTTTGCAGGACACGATGTGTGTGTAATAAGTTGATCTAGAAAATATTTATATACATTAATAATTTTTGTAAATAATAGTAGAAAATGTTTGTTACTTTTGGTGGCGAATCTCGTAACTATTCTGATAGATTAATAGCAATCCGCTGTTTTGGAGATTTTGACAAAGAAATGTGAATCAAAAGTTTCAATGGCAACTAGTTACACCTTTTTTTATTGTTATCTAATAGAAATTTTACAATGAACTTCTTTCGCCCCTGCTAAAACCACTGGAGTGGTCATCTTCGACACCGAAGGGGCGCTTCAGGTCCTAGTAAGATAAATTTAGAGCCGCCCATGATGCCTTTAGGCACATCTCAGCGCGCACATCTGTAAAGCGGTCAGCACCTCTAAGGAAACTTGTTATACCTACCAGGTTTTAAAGTAAGTGTATATTAATTGTGCAAAGGTAACCCCGCACCAGCGGCAACAGCAGCTATCGCACATCTAAGGATTCCCAGTGGAAAAGAGCCTGAAATTGATAGCCGAGGATGCAATTTTTAGTTCATTGATCGTCCAACAGACTGTCCGTCAACGATTTTTGCTGCCTAATCGCTATCGGCAAATACGACGGCATATACCAAAATGACGATTAAGAACGGCGTCTGCGCGATTTACGTCTGTCGCAAAGCGTCTGCGACTTACGTAATCAGCCCGCAAGGTGGTGTGGGCAATTACTATTTGTAAAAATAAATCAAATTATAAAGTTGTGCATTGGGTTTTACTCTCGATTCTGAACAAATAATGTCGTGTGGTGCCGGCTCAGAATGCCACCACCCCATCTCCTCCCGTGGGTGTCGTAAAAGTCGTCTAAGGGATTGGCTGGAGGATGGGCTGCAGCGTCCTTCGAGTACATTAACAACTCAACTGCGATCGTCAACCCGTCTGCCAAGCGTGGCGATTATGGCAAAACCCCTCAATGAGCCCATAACACACCCATATCGGTCGATATGGTGATCTTTGGGGGAGGCCTGTGTCAAGCAGTGGACTTCATTCGGCCGAAACAATGAATGTCAGGTTTTGGGTTATTTCAATTACACGTTGTATATATTAATAGTTTCTTTTTTATAAGTGATACCGTTAACCGTCATACCAGCTGAAAGTTAAGCTTAACAGGAATTTACGAAAGCACCAATACGAAAAAAAGTTGTTTTCCAGTGCACTCATTTCCCCTTTCTGCCCCAACGCCATCGGAAATCCTTAACTAACAAATAAATAAACACACACACATCGGCCCATAAACGTCCACTGCTTAACATGGACCTCCCAATGATCACTACAATGAGCGGTCACACCCATGGGTGGATAGGGTTGGTCTTTAATTTGCTTAATATATACCAATCAAGTTAATTATCGTCTTGCTGTTTAAAATATAATAATAGATAAATAATAATCATAATGCTGGTGTGTCCCATTACATGTTAGATTAAAATTCTCTAAACGGCCTCTGCGTGTTGGACCCATGTCCCAGCGTCCGGGTTCCTCCTTATCCGTTGCCCGTTTCGCCGTTACACGATGTAAACCCGTGAAAGGAGAGACTTGTATATAATAATCACTTAGTTTGAATTAGCTTATCAAATCGTTTTAGTGCTTATGAATCTTTTGACGACAAATTTATTATGTTAATATTCTATATTCACCATAATACTTTAATTTATGTTGTGTATAGCGATTGTGTATTATACAATCATAGCATACATTTGTATCGTATTTTGGCAAACTTTTTAAACTAACAATCAATGAAACATCTGCTCAAAGTATCGCACGCTACTAAGATAAAGTCCGATCCGTAAAATTTTGGCAAGCTGTGATAGTGTTGAATTTCGTAGTCTGCAGCTAAGCTCTCTGTACCATAAACAACACTCTAAAAAGGTTCCGGTTGAATCGATGTCGTGTTAATAAACTACGAACGTAGCAAACGAGGGCGATCGCAACCTGCCGCCGGTATTAAAATGGACGTGCATTTTGCACCTGTAGCGCCCGTCCCGCATATGGCCGACGCGTACGTTAGTGGATCCGTTAATGTTTGATGCAGATTGATCTAGTCTTCTGGTTTCCTCATCTTTCCGATTCGCACGCAACTATCACATCTCACCAACAATATAAATTGCTAGGATGTGGATGTTCGGATGTTGTGACGACGAGAGTCTGAAGTGATTTGGATGTAATTCTACACTTTATAATGTCTAAATTACCAGGAGTACATCTTTTATTGAAAAATAATATTGGTACAATTAGTAAAAGCAATTAGTAGCTCATCTCGTAAGGAAAGAAAATGCCCTGCAAGCAGTCTTACAATAGTTCCATGTTCATTCCAGTCAGATAATTACGACCTAATTAAAGGAAACAGCGCTCTATTTCTACCTCTTTTATAAGGTCATGCTGATGAATGCATGTTACATTTCTGCACAATTAAACAACTGGAAAGCGAAAAACAGAATAATGAAAGCGCATTTTGTGGGCGCTTTTTAAAATAAATATCGGATTATTAAATAAAAAAACTGAGTCCTATGGACTATTGTTCCTACCTTCAAATTGCATTGTAGTTCCAATATTGTTTAAATCTAAATTAACGTTTGATCACTCAGCTCTGACTCGGCTCGGGGTGACTTAAAGGCTTCAAATTGTCGTTCCCAGCTAAAGTTTAAGTATATTTGATTGATTATTTCGACGTATAACCGCATACACGTGTACTGCAGGACTACTGACACTTTAGCGCGTTTAATTATGCTATTTTTGCTAAAACTATATCTGAAATACGAATGGAAATTCAAAGACTGTGTACCAAATTTGTTTCGATTCCTTATCGTACGTTTGGTTTAATAACTATATTGCTGGCCTGTGTCCAGCATGGGTCGACGCTTGGCTGCCTTAATAGATTGACATGGGTTACTAATAACTTCATCGACAATATGTACCTAAGTTTTACATACAAATTTACACATAACAATTTAGTTCGTAGTTCTTTACAATAATACACTCACAATAACATTCATAAATTTTCAGCTTCAGTTCAGATGGCGTTGTAATTTTTATATTAATTTTATTAGTATCATTTAATCCACCGATAGGTTACGTAATTTTAATATCTAACAGAAGGATATACGAGTATATCAAAAAAATCTGCATAATGTAGCGTAAGAGAGAAAACCTCGTATGTGTAAAAGAGATAACTTTACAGGAGAAACAAAAACCGCGCCCTGACAAATTTTATTAGGTTACCACAGTTTATTCAATTACCTTACAAAAAGTTTTCGTGAGTGACAATGATACATTACCATAGATATGTTACGTCCATATTAAATGGCGCTCAAAACTCAGTCTCGCTGTATGTAGGTATAAAGCTATAAAACTACACATCTATGCTGTAAGAAAGAAGATACAAAACTACGAGTAAAAGAGATAACTATCTAAAATAACAACACGTTTACTCGATGTCTTTGTCGCACCTGTGATAGAATATATGTGTTGTCTCTTTTCTTTGCTTGGCCTTTGTTTTGTTCGAAAATATTATTCTATACTTAGACAATTTGAATAGTATTTTTATTAAAATAAATAATAAATAATAATAATAAATAAAGCCTTTATTTCCAATACAAAAAGACAACTAAACAAATGGAAAAACAAAAAGATTTTTACATAATAGGTTACTGTACCTTAGATTTGCACAATAAACACATTCACTTTAACCATCACGAAGGCGAATAAATATCTTATCAGTTGTCTCAGGTAAAATTAACACTATTCTCCGAACTAGTAAAAACTGTATTACGGTAGGATAGGCCTCTTATTCCCCAATACATAGTTACAATAATATTTTAACTTACAGCTGTCAAAACTATTTTATATTAAGTGAGATGTGGTTAGAGATACGATATGTTATTATTGTGGGGTAGTTACATCACACCAGTCGACAAGTACAGAGTGTCACTTATTCAAAAGTACCTTACAATTTTTGAAGATTGCACAGTATATGTAAGAAAGATAGATGTTTGTTAATACTTATAATATTAGTACTAAAGTTATGGTATTGTTATGTGTTATGTGTTTAAAGAGTTATGTATGTAATATCTGTCTGTGTGGGTGTGAGGTGAAATATGCGAGCGTGTGCATGTTTATTATGTGTATATAAATATTTGTGTATATGTATTCAAGAATTGGAGTGTAATTTTTATGTAATGTGTTTTTTTTTTTAGGATTTATTTTTCTTGTTTTGAAAAATCATTTATATATTTATTTATAAGAGTTTAATACAGTGTTTTTAGGAGATTTTCTGTTTCGTTATAGTCTAATGTTTTCAAATACTTATCAATTGACTTCCCATATTTATAACTCGTTTGATCTCGCATTTTAATATTTTTGCTACTTATTTTGTTATATAAACTGGGACCTAGGTAACTGAGGAATTTTTGTGCAAATGCTGTCTTATATTTAGGTACAGAATAAACAATATCCTTTCTCCGTCTAGTATTAAAGTCAGGCTTTTTTCTGTGTTGATGAATAATTACAAGTTTGATAAATAGTTGTCTCACGGACAGTACCGGTATATTTGTATACAACAAGTGTGTGGGATATGTGTATCTTTTAAAGGACATAACTTTGAGAATTGCACGTTGTGATATTTCAACATTTAACATATTAGTTTTCGAGGTTCCTCCCCAAACATTTAAGCAGTAACTTAATATAGATATTTTATATATTTTATATAGTTTGTTACTCACGAGTGGTATGAGATCCCTTGTTCTTTAGTTATTTTTGCTTGATAGTTTGTGCATTTTCTGTACACACGACGGCATTTTGATTACCTTAATTAATAAAACAATACAGATTGTGACAGTATGTGCTCGTTGTCCTGTCTTGGGCGAACTGATTGCGAAGTGCTACAATTGGGGGAATTTTTGTTCTTACTTTTGGCGCGCATGTAACATATCTACTTCTTTTAATATGTAATATCATTGGTGAGTGAAGAAACTACGTACGCTAACTGGCCACCCGTTACGCTCACCGATCAGAAAACGATCGGTGAGGTTAAGCAACGCTCGGCGCTGTCGATCCACGGATGGGTGACTGCATAGTAGTATTTAACCTGAGCGTCTCCGTGATTTGATGGGCACGTAAAAACGTCGGTCCCAGTTGTTGTCATAAATAAGAGCGGCAGTCGTTAAGTCGGAGGCCTTTGGGCTTGAAGACTGACACAAGGTTAGCCACTAACCAAACGAAAAAGAAAAGGTGAAACTAACACTACAAACAAAACAGTAGGTACGCTGTGATGGCGTATCAAAGAGGATTACTGTTTGTGCTGCCGGGATCCAAGATCATAAATCCTGATACTTAGATTTTCTCTGTAATGCCTACTAAATTTTACATACAAATATGCAAATTAGTGGTCATAACATCAAAACGAGCGTAGGTAAGCGTTACCTGCAAGGAGGCGATTTTCACAATTTACACTAAATATCCGAATCTCAAAAATGTCCAACATTTTACCTGCGTTTATTCTAAAGTCAGAAACTGTCGTTTACTATAATTTTTTCTGAAGTTTACGCGAATAGCTTCCAATGAAATATATATATACATATAATCATCATTTCGGCCGAATGAAGTCCACTGCTGGACACAGGCCTCCCCCAAAGATCACGGCAACGACCGATATGGGTGCTCATTGGGGAGTCTTATCATAATCGCCACGCTTGGCAGACGGGTTGGCGATCGCAGTTGAGTTGTTAATGTACTCGAAGGACGCTGCTGCCCATCCTCCGGTTAATCCCTTAGTCGACTTTTACGACACCCACGGGATGAAATGGTGTCGCCACCAATTAGTGAACGCCACCAGGCATTCGGAGCCAGCACCACACGGTTATACATATAATATATATACCTAAATATCTGGTGCATCGAAACTAATGTTTTAACTAAAATTGTACGGTAGATAAAGCAGGCTATTTATGGCCGAAATTAATAATCAATCTAATCCAAAATCTTTAGATTTAATATTCTGAAATTCATCTGTTTTTGTGATAGGATCAGAATGAGGACAAAAAATAGACAAATCCTCAATCCCAAATCCAAAGATTCTGGATTATATTGATTATTAATATCGGCCGTTAATCTGAAACTCTTAACAGTTACAAGCGTGTATACTTCATGTTGAAACCAATTGTACCAATAAATGATACATTTTCAAACGTCTACAATCAGTACCTTTAATGGTTCCGCTGTACACTAAACACGGTCCGGTGTAGTGATGGCTGTATATGTATCAATGGGCTACATTACGTGACGTCACACTGCGCTGGACCAGACTTCTCGCCCCGATTTCACTGTGACGTCCCTATAATACTTTTCAGTACGATGCCCTACGAGGCGCAGCGTCGCCTACCGCGCCTATCCCGCCCAGCCACCGACCGAGTTCTATGTAGCGAACTCTTAATTACTAGTGTAGATATTTTCCTAATCTTAAATAACCTTGGTAGCCATACGGTAAGTTTGTTATCTCATTATTAGCAAACCACTTAGTGATTAATAAACAAATCGTTATTTTCATGATGCCACGAAGAATGCTTCATTGCAAGCGGTGTCCAGTGGATTTTCTACATGGAACTTCCTTCACCCCGGGGATGGGCGAAGGGCTTCTACCGGCTAAAACCACTGGAGCGGTAGTCGGCACCAAAAGGGTACTCCAGGTCCTCGTAAGATCACACGTGAATAAATTGAAACGATGTTCCCATTTATTTGCAATAATAAATGGAAACATCGTTCCACTTTATTTAAAAGCTGCAGTAAAACTCTACCAGAGTAACTGAGATCATCATCATCATTTCACCCGAAAAGCGTCCACTGCTGGACCTAATCCTCCCTTAACGGTCGCCACAACGACCGGCCTGAGTTTGTGTTGTATTCTCGTTGGGGGTTATTGCCATATTCACCACGCTTGGCGCCTCGGGCGTGCGATCGCAGTATAGCTACTGTTCCACAGAAGTGACGCTGCTGCCCATCAGTCTAGTTTAAAGTCAGCTCTCTACTGTTTACTAATGGGTGGCCGACCTAAGGCTTAAGAAAGAATGCCTTGTGTTCTGTAATTTCACTGAGTCTTCCTCCGGAACACCACTACTCTTACTCTTATAATTGCGGGTGAAATAGGCAGGACTGTAGTACAGCTCATTCGAATACCTAGCACTCTACCACTAATTACTACTACTACTAACAAAGTTCTGGAACTACACAGTTATGAATCAATCAACTCATCCTATTCAAGTCCACTGCCGGACATAAGCCTCTCTCAAGTTGCATGTCAACAGTGAATATAACAACGCCACATAAAATAGTTCAATACATTACAAAAGGTTGGCGATTACATCCTATCCTGATATTTGAGCCCTGGAAGCGTTATCCAGGCCTTAGTTCCTAGTAAACAAATGTGCCAAATCGCTTGTATAAGATTAGGGCAGCGCCGTCTGCGCGACATGACAAGATAGTAGCGAATATATAATATGTTGTTTACACAAAATGTATAAACAATGTGTGACGAGATAGAAATAAAAGGTGTCAGTTATTGATGTAGCGAATCCCGAATCGGCACGCAAAACGTCAAAAACGAATAGCTACAAAACTGCACTTGTGCCCTGCACTGCTTAGGACGACAGCTGAACACAAACACAACACCCGTATTTCGGTACACTACCCTATACCCTAGAGGGTAAAGACTAGAGTTTACACCTATGACTACACCTTAACAAAACCATAGACGAAGCACATTCGCAATATTGCAGGAAATATAGATTCTTAAGGGTGCATTCAACGGTATCCGTACCGTTGTCTGATACATTTCCGATAGACGCAATGTAAATTTCTACCAAGATTCACAATGGCTCTAATACAACTGTTGAGAGATTTCCAATACTGGCATGTCTTTCGTGCAGCTATAAAATCTACAATAAGGTAGCTATACTTACTTAGGCAGACAGTTATACTTCAATGAAAGTGTATTTACAAATACGTTTACGAGAAAACATGACTTATACACATTAAACGGAATATTATATTGAGCCATTAGTTTTATTCACAAGGGATTTGCGACGCGCATGTGTAAGGGCTTTTCGCCAAGATATCCGCCTAAGAATCGCCTATCAATGATATATTGTCAGTCTGCAGCAAAATGATGCAATTTCGACATATATTCATGGCAAATTCTTTTGTACTGCACTGTATGGTCAGTGAGCACGTTCAGGACTTTACAAAAGATGCAATTCTATTCAAAAAGGGTGGGCACATTCAGGATTTTACAAAAGATACTGTTTTATTTCAACTATATCATGACGTCGCCCTTTAGAGCCGTGGTTCCTGATTAAAATGACCTCAGTCCAACCTGACTGTTGAATTGACAGCTTGCTGTATAATGTTCCACCTACTAGTCGGTTTAGGCATCCATATAATGCCTAAATTTACGCGACTGCACGCAAACACAAACAGACAAATATATTGCAGAACCACAAATACTACATATTCCTAAATAAACAGCGAAATACAATTCACTCACTCATCACATGAAGCCTACAATCTAATAATTTACCAGGTGGATACGACTTTTTTTACACGGGGTGTATGTATGTAAAATTAAAGGTAATCTAATATTTTTGAACTCGCTAAGATTTTTATAAGATACCAAACACGATGTTTTAGTTTTTTGGTCGCAGTTTAAGTCCGCATGGACCGCCTTGTTGGATTTTATGTGACGTCATACAGCCTATCATCATCATCATCATATCAGCCAAAGGACGTCCACTGCTGAACAAACGCCCCCCATAGATTTCCACAACGAGCGGTTACATGCCGCCCGCATCCAACGACTCCCAGCGACATAATAATTAATATTATTATATAGCCGGATATACCCGGGGAAAAGCACGACGGATACCTCATTTGTCAAAATACGAGTAGTTTAGGCGATATGTGGGAACAGATGAACATACTAACATACATAGACGATAAACACACATACCTTCCTTTTGGCTTCACCTAAAAATCGAGTAATAAAAGACACACTGGATTGTTTTCTAACACCTTTTACACTTAACCGAAATCCGGACTGAGCCGTACTCAACTTCCTCAGACTATAGCCGTCCATTGCTACGGGCTTCTCTGATAATAAAAACACCAAATACTCGACTTATGTGCAAATAAATTAAAACCTCCACTACGGGAACTATAAACTTCCAGCCGACGACTACTGCTGGACAAACAAGATCATAACAAGTCACATTTTCATAGTCTATGGTCTAACATTATACGGGGACACAATACTTCAATTCATTGACGGGGAAAGAAATAAGCACTCAATTTCCCGCAATACTATGTGAGGCATGATATCTGTATCAACGAATACATAAAATGTACGCTCTCTAGCTCTTTAGCGGGAGTAAATAAATATAAATTGTTAGCCTAGCTGTTTTCCAACATGTCTTGCAATGAAAAAGCCAAGGGTACCCGCCGTTTGACAAAAATCGTTTACAAACATGCACTAGATAATCAATTGTTCATCATTTGCAAATTTTCACAACTTGTTTGGAAAAGTATTAATTTAACAAAATGTAAATTCATATTCGTTATAGTAGGTTTTCATTTGGCATACACCGGGTGCTGCCCAATTTCGGGGGACCGAGCGAGGAAGTCCGCCGTCTCTACGGGGGCGTCATGCGGTCCGTGGCCCTCTACGGGGCGCCTGTATGGTCATACCGGCTGTCAGGCAAGATCTCTCTCTGCCGGCAGTCGTGTCGGCTAGGTTGACAGAGCATGAAAACTGGAATGCAGTGATCACCTTCTGCGAGAGCATCATGCTCCAGAAGGAGACTGCAGAACGGGATCGGGTGAGGGCCGATCCCGCACGGAGAAGGACGAGATGGCGCCGGGGCAACAACCGCCCCGGCGACCAGTCCTAACACACCTGAGCCCCTACCGTCGTTACATGGTGGGAGGCCTCGGAGGTCGAGAAAAATGATTTGCCAAATATTAGGGACACAAAGGTCCAGCACCAGAACCAGTCTATTTATTATTATTACGTTTTGGTCTCGTTGTGTGTAGGTAACCAAAGAACGTTAAAAGGCTTCTTACAAGCTGTATTTCACTTGATACATAGTCAATATTTATTTAAACTCCGTTGCCCTCGGTGCAGTGAATTGTTTTACTAAAACGTAGGAAACGTACCGTCTAACTACAAAAACGATAAAATGTTGTTTAAACCCATTTAAGTTCAAATGAGTTTTAACCAAAACATATTTTAACTAAATTGGGTATGAACACTATATATAGGTATCATTGTCTTTGTTGTAGTATGGGTTGTAAATGGGTTCAATAAAAAGGTTAACCAAAACTACTAAGTGCCATTATCATCACATGCTGCCTGCCTGCCTGCTGAACAAAGTCCTCCCCCACAGATTTCCACAACGACCGGTTACATGCTGCCCGGATCCAACGACTTTCACCAAGTCGTCTGGCCATCTCATTGGAGGCCATCCCACGCAGAGTTTTCCGGTGTCCAATTTCCACTCGAGAACCCATTTGCTCCTAAGGCCATCAGTTCTACGAGCAATGTGCTGCTCATTGCCACTTCAGCTTAATAATCCTTTCAGCTATGTCAACTTTAGTTCTACGGATCTGCCAATTTCTGATTCGATCTCGTAGAGGAATACCAAGCATAGCTCTCTCCATAGCTCGCTGAGTGGCCTTGAACTTTCTTATGAGGCCCATGGTGAGTGACCACGTCTTTTTGTCACAGGTCATCGCTGGTAACATTCACTGGTTAAAGACTATCGTCCTAGAGGCACTGGGGTATTGTCGTCGAAAGTTTTCCAATTACTGCCCAGAGTCGGATTCGACGATTAACCTCTTGACCGGACTGGACGGTTTGTACCACGTAGACATACTCGTCAAAAACTTCAAGAACAGAGATCCCAACGGATATATGGGTACTTTCGTCAGACTTACGTCTTGCTCATCTTAGTTTTAAGGGAAACCTGTGGGGAACCTCTGTTGAAATCACCGAGCATTGTGCCAAAGGCGTCAAAAACACAATATATGTTCAGCAAAATCTTACGGATTTACAGTAGTACAAAATTTTATAGATAAGAAAATTGTACTGTGAAAATTTAAGTAAAAATTGTTTTCTTGAAAACATTTTAGTTTTTAATAGAATAAAGAAGTATCAATGAGTAAAGTAACTATAATTTCAGGTAAAAAAAAAACTAGAAAAGGAATTTTTCATTACGAAATGCTTAAAAATCTGTGTCAAGGTAGAGATTTATCGATATTTCGGAAAATTTTGTATTACTGTAAATCCTTAAGATTTTGCTGAACATATATTGTGTTTTTTTGGTAGGTATTGACCCAAGCTCTCACCCCCCTGCAGTATGTCGTGCTATTTACTGGACAGCCTGTAGATTATTACTCGCCATTGATGTTAATGCCGCATCCTTCCCACTCTCTGTAGGTAGCTAGAAAAGCTATAGTTTTAACTGGCTTGATTTTAATCAAATTGTTCGCTCCTTGGTCGTCTCCGTACAGTAGTGCTACTTTCTAAGCAACACTACTCGACGCTGTAGCAACAGCATTTTCGTATTCACTTGTTTCACAAGTTTGCACTATTATGTTCGTGGACGGATATAAGTACCTACCTACCTAGGCGGCAAAAAAAACACTGGTACATGTGAGACCAGACCAATAAGACCAAGAGCAAGTAAAGTGGAGAAGATTGGAGTCGGAGAGTAAGTCTTTAATAAGCACTGGAACAACCTTAATTACTTACGCACGTTGAAAAATACTAATGTATATCTTTAATATGGCAGCCCGTATGATTGGACTAATGCCTCCCCAGAGGGTATGAAGATTTATGAAATCTAGATTTATATATATAAATGTTTCTTTCATTGTTTGTTCGGTATGCGTTCCTATTGCATTCATCCGACCAAGTTCAAACTTTGTACTCGTACAGCTGTTGTTGGCACTTGGATGAAAGACTGATAAAGAAAAACAAAACAGAAAAATTAAAAGAAGCATTTCACGCATTACCTGGTTTATTTATATAAATCACAATATATTACAATTTTATGTAGCGCACCGTTTCTGTCAATTTGCAATTTTTATTTGCTGACAGTTTCCAATTATTGTAGATCGTCGAACTTCGTGAATTTAAATTAACGTATTTTTAATTATGGTCAGAGTAAAATTACATTATTTTAGAGCCAGTTACATCAAATAGTTATTGTTTCATATGACAATAGACCATATGTGATTTTTGTACTTGCTTGGTTTGCCCCCGTACATTTACGACAAATAAATACGTGAATGGCTGTCATATTCCTGAAATCACAATCACATCACAAGATCAGTCTGAATGTAAGTATTTACCTGTGTAAATACTTACATTCCGTCCATGGCATCTTTTTCCATAGGACCGACAAGCTTGAAGCTGTCTCCATTCTTTTAAAATATTAAAAAATGGTTAACTTTTGAGAAGAGCTGTGAGAGAAAAGGGAATGCCAAAATTTAAAATGAATTATTACGTCTTTATTTCATTATTCCCAACTAAGATATAAACTCTATTATAACAAAGATTGGTAAACGAATAAAGTAAAAATAATAAATTTGCGTATTTATAATATTGCATGGCAGATTAGAACTGACAAGCCTCAACTGGCGGCACCTGTTCGCGAGCATGACGTATGCATTAGCTTATTTCGGCTCAACCATATCGCCAGTCAAAGACGCGACACAAAGCTCTGCAGCACTAAACATAGAAGTTTTAGTTAGCAAGCACACGGATACTGTCAGCCCTGTTTATTTAAGTGAAACACTGACCATTCACGGGCGAATTCAAATAAAATTTACTTTAAAATGTCAAACAATATCAACAATCTCAGTTTATATTCAATTATGTAGTCCGTTACGTAATGTTATGAGGAAATTTGTGTAATCAATGCTGATTCACCCATTTACAAGATTTGTTTGTTTGTAGGAGGTATAGTCGGTAGAGTTGATTGGAGCTTTAAGTCG
The DNA here is from genome assembly GCA_947459985.1 of Diloba caeruleocephala. NCBI lineage: Eukaryota > Metazoa > Arthropoda > Insecta > Lepidoptera > Noctuidae > Diloba > Diloba caeruleocephala. The sequence continues at coordinate 7,036,187 of OX381604.1, read as the reverse complement.
GGATCACTTACTACTTACCGTTGGACAACACAATTTGTTCCGACGTAAAATTATTCATAACATTTGAAGGTGTTGAAATAGTCCAGTAGAATAATGTTACCTAGTTAAATTATATTTTCTAATAGCTTTTTTGTAAAACATTGATCAAGGATAATTTACTATATAAATAATATGTGTATTATATTTTCTCGGAAATTGAACATACAAATTGCAGGTCATCGCGGTGATATTTGTCCGAAGTAATGAAATACAAGAAAATATTTCGGAAGTCTTAGTACAATCGTAGTAACAGCATATGGCCGTTTTTTTTTAATCGAACAATGCTATTAAATAGTTTTCAAAAATATAACACCATAGTCGGAAAATATTAAATAAACGTAAGATTTAATATCAATAATAGCGTTACAGAGGGGTTATTGCTTTTCATTGATAACGTTGTGATAGGACACTCTCATCGATCGTAACTTGGTCCACCGAGACCGAAGGGAGTGGATCTTCTGGGTCTCCAGTGGGTGGTATTGCAGTCTTTACGTTGGGCTTCAACGCCAAACTCGACAAAGTGAGATTGGTCTATTGGTAAAGTGCTTGCATATGCATATGCTTGCTTGATTTGCAGATACTATTATAACGCTCCAGTGTATAGGAAAAACAAATATCTATAATATACGCGATGTAATCAGTATAAAAGTGTTTTATAATGATTTTTATTGGAATGTAGTTATAGAATCGTAAGATCAAATGGCACCTCCACGAATTAAAAAGAATTTGGAGACTGGTCATTGGCAATGTAAGTTTTTCTTTGTTTATGAAATTGACACTATGTGTAGCATGACGCATTGTCGACACGGTTGGTGTAGCTCGTAAAGTCGGCTGCTGCACTCCGGGTTCGGGTTCGATTCAGCGAATGTGTTTAGGTGCTGCAGCTAGGCTTCCAGAAGTTCCTTCCTTTTTCACGGGAATACCCCGTAAAATAAGCAGGATGTCATGTTGCTACTTTACCCCTGTATTATTCTTTTTTCGTTTTAAATAGGTAGTCAATTAACATAGTCCGCATGTCTTTTTACATAAAATAGTCAAGCTGTGATTAAATTAAATAAGACCGAAATAGGTGTCAGGGTAGTGCGGTTTTTCTTTAACCTTATCCCTAAATGCAAATGGCGTTGTGCTTTTATTTGCTTTGGTTTTATATAAAGGAATGATTAATTAAATTATATTAAGAAAGAAGATCAAGAATATAGCACCACTCTATCTCCGTAGTAAAAGGCGACTAAGAGACTCTAAACCAGAGGGATGGGCAGCAGCGTACAACAGTAGCCATTCTACGCTCACCAACTCGCCTGCCAAGCGCGGTGAGATCTCTCAAAAATGACCACATATGGCATGTAACCGGTCGCCTTATGGGCAAGGCTTTTGTTCAGCAGTGGAATTATTTTTACTAATATGATGATGATGATTTAAAGGAAAATGTATATGATGATAAATGACAAAGTTCCAGTAGGCCCCTAAAATAAATAATTTTAATGCATACTTTGTAAATGTTTTTCTTGTTTTCATTAGCTCATTTATTTTTAAATTTTCTTCTGATGAATGTTAGACAATAGGTTTAATCACATTCTACAATCTTACTAGGTATTAAAATATATAGATAAATGTTTGTATGTCTGAGGATCCATCACGCTCAAACAACGAACGAATTCTAAAGTAGTTTAAAATAGAGATAGATTATGTCGTGAGATAGGATATGGATCTTTTTGTAAAAAAAATACCAATATCAGAAAAATAAAATTACGCGTAGAGAAGCGAGCGCCTACCGGCTAGCTATTCATATTCGATAATAGATAGGAACGTTTGAGAGTATGATGGTTGAAAATTTATAAATATTTAAGTTTTGAACGAAATAGCGTTCCGAATGGATTTATAAGGGATCCCCAACCAAGAACAAGCAGTCGAGAGAGATACTTCGAAATCAGCAAACATGTAAGTGACATTGACTGGGCATATTACATTTTTAGGTCTTAAATGGTGAACATACATATATTATATGTTGTATTAATACTTACTGTCCGAAATTCCCCCAATACGTATATCTCTGCCGGATAGCTGACAGAACCGAACATTTAAATAATTTGCGGGCAATTACGAATAGACAAGATAGATAGATGTAGTCAGATTTAAATAGATGCACAGTTCCAAGTCGTTGGTTCTATATGACTCGGCATCTTCATTGCCGGCCATGAACACCATTGATACTGTTTTAAAATATGAAAGTATTAAACTCCAATTATTAGAACAGAATTATAGAGTGAGGATAGCGCAGACCAATTGAGATGAATTTTGTTTTGTTTATGTTCTGTGAGATAAATCCACATTGAATTATGTATGTACAATAATTTGCCTTACAATAACATATCAGTTAAAAGCAGACCAGTCCCGACAGAGGCCACGTTCACGGGCATAACGCATGATCAGTATGGCTCAATCAACCGTAATGCAGGAAACTTAACCACCTAACACACAACGCCACCCTCAGCAAGACATTTTAGTGATCATGACAGACTCAGACTGCCAGGCTACAAGCCGGAGTATATGTTATTACATTAGTGGCTACATAATGCTCGGATTCCCATAAATATTGTTTGATTTGTTTAAGCAATGAATTGATATCACAATTAATACTATTTCTTAAACTTCCGTGAATTGAAAACAGTATTTTGAGACTACATCGGATGTATTTGGGCACAGATTAATAGCCTTCAAGATTTTACTGAGTCTACTACAGAAATCGTTTATTTTACATACAATTTCAAATGAATATCATATAATATTAAGATCCGATTTGATTTTCTTTAACTTGTTAAAATATGATGAGTTTTTAAATTAATGTAATAGGTATAATACTAAACTATGAACTTTATTATAATCATTTCAGTTTAGACTAATTAAATTAAAATTATGTCAATTCATGCAACTAGTTAGAAATCGCTCGTCGCAGTGCGCAAGGGAGAACCTTTATCTTCATGTACCGATTGATAAATATGCTCTCAACCACAGAGCATAGTATTCTGTTCTGTGATCTTAACTTTGAGGTACACTTGATAACCGACTTAAAGCGGTGTCTGCAATTGAGTTTTGCAATCTAAAGCAATTTTCTTTTACGTGACTGCTTTGTTTTCTTGGAAAGTCAGTGATTCCTTCGGTCCACCTCCCAGTCTCCCCTGCGATAGAGCAGCGAACTCCTCCGTGTTAATTCTTTATTTTGGTTTTCTTATTTACTATTATCTGTCCTCTATCGTGTCCTCTAGGACACTCGAAATCTTCACTACAATCTCGTTATCTGCTTACTTTATTAATCCAGCCCTAAGATTCCAAGAGCATTTTTTATATTTTTATCTTTCTATAAAAGTAGGATAATTAGGTTTCATTGATGCACATCATTTGATCCTAAATACAAATGTAGAATTCATAATTCTCTTTCCTAAAAGAAAATTCAAACTAACATTGGTCAACCTAAAAGAATATTTCACAAATAGAGAATGTGGTCCATACTATTCATAATTTTCACACCATTACCATCATATCCAAAATGAACAGTAACCGCATCACTTTAGAACCTCTAGAATCGCATGTATAAACAGGTCAAATATTTTAATGCACGTATGGGATAAATATACAATTGCAAATACGGTGTTTCAATGCGCAAGATCTTTTTAATGATTAACTTTAGAGGCAAGCAGTGGAACTATAAATATAGAAGCGCGTTTGTATGCACGCACTATTGCTAGTTTAAAACCAACACGATGTACCTGTAGTATTTGTAGCTTTAACGGAATCAATAAATCTTTTATAGGTATCTTTAAAACTTTACACACACCGTAAAATAAACTCCGCCACGAACGAAGCGACGCTGTGGTCGAGGTTGCTAAAGTCATAGGAGTGTACGTACAAAAAAAAACGAAGCCGTGCGAGTATGACTCGAGCGCCGAAGGGCAAGGTAGTAAAGTACATTCTACTTTGTAAATTAAGTGAGTCTTGTATTTTCATAAATTAGAAAATATGAACTACCCACAAAGTTTATATTTCGGATTTTATAACTAAGTTTGTATGCACAGGCTTTTGCCGACTTGTATTACAGTTATGTCGTTATGACAAACTTCGTATAAGAGAGGCAGATTTTTTTTTACAGTTTTCGATTTAAGTCGTTAAACTAAGTGGGATTGTAAAATGCTAGATTTTTTAGAATGTGCGGATATCACCTTTTTTATTATTTATCATATTACTGATCAGTTACCGAGATAATCAACTCTAACAGATAAACAGACAGAAAATACGCGGCACGGTTGGTACAGTGGCTGATACAGTCGGCTGCTGCGCACCGGGTCGTGGGTTCGATTCCCGCACGGAACAAATATTTGTAGGATCTGCAGGTAGTTGTTCCGGGTCTGGGTGTATTGTGTGTGGGATTTGTGTCTGTAAACGCATCCACGACACAGGAGAAATCCTAGTGTGGGGCAACGTTTTTTAAAAAGGAATAGAAAAGAAAAGAAAAAAAAAAAAGTACATCATAAGAGTACCTATTTTGCGTTTATTGGCAAAGAACCCTAAAATTCCAAGCCAAACATTAACTTTTTATGCGCAAAATACATACAAGTGCAACTAACAATAAATAGAAACGGTAAGGTGTACTCACGAGTTCAGTTAGTTAGCTAAGAGTGGAATAACGTCAGTCATGTCGCGATAACAACAACTATTATAGTTACGTGGCAAACGTACAGGTAGACATTTTTCCTCGGGCACTTTTAATTAGTGTTTTTCATTTCCAAACTAATTGACTCGTAGCTACATAAAATATCGATGTTGTTTATTTGAATGACATTTTCATAAAACAGAAAAATAAGACTCGAAGTTGATTTGTTTTGATAAACAGATAATCGAGTGCATTACGACATGAATTAAAATAACTGCATAAAATTTATCATATTTTATAGGTATACTGCCACATAAAAAAGTGATAGCGATGCGCTAATATACAAAATAGGTATATAATATGCCGTAAGCAGTGATAATACGTCTAGTAAGTTCGTCCAGATGCAACTGCTATTTCATCATCTCTATGATTTGGTAATATTTAATTAGAATACTCTTTATAGGTGCCTACAAAAATAGTGGGACAATCAATCAGTAGGTTATATCCCCGTCTATTATACACCAAGTTATAATTTTCAAATATTTTTATGCGTGTAAGTATCATGTAGCCATTAATGGAAATAGGAAATCTACCCTTGGAACGAGGCAACGAAAGTCATGACTATTCATAATTTAAATTAATTGAAGATTTAAGAATGGTTTTACATGAATAAATGTTTTTTTATCTTATCTTATCTCAATGTTATATGTTTAGCACTTATTTTGATTGTGAGAGTTGCTATTTAATTCTAATATTATATCTATATTTGCTCAAAAGGCGTATTACACTATAAACCATTATATGGATGATAAAAATTGCAGGTCGCTGGGTTCAGCTCAAGACAATCTTAATTAACACAAATGGAGTAAGTTTGACTGAGTGAATATTACATATTCAAACTTTCTATAATTTTATCATTATTGTAATTTACTATTATTGTTAATATTTCATCTTTTTCACCTTATTTACTTATGTTTAAAAACTTGAAATTTGGGTTGATTCCCCCGTTCCTTAGTCACCTTTTATGACTCCCGTGGATGTCATAAAAGGCGACTAAGGGAATCTAAACCAGAGGGATGGGCAGCAACGTCCCTTCTGCAAAACGGTAGCCATACTGCGCTCACCAACCCGCCTGCCAAGCGTGGTGAGTATTGGCAAATACCCCCAAACTGATGACACAGTTGTGCAAATCTATGGGGGAGGCCTTTGTTCAGCAGTGGACGTTTAAATGGCCGATATGATATATAAGAACAATACTTACAATAAATATCAGCGAATCAATTTCGGAATATTAAAGCATCAAAAAATCATGGAATATTAAATAAATCCATACAAATGTCAAGATATTTTTACATTCGTAATCTAAATAATATCAAGTTACTCCAATCATGTCAAAAATTATGAAATTGATGAGACAGCGCCAGAGGATCGCAGTGAGCAGGAGGGAATCGTGAGCCAGACATCTCTATCTTCAATGTAGTGATTTATGATAATAATGCCTTTCGACATTAAAATGCGCTTGATCAACGATTTGAACTTTATTTCTCGTAATACTCCCGAACGAAACAACTTGCTCGGTTTGCCAAGTCTAAAGCCAGGTAAGGCCAGCTTGTTTTTGTTGAGAGTATTATATTATGCACGTCACTTTTCTTATTAATATTAACTATGTTTTTGAGCTATTTATTTAATAAAAAGCCTCCCTATGACCCACTGATTATCAGCTATTAATAAATTTCACTATTTTTGTATATCATAAGAAGACCAAAAATTTCTAATTATAAAAGGCATACAAAGGGGATTTCTACCAGACAACCTTAGAATGGAAAATATTAGAAATATGTATAGAAATATTTAAGGGTTGATGAAAACTCAACTATTCCACCAAGCCAAACAATAGCGTGAGCTCAGTTCGCTTGCAATTTTCAACGGGCATCGCATTGAGTCGGCAATTTAAGACTTGTACCCGCTTCCTTCGTTGGAATTTTTCAATACATCGTCTTATCGTTAATAGAAGGCTTCATCGGTATTTTTAGTATTACCCAATGGTTTATTCGAGTCTATTCGTGACAGACAAATCCTACCAGTAGGTAGGGTTTTTAAACAAGTTTTTAAATGCTTCAAAATCTTTATAAGAATGAAACGGTTGAGTCGTGATTCTAGACTGGATAAAATCAGCTAAGTCTGTGATGTGAGAGTCCTTGATCATGATGAAGAAATAAAAGTAAGACGTTATCGTATAAGAGAAAGCGGTTCGATTTTATTGTAATAAATGTCTAAGGTACACATGCTGTACATCATGTCAGCCAAAAAAGCCTACTGCTGAACAAAAGCCTCCCCCATAAGACGACCGGCACATGTTTTGTCATTTTGGGGGGTATTTGCCAGTACTCACCACGCTTGGCAGGCGGGTTGGTGAGCAGGATGACTACAGTGCCACAGAAGGGTTGCTGCAGCCCATCCCTCTGGTTTAGAGTCCCTTAATCCTGTAGATGTCGTAAAAGGCAGTCGCCTTGAAGCGAGCCGTATTGAAGAGCATAACCCTTATATTAAACATTCGTGTAGGTATCTCAATTTAATAAAATGCACTAAAAGCGATGTTTTAATATAGCTGGAGGCTAATACAAAGTACATCGATAAGTTTGCACTGTTGCATGTCGTGATACCATATCTATCTCGCGTTTTCCTGTTTCCACCCACTGTTGACATTCAAGTAATTATACCTAGTAGTCGTCAAACTTAAGTTTGATTGCGGGCCAACACTCCTCTTATATGTATGGCTTTCATTATTTTTAATTTCCACTAACCAATGAATAATTCTATTATTTATAGACACGTTTGAAGTGATTTTTGTACTACTTGAGGAACTCTACCGTTTAGTTCACTTTTAAAATCTATGCTTTGCGGTTTATTTTAATCTCTTGCCACAAATTGATTTGATAAATGCAGGTTCCATCCTGGCAGATCAAGCAATAATCCAGGAGAGCGTAGCCGCGAGCTATTTTTCATTTTATAAGTAAATGCTGTTTTATGTGCTGCCTATTGTAGTACATTTTGCTAGTTGGTTGTGACATTGGTCCGATTTCCCATTCACGTGGGGCGCGACAGGGAATATTGTCATTTTGTCCCATGCCCGCCGTAACTGGGTAAGGCCTCTAAGCCTGCAAAGCGAAATGCTTCATTTTGTGAAACTCAAATAGTTTGCGCATGTCTAACCTAAACCTAAAGTATTCTTAACGTAATATTGGAAGCCGCAAAAGGGGTGTGCGTTTTTATAAAAGAAGCGCTGAAATTCTTCGTCAACGTTAAAAATTATCTATGCAAATAAATCAAATTGGAATGTCTGTTTGTAATGTCAAAATAACAGCTTTATACTTAATGCATATGAAATTATATACGGTACCTATAACAAAAAACTATCTTTTTGTTTGTTCCAGCTAATCTCCGAAACGGCTGGACCGATTTTGACGGAACTTTGACTGGTGCTGATGTTATAAGAAATGTTATAACTAAGGCTACTTTTATTTTAGAAGAAATCTTAGTTATCCGCGAAAAAAATTAAAACACAATAAATCCAATGTATATACTCTATGCCGAAGTACTCTAAATAATTAATAGATAATCCGATTTTAAAATTGAAAATAAACGGCGGGTGAAACTGCGGGGCACAGCTACTATCTAATAATCATTTAAGTACCTTATGTAATCTGTTGGTCTTTAGAAGTTATGAAGTACAAGAACATAATTATAGACATCATTATCCTAACGCGGATATTTACATTTCTTTAAAATAATGATTTTTAATAGACTGAAGGAAGACTTTTGTTCTTGTGTCATTCAAGGCTTCAAAGAATTAAAAACGAGAAGCGTAGTGAACCGTTGTGTTAACGCGCAAACTCTTATTTTTGCTTTGTGGGTACATAAGTCATATCGACAAGCAACCTAGCTAAGGAGCTACCTACAGGTTCATGTAAGCCTTAGGCAAGCAAAAGCACCGCAGACCCGAGAGCGCTGTTTCTACACGCACGCCTACGAGTACACAACCTATAGACTAGGTCCAGTTCATAGCGGGGTTCCGCAGTTCTCGGTCCCCTCTTATGGAACCGCGCCTACGACGCGGTCCTGCATGTCGTTCTCCCTGCTGGCGTCAGCTTAGTCTGTTACGCTGACGACACTCTGGTGTTAGCCAGCGGGGAATCATTCGAGGGAACCATCCGGCTTGCCGAGCAAGCCGTGGCAATAGTTGTGGCCAAAATCCACGCCTTGGGTCTGCGGATAGCGCCTCAAAAAACCGAGGCGCTGTGGTTCCACAAACTGCCGAGGAGCAGAGAACCACCTAGTTCGTGGATACGCGTTGGTGACACGCGAATCGTGGTGGACCGGTACATGAAGTGCTTGGGTCTCACCCCGGACAGTCATCGGGGCTACGAAGAGCACTTCCAGCGCCTCGTCCCCCGAGTGGAGAGGTTAGTGGGTGCACTGTACACCGACTGCTGCCCAATCTTGTGGGACCATGTGAGGAAGTTCACTGTCTCTACGGGGGGATCGTGCGGTCCGTGTCCCTTTACGGGGCGCCTATATGGTCAGCTCGATTGTCAGGTGCCTAGCGCTGCAGAACAAAACTTCACAGTCTGGAGCGCACAGAGGCTATACTCGTGCGAGGATACCGAACAGTGTCCTACGAGGCGGCTACTCTCCTGGCGCGTTTTCCGCCTTTCGACATCCTGGCGGAGACGGATGCGTGGTTATACGATCAGCCCGCTCCCTCCGCTAGAGCGGCGAAGGCGCGCCACCAGGGGCGTTGGACGCGGCGGGCACTCGTTAAGTGGCGTCATCGCCTGCGAATGCAGTTGACGACCAAGCGCGTCGTCGACGCCGTCCTGCCTCTCTTTAGAGCCTGGCTCATAAGGAGCGAGCGCCTCACCTACCGCCTGACGCAGGTTGTCACCGGACACGGTTGTTTTGGTTCACGGTTTGGTTCATTCATTCAAGGCGTTACAACGTTAAACTGTGGTCAATCTGCGCGTTAGTTAATTAATCAGGAATAGATTTACAAAAACAATATAATTGTTTAGGATCTCCTATTCCTATGAATCGGAGAGCTGTTCAAAGGCAAAATAACCTGATCTTAGTTATTCATCTATATCGGAGGCGTTCATAGTCAGTTACACTTACTGATCGTAAAAGATCGGTCACGTTAAGCATCACGTGGCAGTATGTGGATCAGTGTTTGGATGGACAACCGCATATATTTCAATAGATACTGAGCGTTTCCGTGCTTCGAAGCGCCCGTAATCCCGGTCCCGATTGTTGTCATTAGAAGTCAGTCATCAAGCCAAGTCGAAGGCATCCAGGCGGCTTGAACAACTCCGACACAAAATTGGCCACTAACCAAGCGAAAAGAAAGGTAGTTCGTATTCTTTAACAAAATAACATTCTAATCCGACGGGTGATACCATCCTGGTACTTCACTATAGACTATATTTATTTCTATAATATTTAGGGATCGTAAGACCTAAATGGGCTTGGTGACTTGGATTTTTGGGACAAAATAAATCATAAAAGAACAACAGAATTGTATAATGTACATGTCTTTATCATTTAAACGACAAAATAAACATCAAGATGACTGTGTTACTGGATAATCGAATGGCAATTAAGAATGACAATTAAACTATAGTTTCGACTTATTCATCCATCTCAGAGTTGTCAAACAAGTTTGTGCGTCACCGCGTCGCTACAGACTTAGTCGAGTAAACCCCGCCACATCGACTTCGCGCGCGGACGCCAGCAAAGGCCAGACGGTCTGTTCCATCTCATATTTTCTACTATGCGTGGGCATAACACAGTTAAGTAGCTTAAAGCATATTCCTGCTATCCAAATAATATTAAATAGTGATACAGGTATGATGATGTGTATGCTCCAAGCGATGCGAATAACTACTCAAATTTTATGCGCGTCGTAGGAAAACTCTTTACGGGATTTCATCAAGTTATTATGAACGCATTTAACGAATGACCCTTACATATTGTAACGACTAATTGGGTTCTGGTACGCGCGAGAACCTACATATGACTTTGGAATTATAATTCTAAAACTCTAGTTACTTCTAGATAAATTTATTTCTCAGAAGGTAATATGTGACTAGGATTTTTCTCCCAATGAATTTGAACCCTATTACTATATTATTATATTGTCACATGTTCATTACATCCTTGTGACAATATTATAGTCATGTTAGTAAAACGGCTAACTATGGATATCTCAAAAATGGAAAGTTCTATCGGCAAATTAATTGGCTTGCGTTACCTACCTTTTACGGTCAACAAGTTAGATTGCTGCGTTTGATTGCTAATTGGATTTTCCTACGTAGGCATTGCTTTACCCGACTGCCAAAATAAGCGAAAGTTATGTTTTTCGTTATTATGTAGGCAAGTGGTCAGCAGACACCGCTGGATGGATTCTGGTGCACTAATAAACTTTAAACTTAGATTATGGTACGAAATACTTTAGTTTACTCTGTTTTCATTTCACTATATTTTGTATGTACGATATGTATGTTGAAAAGCAGACGCCGTTGTACCCGTTTTAGTTCAAGTTTTCATTTCGTATAACACCTATGGCAATATACCTTGTGGTTATAGTTTCCATGTCATACAATAGTCACACACAACCGGGGACAATCCGCTACTTCTTATTATAGTGCAGCCATGGAGAGTCGGTTAGTGCCCCATTACATTTTAGATTAAAATTCTCGTAAAGGGCCTCTGCGTGTTGAAGCCATGTCCCCACGTAAGCCTATCAAAAGACCGGATTCCTCTTTGTCGAACCCGAGAATAATGAGACATTAATATAATAATATTGTAAAATAATAGTTATATTATTGAATATATAACATCTTATATGTACCTACAGTTCTTCTGTACACAGGCTACACATCAGCCTATACATTTCTAGTTTAAGGTGATCTTGATCTCTCATCGTAAGGATAGTCTAAACTAAATAATGCGCGATCAGTTTATAATGGAAATGTATAGCTTGATGTGTAGCCGTTACGTACGTGTGTATGTCACTGAACTCCTTAAACGGCTGGACTCATTTGGATGTTTTTTTTAAGTATACTTGAGTGGGTCCCTGGATGGTTTAGATTCACAATTGGACCCGCGGTAGGTGCCGCTGGAATCGGATTTGCATTCGCGTAACTGCCTGTGTGAAGCTGGGGCGGGCAACTAGTAATATCATCAATTGATGAAACAATATTATAAAAACCCATAGTTACGTACTAAACATATTTTCTTAGTAATGTTAAATAAAAAATTTGTTTGGCAACTATTGGTAGGCCTTTTATTGGAAAGGACCGGCTAGGTAGGTACCACCCCGCGGCTCTAGTGCGATCATACGAGGACCTGGAGCCTCCCTTAGGTGCCGAAGAAGACCGGCCCAGTGGTTTTAGCCGATAGGAGTCCGGCATACCCCTTCGCCTTTCCCCGGAGCGAAGGAAGTTCATGAAGAATTTCCACTGGGCACCAATAAAAATGAAAAAGGTAGGTACCACCCCAGTGCCAGACATTCGCCGCTAAGCAGTAGTGTTTAAACTTAGACATTACTGTGCTCCGGTTAGAAGGGCACTGTAGCTAGTGACATTACTGGGCATAAGAGACTAAATAACTTCACGTCTCGAGGTGACGAGCGCAGTGTGAAGCCACGCAGGGCTAATCCTGGGTAACATTACAATTTTATGGGTAAGCATGACGCTCACCAGCTGTAAAACGACTTGCTCGTCGCGACACAAAGATAAATAATAATATATGATCCTATATAAATAGTGAACGTTATTTCAAGGGGACAATGAGTAGATTATCGGGATCGCTTTAATTAAAAAACAAGTACTAATTTTTTTTTTTTTTTAAATTGATTTCATTTATGAAATTGCTAGTGGTGAAAAGGAATTGGTTCCTTTCCTCTTCCTTCAATTTTATTACAAAAACGTAACGCACACAAATAAAGAACACAGTAATAAAGTTGTAATAAAATTGTGGAAAAGAAAGGAAGCAGTCTTTTTTTGGTGTTCGAAATTCGAATAGTATTTTTTATATTAATAATTGCCAAATCATGCCACTCCATCTCCCATGGATGTTGTAAAAGGCGACTTACGGACTCTAAACCAGAGGGATGAGCAGCAGCGTCCCTTCTGTGGAACAGTAGCATGCATTCTACGCTCACCAACCCGCCTGCTACGCGTTGTGAATACTGGCAAAATCCCCTTAGAATGACCACACAATTGTGGACGTCTGTGGGGAAGGCCTTTGTTCAGCAGTGGATGTCATTTAGCTGATATGATGATTATGATGATGATGAAACAAATTGAAATAACAACAAGTTTAAAGAATGCGATCCCTATAACCCACTAAACGTTCCCTTGAAATTGAGTTCACTATTTGTGGAGGACGCTATATATTTATACCGTAAGCGTTTTAAAAGGGAATTTGATATCTAAGGTGCGGCCGCCGAGAGAATGATACTATATTATATTCCTATTAGGACTTCGTAAACAGTTCTACGTGGTTGCAATCTTCTCACCACGCTTGGCCATTAGCTGCTGTCCCACGGAAGGGACGCTGCTCCTTATCCCTCTGGTTTGTCCCTTAGCAGATGAAAGAAAGAAAGAAAGAAAGAAAATAATTTGGTATTGAAGTGGTGCTTGTCTTCATCCGGATACCACACAGACAAGTTGCAGTCTTCTACATCAGAACATACAAATGTACGTGTCTATGCGAAACGTATTATTCTAATAGTTTACGGGCACGGCATTGTCTATATGTAGAATAGAATAGAATAGAATATAACTTTATTGTACACCAAAATAATATAAAGGATTATTTACAATAGTTAGCGTGGCACAATGAGCGGTCTTATCGCTAAAAGCGATCTTTTACAGACAACCTTTGGATGGATTTAAAAGTAGGGAAATAAAGAAATTCAGGTAGTCTGTGGTGTGTTATATGTAGTTATATCTATTGACTTACATTTGAGATGCATTACAGTAGAGTAAGTTTGATAAAAAAGATGAGAGTTATTTTCGGACCACGATTTATTTACAATAGTTTGTCACGTCTCACAATAGTTTGATCAAAGGTCATTTGGTATGGAACCATACATACGTACCGTCTCGGTTTTCGTGGACTAATCAAGCCAAAATTTCAAGATACAATGCTGTCATGGAAAGATTTCTAGGTCTAGGAATTCACACGCGACATTTTTCAGTTCGTCCCGAACGTAGTCTATGATCCGGAAATGTCTCTACAATTGAAGTTGACGTTGAGTCTATATTTAGGTATATAGGTTATTTGCATTATTAATTCGGCCATTTTTTATTTGAAGCTTGCTTAAAAATATTATGCAATCGGTAATCGAAATTTTGATGAAGTCATAAAGAAGAAATACCGATGATATACTGCGATAATATTACAACATACAAACACTTCTTATTAATTTGTTTCAAATAACAAAACCATAGTAAAGTCCGTCTGTTGGGATTGGTCATCTTAATGCTGCCTTGACAATTAAATAATAAACTTGAATAAATATAGCAATCACGCTTGTTTAGTGTAGACTTTTTATAAAGTTAAGACTCTTTTCTCATACATTGTCCTCACATTATCTTCATTTTGAGAACAATGTAGTAAAAAATATTGTACCATTATGATTTAAAAAGAGTAACCATGGAATTTCTTGCCCATTATTTCCAAGGGAATCTACATCGTGAAATGCGTCAGCTAAAGTCTTGGCTCATTCATCATCATTTCGGCCGAATAAAGTCCACTGCTGGACACAGGCCTCCCCCAAATATTTCCACTTCGGCCGATATGGGTGTGTTGTGTGCTCAATGGGGAGGTTTTGCCATAATCGCCACGATTGGCAGGCGGCTTGGTGATCGCAGTTGAGTTGTTAATGTACTCGAAGCCCATCCTCCAGCTAATCCCATAGTCACCTTTTATGACACCCACGGGATGAGATTGGTTGGTGCTATTCCTAGCCGGCACCACACGGCTTGACTATTTATCCGTAATTTCCTATAAATGGTAACACGTAAATAAAAATATTTTCTAACTTATATTAATCATATCGGGATATTCTCTAGTTTTATTCATTGGGGGTGGCATAATCATTTCGTGATTTAACACTCGTGAATTATTAACATAATTAATAACAATAACGCAGCTTACCTTTCTCGAGACGTCAATTCAGTGTCACATGAACTTTTCTAGGTAATGCGTACGTAATATTTTTAACAGTTCTGTTTTCATTGGCTTTTTAAACAGTTGTAGGGTTTACATTTTTATTTTTAATGCCAGTTGTTTATTTGTTTGCAGCAAAAATGGAAACTCGTCTCACAGTCACACCTATTTTGCCAATTGTGTTAAATTATGTTGTGATAACTTAGCAGTAATTGTACCTGTAAATTTCGATACGCACAGGTATTGAACCATAATTGTAACTGGATCATCGAATTATACATTTTTATTGCAATACCTAAGTACTTCCTGACAATGAAAAGAGTTCTGTTTGCGGACTAGGAATGCATTGTTATTTTTAATACGAAATTATCGTTTTATGAAAAGTAAAATACGCGATGCATGCTATTTTTAATGAATACTGCGTATTATAGCTACTTCTCTGAGTATTCTCGATCTCGACTTTGTAAATCTTAAATCTTCTACAAGCGAAATGGACAGGTTGAAATGGAATTGTAGAGTGGAATATAGACGAAAAATAC
This sequence comes from Diloba caeruleocephala, assembly GCA_947459985.1. NCBI lineage: Eukaryota > Metazoa > Arthropoda > Insecta > Lepidoptera > Noctuidae > Diloba > Diloba caeruleocephala. The sequence continues at coordinate 7,020,728 of OX381604.1, read as the reverse complement.
TGCATTTTGTTTACGGATGTCGCATAGTTTTGATTATTTGTGATAAAAATATCGTGGAAATGTTTCAGACCCGATCTCCATCAACATTTCTTATACGTGTAATCTTCAGTATCGTCCTATCAACCAAAGGACGTCCACTGCTGAACAAAGGCCCACCCCCATAAACGACACGGTTATATGTCACTGTGTGTAAATTTGGAAGGGAATTGGTCAGAACCTACTTACCACGCTTGGCAAAGCGGTTTGGAGAGCGCAGTATGGCTATCGTTCCACAGAAGGGACGCTGCTGTCCATCCCATTGGTTTAGTACCTTAGTCGCCTTTTACGAAATCCAGAGAAAGAGATGGAGTGGTGCTAACTACTTAAAGACACCAGACGGTATTGTATACTATTTGTATAAATCGGATACATTTTCCCTAGTTACTACTAGGGGAACGTATCTGAATCCGAATTTCTAGGAATGATCCGTCTTGGGTACAGTTTACGGATATAAATCTCACCTACTATAATTAATTTGTGGTTCACTGTGTAAAAAACACGGTACATAACTTCAGCGGCCTCAACCCCCGTAAAAAGTTAATGTTGATTGAGGCAAACGGGTATCAGAGGTGCTTAAATGACGAGCCAAGCAATTCAGTGATCCTTGTTCTCTGTCATAATATTAACGTAGTTAAACACTAACTTAAACTTTGTTTAACGCAATTAATGTAAATACGAATACAAGGCATTGAAGTATTTTGGTTTTCACCGCTTTATTACACAACTAGCGGCCCGTCCCGGCTTCGCACGGGTGGACATGTACTTTTTATACATTTTTGGGATAGACGTAAATGTAAATGTAAACATGGTCTGATTTTGGTCGGCATTTCTATCAACTTATAAAATGTAAAAAGCAAGTTACAGTTACATAACTGCAATAGTTGGACATGTGGTATCGGGAAGTTTTATGTAGATATTGATGTGTTCTTTAATATTGTAGAATTATTTTTGTTCTATCATCAATAGTTTCCGCTGCGCATGCGATGAAAGACATTTTATGGCTATTTTTTTCCACCTTGGGTTACATTGTTGAAGTTTATCTAGTAATAATTTATTCTATATAATACTATTTTTTTCTAGTAATAAATATAACCAGTATTACTCATGGGTAATGTAGCATTCTAATGGCGCATTGATTTTTTAAATCGGACCACTAGTTTATTCGTTACACAAATCTTTCCTCTTCATAGTATTAGTGTAGATGTAGATTTGCACATTCCATATATCGTATTATTTTCGTATCCACATTTAACCAAGCCATGTGATACGTTTATTATATTGATAAATCTTCTCCACGAGAGAACTATTTGAAACCGTGAAACTTAGATTCTGAAGTTTCATAAGTGCCAATATTTGGATTATTTGAAATAAAAAACTTTGACTTTGTTACATTTTTAAATCTATTACTATTATCACAGTCGGCTTGTTCCTCCATACGCCAACGCAAACGTTTTCGTAGAGCAATCATGGGCGGCTTGTGGGAGGAAATGGGTAGGGGCCCATGTTCCGAACTGCGACACTGCAGCATGAGACAGGTCTAGCGCGTTCTGATTTGAATGCAGTCAACTGCTCGCATTGAAATCACATAAATTTGTTGTATATTATACACCATGTGACTATCCTGTGAAAATCTCTAACGTTAAACCAATGTAGGGAGTTACTCTGTATGTGTGTATGTGAGTGAGTGAGATATGATGTATTTTCATATCGTAATAGAATACAATATAATTTGACAACGGCGGCTCTACTGTATTTGTTAAACTAAGAAAATATGCGCTTCGGTTTTATGGATATTATATTTGCTCCGTCTCAAAATTTGTGTCATCCTTCAAAAGTTTTTCTGTTATTCATTAATAGATAGGAACAAAGTTTAAAATAAAGCAAGGGATTTTTTTGAGAATGATCTTTGGTTTCTTTCTCGCATCGGAAAACGCAGCGTGGGATCGTTTACAGAGATGGACAGACAACCTGGTGAAGGTAGCCGAGACTCGTCTATGGGGGGATCTACGAGATGGAAATCTATTAGGGGGCTTTGTTTAACAGTGGACATCCTTCGGCTGATATCATGATGATAATTCATTCATTCAGCTCTCATTGCCAGTGTCAGTGAGAGCTGCCAAATCATTACCCTCCTTTAAAAACTTAATAAAAGAACATTATCTGTCCTTTTAAACGTGTAATTTGTCTATGCTATTTCATTGTTATCACATTGCGTTTTATTTTACTATTTCACTTTTCTGTGTTCATAATTACCTAAAATGTATGTATTTATATGTAGGATCTATTATATTATATTGAGATTTGTTTTAAATATTTAGTACTATCATCTACTTATCCGTACACCACGGACTACCCCGTCATTATTTTTCGTGACTTTCTTGTCCATCCTGAGGTTGTCTAGAAAAGATCGCTTTTAGCGATAAGGCCGCCCATTGTATTAATATTTTAAGTTTTCTTTTTAAGATCCAAATGGTATACAATAAAGTATATTCTATTCTATTCTATAATTCATTATTAGTTAAATAATATATGATCTTATAAACTCGAACATATAGCCCGATTTAAACGAGACTTTTGCTGGAGAACGGCCAACTATCCCGATCAGCGAGTATATTGGAGAACAGGATTAAATTTTAAGGGACTTAGCAATGTGAAATCTCCCCCCAGTAAAACGGAGCCGCTTTTAATTACGTGCAAGATTGCGCTTTGTAATGTACCTTACTATATTTATAACTGTCTGAATCATCCACCTTTAAAAAATGTCCGGTGTTGATGTGAGCTTGTATACGAAGTACGACAATCATTAGATTCCACAGACGTATGTCGTAAGGTACCTTTTTGTCGTGGGAAATATTCATGGACATCCTCCGCCCTGGGAACGCCGGAGAGGCATGTCGGACTCTACCGGCTGATACCCCACGGTGTCCTTCCACTTACCTCTAGCCGAGGGTGGGGTGTCCGCTTTGTCCGCGTTAGACCGCACCCCTACGGGATGTCCTAAGGTACCTCACAACACTCGACTGACAAAATAAACTGCTACAATTTGATTTTCTATAACGATATACGAATTACTTGAATAAAGAAAAGATTTGGAATTTCTTAAACGAGATTCTACCAATACCAAATCATATGACAAAAAACTAGTAGAATGGTCAAGGTTACCTGAATGTCTAATGTTCGTGTATCTGATACCTATGTTTAAATATTTTTATATACTGTCATATACCTATTTTATAATAATAATGACACAGTTTTTTTTCGTTTTATCATTATTTTATATTAGGACATTTCCAATGATATAATGTGATAAAGTTAATAAGAGTACCTTTTGACTCTATAGTTACTCGAAGGATTGATACTTCTTTTCTATACATACATACTATAATTTAAGTCTAATGATGATAAAATTGTATTGCTATAATTCATTCATTGTTAAGTATACAGAATTAATGAAATAAACGCGATATATTTGTATATATGAAACTTTTATAAATGACCAAATTCCTGGATGAACCTATTTTCAAAGAAAATGAAATAGCTGTGTAATGTAAACAAATGAACAATTTGCTGAAAAGATACAATAATCACAAAGAGATATTGAATGAACTACAAATTATAATTATACAAATATCAAAATCTGTCAAGAAACCTGTAACTTTTTTATCTTTACCTGACATAAAAATGTAGTAAGAATAAATGTTAATTAGGTACATCTGTGTGCATATAAGGTCACTTACTTGGTTTAGTATAGTTCTGGGAGGATGTACTGTAGAAGTAGCAATAGACACCAAAGGCAAGTACAAATAGCAGCAGAAGTAGTATACGGGTTGAGAAAGGCCGGCAACGTAGGACCCTGGTCCTCATTGTGGATTCTGTAAATTAAGAACTATACTTGTTTTTTTGTATGTATATATCATAAAACACAATCGTAATCTATCATCTGACTAGTAAATTTAAGTTAGAAACAAATAAAGTAACTACTTATTTGTACCTGATAATTTATTTTTCTTTTAAAAAGTAGTTACCCATGTCCAATGGTGATAAGTAGCTTTTATTACAAATAAATAAATAATTACAACTTTATATATCACCATTTAAAGGTTATCAAACATCAATCAAGATGATTGTAATATAGAAATAAGGATATTTAAAATTTACATCATATTTTTATATTTATATACTTATTATATCAATTAATACACGAAATCTTTTAAACTAATTGATAAAAACGGAGAACTACTTAAATTTCATTAAAATTATTTTACAAGTAACATGCCAAGATTTCTATTGTAGCCATCTGTTTCTATGTATATATAAGTAAATTTATTTTTTGTGAAGATAAAAGCCTATACAACGAAATTTAATTTGATTTGGCAAGTCAGGAAATAATTTCCGTGGTAACTTTTATTAAGAATTATAACACAACAGAAGATTAAGAAAGCTCAAGATATGATTTAAGCTTTTTATGTCGATTATCTTGCGCCGCCCAAATTCCTTATTTCACTATAGCAGCTTTAAAGTTGCCTAATTTCACTTTTCATTGAAACTCAAATTTAGAATCAAAGATCAAAAGTTTAAGCACAAAAAATATTGACTCTTCAATTGACTTTGTGTAAACAGTACAGAATACATGCGGCAAACACTTCGAACTAGTTAAGAAAACTATACTTACATTTTATCGGTAACGATAGTTTAATAGACACTGTTTACATTTTATGTTACTCAAAACGAACTCGATTAATATTTCTCTGCAGTATAAAATATAAACTTACGCTACATTTACATGCGGCGGCCAAACACTACTGCACGCTCTAGCCAATCCACGGCTAGAGTACCGATTGGCAACTCGTTGCAGTGTTACCAGTATTTGTTTAGTAACACTACTAAATTTATTCATTACCATAAAATGTATGTTTCCTTTTCATAAAAACTAAGATTCAGTTCATACTTTGTAATAAAAACAAATCATAACAATTTCCGTTCCACTGTTAAATATTTTGTCAACTAGCAACATATAGAGTTCGTTCTAAAGCATGAAACAGTTAAAACTAAGACCAAGCGCTTTTATATTACAAGTTTATGGTTATGTTTTACACGTCACACACTAGGTAGAAAGATACTTCGTATCACGTCACCATGTAAGAAGATATCAAAGATGCATCTTCGATCCGAATAATATAGCCACCTTTGCTAAAATAATGATTTCTGACAACGAGCTGTAAACAGTGGCGCCACCCTGGACGATTAGGAAAGAGTAATTCAACTTTAGGTGGGTCTTCGGGGCGCACTATCCCTTTTTCTCTATACAAATAAAAAGATGGTTGAAACAATTATGTATCGAAATATATAATAAAAAATAATGTTCTTAGAACGAAAAGGGGAGAGGATGTTTACTTTTCCTTAATTAATAAAATATCCGTGTGTTTTGTGTCAGGTGCATCAAAATGGGTTGCAATAAATATGAGTACCTATTGTTGTGGATGGTACTTTTTAGTTCTTAGAAGTTAATGACAAAAAAAATTTTCAAAAGGTTTTGTTTATTATTATCATTTATGTACGCACCTTGTGTGATATTAAATTCAGTCGGAATAGTGGTGGCTGATTTTCAGTCTAGATCATACTACGAAGTCTGTGTCTACAACTTCCAAGCAAAATACGTTTGTTCTGAATGTTTTACTAAAGCAGCTCTTGTTTCCCCCTAACCATGAGTTGAAACATTATGAACTTACCAATAAAGAAAATAATGCTACAAAAAGACTGTTGATTGCCAAAGTTGACTGGTGAATTACTGTTGAATTGTTGATGAAAGCTAAGTAATACTTACGTACAAATGGAGATTTTATAATAAATATTTTGCCGGTAATAAGTAACTAATTGATAAAGAAGTATGTAAGTAGTAGGGCGTTTAAAAACAAGTTTTTTTTTTGTAGAGCGTTCTATTCTCTACAAAAATATTCGATGGAAATTGCAGAAAAATGTATGGTTCATTAGTTACAAAAATCAGTTTTATTTATATTCTTATGGGAAATCGAAAAGTTCGATGCGGACAACCTTAATATTAATATTAAGGGCTCATATTTTCATAGGCCTATTTTGTCATCTAAACGAAACTATTGAGCCTGGTTCCGAGTTTTCCTTTTTTTATACTCCCTGATATGTAGGTATTTCATGTTTAGAATTGATTCGAACTGCCATGAATCTAATATTATAGTGGCCTACAGAGTTATATGTAAGTATATCAATTATTTTTAGCCTTATTATAAATTAACTACGTCGTCTTGTTGTAATATGTACATATCATTATAATAATACTACTAATTAAATTTGAATTAAAAAAGAAATAAAATATATTTGGTACCAATGAATAATAAATAACTGTTGGTTGGTAAATATAAACATATTTATAGATTATAAGTCTAAATCTTACCATAACAGTTATCACTTATCAAGTTATCATACACTGCGAGCGCAGCTCAATCAGTCGCAAGCTACCAGGGCGGCGTATCGTGTCTCAAATATAAATTGTTTGTTAATTATATTTAAACATGAGATATAACGCGCTCGGCAATACGGGAATCAAAGTTTCTCATATCAGCTTGGGAGGTGCTGCGTTCAGTAACATTTATGGGTAATTATTCTCATATATACTCTAAAGTTCGTTTAATTTGCTTGTAGTGTCCTCATAACCTATCGCTTATAATTAACAATACTGAATGTAAACAATCTGATTAGAGTGGCATAATGATCAATTCAGCCTCAGGATTTAGGTATAGAGGCGGCAATGGCGAATTACTGACGTTCCTATTGGATATATGTTGTAACAATATAATTTGATTAATGTTGTTGTGATGTGGCAATCCATTGTTTTTTCTTTGTTTAAAAGGAATCGACTATGGGTTTTGTATTAGATTTGTTCAAATAGCTTTTTTAAGGTCACGGCCAATTTGTATAGACCGTTGACACTGATAACGTTTGTGGTGTCATGAGTGCACTATTTTCGAACATAATGTTTTACGTTCGAACCGATTACCACACCAACTGAACTACTGCCTAGGTACCTAATTAAAAAATTCAACTTCTTGCATATTTCGGCACCTCTACATAATTGTGACTCATGTTATGACCTAGAATCTGTATTTTATTCAGTCGACTCTTGGCTCTAGGTAATAACTGTGTATTATAATTATTATGATGTCGAAAACAATATGTAGTTGTTATTATTATAATTGTTATACTTCTTATGATAAATGCATACCTACCTCATAACGATATTTATAATCAGTACCTATGTAATTAGGTAGTTACCTACCTACACTACCTATATGTGAACAAATTGGTCTTTAAATGTATCCTTAGGTAGACCGGTAAAAATCGAAATAGTTTATTGCAATAAGTGTTTACATAAAGTTCAATATCCAGATTGCACAGAGAACAATGCAATTACGTCACCAGTTCATTAATCTCATGCACGCCATTTTAAACATTCAGATACTAGAATCAGAGATTATAATGGTGTGTACAATCAGAGTAGATTATACTCATAATATATTATTATTTATTATGCTTTTTAGGTAGGTAGGTATTTTTATGTTTTTGTATTATTTTTCATTACTTAGATCTATTGTAATCTTTCGAAATTACACCGCAAGATAATGTTTATATTATATAGGTATTAAAAGAAGTAGATACGTTACCTGCGCGCCAAAAGTAAGAACCAAAACTCCCCCAAATGTAGCACCTCGCAATCAGTTCGCCCGACAGGACAACGATCACACTATGTTTTATTAATTAAGTAATAACAATGTCGTCGTGCGTATAGAAAATGCACATACTATCAACCAAAAATAAACAAAGAACAAGGGATCTCACACCAAACGAGAGTAAAAATAATTGGATCAAGGAACCACAACCACATATATGATATAATACAGATCCATTGAACATTATAAACTGGATAATATTACGGATTATATTCTTACAGACAGTCCTTCCGTGTGGTGTCCGGATTAAGAATATAGCACCACTCCATCTCCTCTCATGGATGTCGTAAAAGTCAACTGAGGGACTCTTAACCAGAGAGATGGCCACCAGCGTCCCTTTTGCTGAACAGTAGCATTTCTGCGCTCACCAACCCGCCTGCCAAGCGTGGTGAGTATCGGCAAATTCCCCCCAAAATGATGACACAATTGTGTTAATCTATGGGGGAGGCTTTTGTTCAGTAGTGGATGTCATTTGGCTGAAATGATGATGATGAGGAGACAGACAGTGTTTTTAAAATCAGTGCTATTTTTGTTTTAATTTATGGTGATACTAGCTGTGCTGTAGGTTTCACCCGCCGTTTAATTTAAAAGAAATCGGATTATTTATAAATCGCATTATAAATATATAATTAGTATGCCTATACAGGGTGTTTGGTGCATCGTGTGCCAAACTGAAATGGTCGACTGGGGGGGTCATCTGCTATCCTTAACATTTCTCATGCCCTGTGGATTTTTTTTCATCGACTTTTTATTGTTTTATTAAAAAAGTACCCAAATTATACATTCAAATACAAATTTTAAAAAAAGTATAAGTCGTAGACTCTGAATTTTAATCTTATTTAGATGTGTATTGTATTACAGTACTTTTAAATTCAAAATTAGTGACATTGGCCATCTAGTTCTTTTTTTAATTTACTCGCAAAATTTCAGACTTAAATTAAAGCTGTCCATGTTACAGCTATTTACATGGCTATAAAAAAAACCAAAAGCGACCGGGATCTTCCAACTCTCTCAAAAATTCTCTAGTCTATCCTCTTGCTAGTGATGTGTGTCATGCCATAAAAAGCTTTTTACAACTTTGTGAATTAGCTAGAATTGTAAATCCAGCCACAAAATACTAAAATCCAAATTCTAAAGAAAAAAGTCTTTTTGCGTAATTGTTACTTGAGAAACAGGTAAAATTTGTTTTCTCAGTCACGCGAAGTAAAATCTATCTTCTATCTCTTTCTTGCATAGCGTAAACTAGTATGAACAAACGACGAACTGCCGCCGACGACGCCGTCAATCCGTCATTGCCAGTATTCTCTCGTCCACCAGAGTAGCGGTTAACTTAGAGATTGCAAGCAGACAGACACAAAAAATTTAAAACTGGTATTTCTTTATCAGTACCGTATATTTTGTTAAGCATTTAGTAAAAAGCTGTTATTTTGACATTACAAATAGACACTTCAATTTTATTAATAAAATAAAAAGTCAAGTTTAAGCCGCGTTGCGCTGATTGCGAAAAAATCTTTTCTTTTCTTCATCTTTCTTTCTTTACTTAAGTTTAATACATACTCGTTTTCTGGTTTAGAGCATTTGATGAAGAAAAGAGCTTGCATTTAATAAGAGAAACTCTTAAATGTGGAGTGAATTACTTGGAAACCGGACCATGGTACGGCCAGGGTACTTCAGAACGAACTATTGGAAAGGTAAAGATTTCTATTAGTTAAGCAACTATCTTATTTCAAGTACTTATTTAAGTATACCTAACACTCAGAAACGCAATGTTCGCTAATGGTGCCAACTCAACTCACACGTGGAAAGTTTTAATGAATAAATTTAACAAAGATTCCCGTTAGTTTGTCGTGGTTGATATAGCATACAGACTTTCAGAGTTTGAATGAATGTAATGTTGTGGGCCGTATAAATCTTTGTCCCGAATTAGCCCGTGGCCCTGAGCACAGATGGCGCGGACGCTCCAGTAGGTAGGTACTCCGCCATTCAAATTGTGAAATGATGATTGAAATTTGAAATAAATATTTATAAATTATTACATACTGCCGGTCGGAATAGTTGCCTGCCCATATGGTGATCACGACTCACGGTTCATATGAAGTTTGTTGACCCATAGGTAGGTACTTTTTTATATTTAAGTATAACTAAATAAACTAAGTTTCCCACAGGATTACAAAGATAAAAATGGGTTTTTACGAAATTCTGTTTTAATAACCAGCGGTGGCGTATCATGGCCAAGTAAATTCTGGCATAAAGAAGTTACCCATTAGGTTCTTCTAGACTTATTTTTAAAAGCATCACAATCTCATAAACTTTACAATCCTTCGATCGCATGTTTTTGACGTTCCCTAGTACAATTGCTGTCGATATATTGAAATTTATTTTATTATATAAACATGGTTTTCATTCATCTATACAGTCTTCTTTATGTGTATTGATTAGTGTTATGTTTTCATCACGTTCGAATATTTTCGTAGTCATGGATACGTTGAAAATTCAAGCAATTATGGAATATGACTACCGCCGTGGCATGCAACATCAACGACGTTTACGGAGCGAACACTACAAGCGAACGCACAACTCGTTATTGTTTGCCCGCTTCCGTTCTGGAAATTTAGATCTGAAAAATGAACGTCGTAGTTGCCCGAAAACTTTGGTCGACAATGACTAATTAAAGGCAATTGTGGAAGCTTTCGACGCATCAAAACAATATTGGTCCATTTGCGTCAAATTGGCAAGGTAAAACAGTTTGACAAATGGGTGCCCCACGAACTTAACGATCATCAGCGCATCGTGCACTTCGAGGCCTGCCTTTTGCTTCTCAAGAGGCACAAAAACGAAGGAATTTTGAACCGCATCATTACTTGCGACGATAAATGGATTCTGTTTGACAATCGCAAGCGCTCAGAAAGTTAGTTAGATCCTGGTTCAGCATCTAATAAATGCCTTAAACGAAAAATTACCCCTAGAAAAGTGATGGTCACTGTTTGGTGGTCTGGTGCCGGTGTGTATCATCTCAGTTTCTTACCAAACGGGATGAGATTCCTGCAGATGTTTACTGTGAAGAATTGGACACTATGATGGAGAAGCTCGCACATCTGCAACCAGCTTTGATCAATCGCTCGCCCACGCTGCTCCTGCACATCGACGCACGACCCCATACTGCACAACACACGGTCTCCAAGCTACAAGAGCAGGGGTTGGAAGCTCTTAGTCATCCACCGTACTCACCAGACCTTGCGCCTACTGACTTCAACGTTTTCCACAATTTGGATAACATTTGCATTTGCGTGCGCAATCCGTCACGAAATCAAGTCGTTTATTTTAGACGCGTTATAATATCGCCAAGGCACTTCAGTTTCCGTTGTATTTTACCTCTTTCTACCTTATACATCTATTTTTTTCGCATCACCCCGCTTCTTTTCTTTTAAGAGCTCCATGCGCATTGGCACGTTATTGCGTCGAAATATACCTAAGACAGGAATAAAAGCTATGCTTCTAATAAGGTAAGTAGTTTAATATGCGTTGTATTTCAGGTAAAACGCGTCTATTAAACAACTTGACCGTTATTGGAAGCTTATAATGAAAGCCCAGTGAAAGAGCAAGCTAATGCGAGTAAAGAGTAAAAAAACAAAAACAGATGTGGGAATACCAGATATATCTGTTAATTTACAAGCCGTTAAAATTCCACTTCTCTAGGCGTATAACTACCATTTTCATTATCACGTTCATTTCATTTTTCTTTCGCATGTATAATGATATTAAGATTCTAGTCAAAAATTGTAAGCAACTTAATACGTTGTCGATTACTTATTTATTCATTCATCTCTCACCATGCGTAGGGTTAGATAAAATAGTAAATAATGAATCGGTTAGGTATTACCTAATTGTGATCAGTGTGATCACCATGTGGAATGTTTTTGTTCTAGCTAAAATATCTAGAGGATATTGATAATCCAGTTCCTGGAAGCTGAATGTTGACTCCTTGGCATTGCCGTAACAAAAGCAGTCTTCACGACTTCTTTCATCAACCCTGAGATGATTATACGGGAAGCAGGTGACGGATAAATTGGAAGAACTAGAGCTATTGTGTGTCATTCATTCAGTCCGTAACTTTTTTTTTTTGATAAACAATTTCCCCACTAGGAATTCTCCTGTGTCGTGGGTGCGTTTACAGACATGAATTCCACACACAATACACCCAGACCCGGAACAACTACCTGCAGATCATAAAAATATTTGTTTCGTGCGGGAATCGAACCGAGCGCACCGGAGCGCAGCAGCCGACTGTATCAGCCACTGCACCAACCGTGCCGCCGTTGATGATGGTCTGAATCCAATAAACGTAGTTCCGTTTTTTATTTTATAACTAAGCAACAGCTATTATGCCGTATATAAAGAGCTCTAATTAACCAGCATTATAGAAGCGCAAACAGGAGATCTTGTACCACCTAAAAATGATATAGGGCGACCACTGCTGCCCTGCATATCTAATCCTGAGGTTGAAGGAAAAGTCGGGATACAGTGAATGTTAATTAACTGAAACTAGGTTGAAAATAGGGTCACACTAGAGCCAATTATTATTTATGGCAGCTATGCTGTAAGAAAGAAAATACAAAAACTTCGAGAGTAAAAGTACTAAGTACTATCTAAAATGACAGAACATTTACTCGATGTCTTTGTCGCACCTGTGATAGAATGTGTTGTCTCTTTGCTTGGCCTGTGTTTTGTTCGAGAATATTAACCTATAGATAATTTTAATAGTATTTTTAATAAAATATTTTATACTAGCTGGGACCCGCGGTTTCACCCGCGTTTAATTTAAAGGAAATTTAGGGTACTTCGATATAGACACTTGACATATAATATATATTGGATTTCAAGGGCTTTAATTTTTTAGCGCGGAACCCTAATTATTTTTCTAAAATCAAAGTAGCCTAAGTTATTCCTTGTAACATCAGCTATCTGCCAGTGAAAATCCCGACAAAATCGGAGCCGTTTCGGAGATTACCCGGAACAAACAGACAGACAGACAGACAGACGGACAGACAGACAGACAAAAAAAAAAAAATAGTATTTTTGTTATATGTACCGTATATAATTTCACATGCATTCAGTAAAAAGCTGTTATTTTGACATTACAAACAGACACTTCAATTTTATTTATTTGTATAGATAGTTTGTTACTCACGTGTGGTATGAGATCCCTTGTTCTTTATTTATTTTTGCTTGATTGTTTGTGCATTTTCCATACGCACGACGGCATTGTTATTAGTTAATTAATAAAACAATACAGATTGTGACAGTTTGTGCTCGTTGTCCTGTCTTGAACGAACTGATTGCCAGGTGCTACGATTGGGGGAGATTTGGTTCTGACTTTTGGCGCGCATGTAACATATCTACTTCTTTTAATATATAATATCATTGGTTTCAGGTTTTTCTCTGTTAAGTACGTTTATTATAACAAATAGGTCAATCGAAGTAGGCGCCTATAAAATATTCCGTACGTTAATTTATTTTAATCAATATAAGATAATTTAAAAGTATATTTTACTAAAACAGGCACTGGTCGGAGTCCCAAGAGAATCGTATTTCATCGGAAGCAAAGTTGGAAGATACGAGATGTCTGCAGATAAAATGTTCGATTTCTCGGCGGAGAAGACCGCGGCGGGAGTGGACAACACGCTGAGTCTCCTGGGATTGGATTACATAGACTTGATACAGGTCAAGCTCACGGGGTCTCTGCCAATTTAGACTAATATCCTTGCATGCGTCAGTCTTCCTTAATAGTGACCGTAACAACAGTCTCTAACTGCATTTGCGAACTTGACCTTCCGTTTGATTGGTGTAAATCAAGACCGAGTGACTATAACATAGTTGCATAGACGATTGCAGCGGCGATTGAACCTGTCAGGTATTTCCTTTTACGTAACCATCCCACGTAACAGTCAATTTCACAGCAATTTGTTCATTATCTTTATCACGGAAAACAACTTGATTGATGTTTCATAACCAGGTATATAGTACCTGTGTACTATTTTAAACTAATAACTAAGTAATGTCTTAGGTTTTCGCGAGTATTACACATTATAATAAAACACTTTTAAACGGATTCTATCGCGTATATTTTAGGTTTTTGTTTTTCCTGACGTTTCGAACACTGCAGGGTTCGTGGTCGCAGTATACTACTAAGTATCATCCAAATTACTTTATAACAGGTATGTATACACGTCACCGTAAGATTTGTGAGGTGAACTGCAAATCTCAACCATACCTAAATGATTAAATGGTATAATTCGTTTCTAATTAATACATAATTAAATTGACGCAAGGTAATAATTTCTGCTTGCTGTGGTAGGTAAGACAAAAAAGGATTAGTCTTAAACAGTGGATTTAAAAAGGCAGGGAATGACGCTAATAATAAAAAGTTAGTTGCAGAAGGGAATCGTGCGCCAGACATCTTTATCATTGATGTAATGATGTATGCTATAGTAATTACTTAGGATTTCGACAACAACTCTAGTTAATCAAAGACTAGATTTTTGTTCTAGTAAATCGATAATAGAAGGAATTTTGTTGTAGAACCTATTGCTGTTTCCCATAAACGACCTGCTGGCTATGCTAAGCCTCCTATTGCGAGTATTTGAGTTGCACACATTGCTTTTTTTATTTAAAGTAGCAATGTCGTTGTGTATACATATGATATTTTGGAATATACATAAGGATGGTAGAATAAGTGTTTATGCCCTTAAATAGTACATGGAGTGACTCACCGTCAAAATCGACAGCCGGTCCCCTCAGTAGGTAAAATACCGTAAGACATAATAATGTGGAAGTATATTTCGATACCATTCTAGCTGTAGCCACATCAGTCTACTTTCTAATTTTCTAGCACCAAATGCAGCAGTGCATGCATTTCCTAATAGCAAATGCAGCAGGGCTGTTTGCCAGAAAGTGCTTTTATATGGGGCTCGTTGCAATTTGGAGTCTACTGTAACTTCCAAGAATATAGTTGTTGTGACTAGGAGTTGTGGAGACCAGAAGTTATTTCCATCAAGTCTTACTATCGTTCTTATATGGGTCACACTAGCTGCGGAAAACTTTATATATTTGGTTCTTTCTGCATTTTAAGAGATGGTTATTAATTAGCCGTAAACCAATCAGATATCTAATTAAATGTATCATTGGGTTCTACAAGATGCCAATTATAAATTATATTGATCCTATTTACTTTATACATAAGTGAAAGAAGTGTAGTGTCATCAGCAAATAAGACTATGTTTGACATTGTATCCGTTAACATGAATGATAGATCATTGATATAGATCAGCAATAAAAAAAGCACCAATTTAATTTAACTTACTAACTGTAGATGTTACGCTATCAATTGCCATTCTTTGATCCCGATATATGGATCTATAGATCTACCTTGAACCCTACATGGGTTCAAACTTCAGTTTCAGAATGAGTGTGCGCTGGTCTATGCAGTCAAATGCTTTGAGCAGACTGCAGAACACGCCCAAAGTATTATGCCCAGGCCCCTAATACGGTTTTAATGAGAGTGGATGCAACAATCCCTCTGTAGCTCATATAATTATACTATTCCCGTTAAAATGTGCTAAAATTTGATTGATCATATTATTTCCGAAGATTTTGCTTAAGGGTGGTAGCACGGATAGTGACCTTATAGTAAAGAAACAATCACCTTTAGTATTATTATAGTACCTACCTATTCTGTTAATTCAACGTAGTACAGCAATCTAACAAACATACCCACAGATCAGCGCGTAAACATCCACTACTGAACATGGGCCTCCCAATAATCACTATGTTCCCAATATTCACTGTGTATATACTCCTCTTGATATCAACCGCCCTTTACGACAACCATGGGTGGAGCCAGAAACCACGCGGAATATGAGATATCCGTAGCAATAAATTGTGTCATTAAATGATCCTAATTGTGTTATCTACCTTTTTTTTTTTTTTTATTGGTGCCCAGTGGAAATTCATCATGAACTTCCTTCGCCCCGGGGAAGGACGAAGGGGTATGCCGGACTCCTACCGGCTAAAACCACTGGAGCGGTCATCTTCGGCACCTAAGGGAGGCTCCAGGTCCTCGTATGATCACACTAGAGCCACCCACTGGTGCCACGCCTATTGGCACATCTCGGAGAGGGTGACTGTAAAGCGGTCACCCCCCCAGGGGGATTGTAAAGGATCCCCCAAAGCGTCCCACGGCAGCGCGTGACCACATGCGTGCTACCGTCTTCTCTTGGGTCGCTTGGTGTGGGCACGCAGATTCCCCAATCTACGCACCCGCGAACCCAGAGGTCCCCCACCTTATAGCAATGGCAGGGGTTTTCAGGCGTATCGGAATTAGGCGCCAGGGCGGTTGTTACCCCGGCGCCGTCTCCTTCTTCTTCGAGCGGGATCGGCCCTCTCCCGATCCCGCTCTGCGGTCTCCTTCTGGAGCATGACGCTCTCACAGAAGGAGACCACTGCATTCCAGTTTTCGTGCTCTGCCAACATAGCCGACACTACTGCTGGCAGAGAGAGATCTTGCCCGATCCGATCGACCAGGATCCGCCGCTCGGTGGCCCACGCAGGGCACGCCTCGAGCGTGTGCTGTGCGGTGTCCTGGTCGCTATCACAATGGTGGCATTGTGCCGTGGCCTCGCGTCCTATCCTGTGCAGGTACGCGCCGAAACAACCGTGCCCGGTGAGCACCTGCGTCAGGCGGTAGGTGACGCGCTCGCTCCTTTTGAGCCAGGCTCCAAAGAGCGGCAGGACGGCCTCGACGACGCGCTTGGTTGCAAACTGCATCCGCAGGCGATGACGCCACTTTACAAGTGCGCGCCGCCGAGCTAGCCGCCGCAGCTTGTCCAACGCCCCTGGAGGCGCGCCTTCGCCGCTCTGGCGGAGGGAGCGTGTCTGATCGTAGACCCACGCATCCATCTCCGCCAGGATGTGTTATCTACCTAAGCATTAGTTTATGTTAAATGATTGGCATGAATTGTTTTTAAATCTAATGGTTGTTCTCCAAAACCATCAATTTTATTTGTTTACAACTCATTGAGCCAAAGAAGTTTCGTCATAGGGCCATCAGGGTCGTCCACTTCCTAGATCCTCCGTCCAGGGTCCTCCGGCTTAATTTATATACGATAGTCGATTATATTTTATAATATACGATTGAAGCCCCAAGTACCGACTCATAATTGATCAAGTTGAAGTCGCATAAAAACCTTTTATGCGCACGGAACAGCAAACAGTGTGGTGGATACACCTTACTTTTCAGGAGTTGATCGGTCAGCATCCGACTAGGTTTTTACGAATTTCTTGATAAGATGCCGAATGAAGACACAACAGGTTGTTTATTAAATCAGATCGATCCACGTGCTGAACAGTCATTTAATAGGTAGAAGTGATTTCGACGCGATGAAGAATTACGTAATCTCCCACGATTAAAGCTCAATAACAATTACTGCTTAATATAACAGAAATATGTACAAAAAAAGGGCCACAAATGAAATAGCTTTTGTAAATCTACGCTAATAAAAAATCCTACTTTTTATAATGGCATTAATTTTTTAGATTCATGACTGCACTTTTGCGCCCGACACATCTGTCGTAATTAAGGAGACTTTGCCAGTCTTAGAAAAGGCCGTAAGGGACGGAAAAGCAAGATACATTGGTCTGGCAGATTATGACATTGATCTCATGAAAGAAATCATTGAAGAATCGGACGTTAAGATCTCCACCATCCTGTCTTACGCGAAGTCCACTTTGTCTGACAATCGACTACAGAATTACACGAAGTACTTTAAGGTATTTTTGTCATGTTAAACCATACCAATTTATTAAACTCATTTCGGCCATTTATACATCCACTGCTGAACAAAGGCCTCCCCCATAGATTTACACAATTGTTTCATAATTTTGGGGGGTATTTGCCGATACTCACCGCGCTTGGCAGGCGTTCCACAGAGGGGACGCTGCTGCCCATCCTTCTGGTTTATAGAGTCCCTTAGTCGCCTTCTACGACATCCAACGGGAGGAGATGGAGTGATGCTGTATTCTTAATCCGGACACCACACGGACTTTATTAAACTAATCTATTTCTATTATGCACCACTATTACTAATCACATAATAAATGATTATTGAGCCACAACCTATTGATTTTTTTGCAGTAAAGCAAAAACGGTCCGTCACAGAAATGTCTTGACCATGAAAATATTATCTAACCATACGTATATATATACCGTTCAAAAATTTTGAAGACCAGAAAGAAAACAGAGGAATTCTTTTACAATGTAACGTTAGTTTGCCAAAAACTGCATCAATTGATTTGTAGATTTCTGAGGGCTCGAGCATATGGCTTGCCGATTAAAATTCCAAACAATGTCATAACTATATACTGTACGCCCTGGAATGCGTATCCAGGAGCTGATACTCGGCATATATGCTTGCGACAATCGCCAATTTGCTTGCTAAGTGTCGTGATACTGGCAAGATTCTGTCACACCCGTTCATCGCTACAGTCCATGACGAGACCGATGTTCAAAAGATGATTTCGGTCTGATATGATTGTACATGTTTAGCAACATATCCATTTCGTACCCCTTAACCGAGAAGACTAGTAGTGGTCATTTTATGATTCCAGAGCAAAGGAGTAGGTGTGATCAACGCTGCGGCCACCGGCATGGGTTTACTCTCAAACCAAGGTCCTCAGCCGTGGCACCCCGCAAGCGATGATATCAAAGCCATCTGCAAAAGAGCTTCTGATTATTGCAAGGTATGCCTACATAAAAGTTCTGATAGATAATTGGAACCGTTGTTGAACTATTCTTGTTCGGTATTGGTTGGGTAGTAACTATGGCTGGTATGGCCCAGCTGGAACATCGGTTAGTTTTAGGTTTGGTAAGGGTTATTTTTAATATTTTTAGCATTGATCTGAACATCATGAACTAACTACCATCATCGATCAAAGTACATCACTAACTACTATTGCAAAAAATCTGTAAAGCTTAGCGGTTAGGGTCAGTTCAAAGTCGCCACCTTGACTTTGAGAAAAATACCTGTTAAAGTTTAGATATATGAAGAAAATGTCATGATAATAGGTAAGTTGAGCATTAATAAAACAACAACAGACAGACAGATAGACAGACAGACGGACAAATAAATAAAATATTGTTTTTCTTGTTATATGTACCGTATATAGTTTCATATACATTTAGTAAAAAGCTGTTATTTTTACATTACAAACAGACACTTCAATCTTATTTATTTGTATAGATTCTCGATTTATTAAAAAAGCAAAACCAGGAGTGGTCTGATTTTGTATTTTGTTTCTTTATTTAATTTCGGGACTTTTATACATACCTGTATATGCCAGTCCCATCTGAGCATAATCTTGTATGACTACAATATACCTAAACACAATATAACATAAAATTAATTTACTTACTTTTATTATCTTACGAGAATTTGCCAGTTTCATCATAAATTTAAATTTATTTATTGGAACATGTCCGGATCTCCATCTGTGAGCAGTCACTAATCATTTCCTAGGTAAACTAGAATTAAGAAATAACGGTATATGAGGAGGCTCACGCTGAAGGTCTGATTTTTAATGAGATGTGTATTAATTATAGTAAACTACAACTTCTTCACGCTTATCAAATGGATTTAAATATCGAGTCGATGGTTTTCACTTCGTACGGCATAACTGTAACTAGTTACTTCTCTTCTAGGAACAAAACGTCGAGTTGGCTCGTTTGGCGACCTGGTTTACGCTTAACCAACCCGACATTGACACAAACATATGCGGTTTCTTTAACGTCGACCAAATGAGAGACACAGTCGACGTACTAGATAAAGGGTTGAATGCTCACGAGCTTCAAGTTCTTCATGATATTCAATTAAGGTGAGTACCTATGATGCGATGTGCAGCAATGATATGCTGATCCATAACACAGCCACTATGGTCTCATAATATAATAACGGCTGAATATTAATAGGGGTTTTAGTATTCGGCCGTAAAAGTCTTAATATGTTGAGCGTTGTAGGGAAACTTGCAGTTAATTAGCACTATCAGGCCAATCTATTTAGTCTCTCTCATTCTGAGCACTAGACTTGATTTCAGTACATGTCTAACGTTACACTTCCTTATTGGCTTACAGAATAATTGACGGCTGGTTTCACCAAATAGATAGAAGCAAAAAATAATGCTGTTCATAAACCTTCCTCTTGTCTGTACTTACGCTATTAATTGTATATATATGTTTAGGCTTTATAGGAATCAATTCCCAAAAAATATGAAATATATGTAGTATAATGTGACAGTGTACCATTTCTCTTATTTTTTAGATACTTCGATAAAGTGACAATGCACTGGGATGACGTCGAGTTGCCAGCTCATAAAACAAGACTTAATGCAACACTAAACGAGAAGCAA
The DNA here is from genome assembly GCA_947459985.1 of Diloba caeruleocephala. Taxonomy (NCBI): domain Eukaryota; kingdom Metazoa; phylum Arthropoda; class Insecta; order Lepidoptera; family Noctuidae; genus Diloba; species Diloba caeruleocephala. The sequence goes on along the minus strand of OX381604.1, from coordinate 7,000,473 downwards.
TAACTTTGGTACTGAAATATTTGATCAAGAGTAATTTTTACTATAAATTTAAGTAGTAAAAACGCTCATCTTACAAAAAGTTATATTTCTACTTTTTATAAAATAGAGAATTGTGTTTTTACAATATAATCTGTAGTTACATAGTATAATTATGAGTACTGTGTCGAACGTGAAATAAAACAATACTTTGTAAATTTTTTGTCAATTTTACTTTTTTATGAGTTTCATATTGGATTGCACCACTAATGATTCTTCTTATGGTACAAAAAGATAACACACTATAGTTTAGTATCGTACAGTTACAAATATATTCACAATCGACTAGTTATATATGCGAAACAACGACATTCATTCTTACTTGAAAAAACGTAATATTTTTTCTTAATTATTAATATTAACTACATAATTTCAATTCACCACAACCTTACAGTTTCTTGAATGTAGAACTTATCTTCAATAAAAGTATTATTCTAATAAAAATTGAGTTTTCTATTAAATTATACTTGCACAACAATAGCCAATAAAACCGATTGTATATCCAGGGGGTAATAATATATCGTAATTATCGACAAAATTAAAACTACCAATGACAGCTATCTGACGCAAGTCGCGGACAGTATGGCAACCCGTTCTGCTCGTACGTGTTCGTATCGTACTCATCAAGCTAATCCAAAATCTCTAGTATTAAGATTTTAAACTTTAGCTGTTTGTGTGTTAAAATCACATTTAACACACAAAAAAACAGACAAATCCTAATTCCTTAATCTAAATATTTTCGATTAGATTGATTATTAATTTCGGCCGACAGTCATTTAACTGTGACAGGCGGTTTTAAAACTGTCGATAGACAAAAGTCATTCTTGGTCACTCATTTTATAAAATATTGACGTTATCCAAAATATGGCAAATATTCGCGTCCTACCATCCTATATTGCGTATTCGAAACCTACAAGTAATTTATAAACTTAGTGAAATATAAATTACAGTAAAATTCAACACACAAATGATTATAGAAGGTAAATCAATTAAAATATATACCGATAAGAATCTTGTAAGGTTAGCAATAATATTTTTACGACTTAATTTAAAAGGACGTATACTAACAACTTTTATCAGAATATGAAAGTAATGTAATTAAAATGGTATTTTTACATAAATACTCTTGTACTTATATTTCCCTAAAGGTGTATAAGAATACAATAAAAAAACAGAATTAGGCTTTTGAAATTAAATACTACTAGATACTTAGTACTTCTAGCTTTATATCTATATCAGATAAACAAGGTCCTATGTAAATAACCCTCAACCCCCCCCAACTAACCCCTGGATCCGCCCTCGATAGTGAACTTTATTTTAAAGGAACAATAAGTAGGCCATAGGGATCGTGTTTATTAAAAAAAACAAGTCATCATTTTTGCATATTACTGTGCAATTATTATTAATATAATAATAAAAATTGCTACTTGCGTACTTTTTTGTTTTCACCATTTGGTTACGGCGGCGCTTGTTAGTTGTGTCCGATTTTGTACTCATCATCATCATTTCAGCCAAAGGAGGTCGGTCCACTGCTGATAAAGGCCTCCCGCGCATTATGGCTAGAAGGCACGCTGCGTCCCATCCCTCTATCTTAGTCCCTTACAGCCAAAATGGATTTCTAGAAAACTAAAAAAAACAGACAAATTCACATTTCGGATTAGATTGAATAATAATTTCGGCCGTTAGTCGCCTTTTACGACATCCACCCGAGGAGGTGGAGTGGTGTTATATTCTTAAACTGGTCACCGCACGGATCTTTTCTAGTATAACGGTGGAAAATCAGTGTCCCAACAGCAATTTTATCCGATAATTACCTGACTTCCAATATACGTAAGTCAATGTTAACACTTTCTTTTTGTTACTACTTATATTATGAACGCGATCCCTTACTACTTTCTAATTGTCCCCTTGAAATAAAGTTTAAATTTTTCCCAACCCTATTTTAACAACAGTAAGTGCAGAGATTCATCGATCTTTATATATAGATTGTTTTTATGCTCAATTGCATTAGAAAGACATTATTTTCTTAGATATGTTATTGAGCGTGTACAGCTACGTACATAATTATCAAGCTATACATTTCCGGATCTCTTATTGTACGGGAAATTTACACAGTGCGAGATCAGCTTATACTTTATCGGCTTTCCGTACGATGAGAGATCAACATAACCTGGATTCTATAGCTTGATGTGTGTGTACGTGGTTATTTTAAAATGAACTACTCAATTTACATCGCATGACAATCGCAAACTTTTGTTATAACTACCGTACTGCTACTATTTATTGAACAAAAATTAGCTCAGTATCGAAGTTGCCTACATCCATCGGGTAACACATATATAGCTCAAAGTATATATATACAATGGATGTTTATGTCTACACTATTATGTTCATAGATTCTAAAGGGCTAAGCTAGGTGTTGTTACATACATTTTATTGTCATTATTTAGATTAAATATATAACTTTATGGTACTTTGGTAGGAAATTAGTTTACATTATTGGAAAATATGAAAAATAGGATTTATGTGTCTAAGTGATAGTGTCCATAATATAACTGCACGATACGTGCGAACATATAATTAAACTATTATATTCGAGATACACATTGCACGATTTCACAAAAACAGGGCCTTATTGCCAATATTGTTGATCACACACTATTATTCTACGCTTTCATGGACCATTGCTATCCAATTAGATGATTTACAATTGCTCAGAAAATTATCTTATTACAAGTTTTATTCGTAAAGAATAGTAATTAAAGAAACTATTGTGATGTAAAATTATGGCTGGTCTACACGAAACCCAAAACAGAGTAGTCTGGTACAGTTTGAGTTATGGTTTCTCTGATGTCTCCAGCAGTGTTGCCAACCATGCTATACAATAAAACTGCATATGACAGTAAGAAAAACTGATAGAAAACTGTACCTCTTTAGAATAAACTTAAATATACCGATTTTGTTTATTTAGTTTTATAAGTTATGAATAGAGATGTACGGTCTTGTAAAACGAACATTTTACGTTGTCAAATTTACACAAAAGCACCAACTTCTTGCAATAAAAATGTAAACAACTAACGATTATTTACAGTATTTTACAAGTCTTCCCAATTTGTTCCAGACTTGTAAAAAAACTGTAGGGTTGGCAACATTGGTCACCAGGATTCGGGGCCTACACCAGAGGGGATTCTCTCGCGCCGTTAGCGATATGTAGGTCGAAGGCACACCGTGGAGTTTTAGCTGGTACGAGTCCGGCACGCCGCGCCCCCTTCCCCAAGGCCCTTATAATGTGCGTGGTAAAACGTACAAGAAAATTATTTGGTATAAAGCCACTTTGTTTTAAAGATTTTGGGGTGCACTTTATTGGTCAAACAGTGACGGGCCGATATCTGCCGGGGGTGCGGTCTAATGCTGACGAAGCGTGCACCTCCCCCCAGCCAGATGTAAGTGGAAGGATACCGTGGGTTTTCGCCGGCTAGAGTCCGGCCATGCCGCTCCGCTCTTCCCAAGGCGGCGGAAGCCCGTGAGGATTTACACAAGACAAAAAAGCTGATGGTTTACCTAATTAATATTAGTTAATTATATATATATTATATTATATTTAAAAAGGACAATAAAATAAAAACAATCGCAATTAATTTAACCTTTGATCGAAAAGGTTATAACAATTGTAATAAATGGTGACCCCTTTTTGGTATGAAAAGCGCTTTACGTTGTAGTCGTTGTTATGGACGAGGACATTTTTAATATGAAACATTTATTGAACAGTGTCTTTAGATGATCTTACAATTAAACATTACTTACCTGGTTTTCTCGCCATAATTTTGTTCATCAACGGCATATTATACTTTCTCATTGGTAACTACTGATAACTAGAACCTTATATAAATAATTAAATCTTATAGTTTTAGACTGCTTAACCCCAAAAATATGTCTTTTTTATTGCTAAATGGCAGTATTGTTGTTATTTAACATCAAGACAGGAATAAATATGGGCCTGTCTTACAAACACGCAAGCATTTATATTATAGATTTAGCGAATGCTATATAATGTGTTCAGGAAGCCATAGTGATATAACGCTATAAGATAAGAAAACGCTTAAAATAAAACATATGTCACGCCAAATAACTTACCCATGCGTAAAGTGGAAGGGATTCAAATCAATTAATATTTTAAAAAAGCTTTTAGAGCGACTTACATTATTATATTATGACATAATATGTGTTTCTGTTCAGTGGATGAGGTAGTGAATGCAAATATAAAGATCATTTTGCGTTACGAGACTTAACAATTAAATATATCAAACCTATAGTTATGTCAACTTTCATATTGCAAATCTTTGGCATATATTATTATATTGGTGATGACCGCCAACTTGGCGTTCATTAGATGCGGGGCTTAGACAAACGCCTCCGATTACGAACGAGCGTTCTGGTATGATCTGTAAATGCCATTACCATCGAGGTCTCTAGGTATTCCTTTGCGATAGGAACTGTCCTGTGCCGTGTTAGAAAGGTAATGGTCGTTTATTGAAAATATTGAAACAAATTATATTCATTGCATAAATTGTGCTCGTGACAAATTGGTGCTGTTAATTATACAGTGGAAGCCGACATTACAAACTTGCGAACAAACAAATCGCGACTAATGACAAGTTTTTTTTTTATCACGAACCCTTAGCGCCTTTGATATGCATTTGATTTTCTGCGCTGCGTGTCGTGGGTTCGATCCCCACACGGTACAAATATTTGTATGATCTACAGATAGTCGTCTAGGGTCTGTGTGTTTGTGTATGTGAGATTCCTTTATAAACTGTACCCACAACACAGGAATTACAGGAGTGAAAAACATTTTTAATAGAATAGCGTAAACATTCCCGGTTTATCTGGATCGTGTGTTGTGATTGTTTTCAATCACGCTGGGCCCGCAACTTTTTGTACACGTGTTTAGCGTATAAGTACCACTAGAAGATTCATGTTATCAATATATTGCAACCGATTTTTTAAACTATCTAAAACGTGTATGCATGTCATGTTTATTGTAAGTTAAGATTCTAAATCAGATCAAATCGAGATAGCGATTCATAAATTATAATTTTTGCCCTAGGCCTTCTTAGTTTTATTTTCGGCCATAATGGCTCCGCTACTTATCGTCCAATTAGCAACGGCAGTAGTGCTATTCTGTAAGAACTCACTACCAAACTCACTTCTAAATCCGCAGTGAAAAGTAGTCTCTCATCTCATTTGGTATACTGATGGGTCCAAAATGAAGTCAGCTACGGGAGCAGGAATTTGGTCCAATGACAATGACATGGGGCACTATACAGCGGTTTGTCCAGTCGGAGTCCTATGCAATAATTGCCAGCATTAGAGATATACTAAGGAGGAATGTGAAGGACAAAACCGTATACATACTCAGCGACAGTCAAGCAGCTCTGAAGGCATTAATCTCCTTCAAAGTAAATTCGAAACTAGTCAAGGAAGGTGTTATCCTACTAAACAAACTAGGAAAACAATAACGTGAAGCTTATCTGGGTACCTGGACACGAAGGTGTTGAAGGTCTGCCTTCTGGTTACCTTCAACACCTTCGTGTCCAGGTACCCAGATAAGCTTCACGTTATTGTTTGGGCACCAGCCCAACTAGCAAAGGCTGGCTCGAAAAAGCAGCTCATTGACCCTGAGCCATTTGTAGAAAAACCTCATGGTACCTACCACTATATAGGCTGTCCAGTAAATAGCACGACATACTGCAGGGCGTGAGAGCTTGGGTCAATACCTACCAAAAAACACAATATATGTTCAGCAAAATCTTACGGATTTACAGTAGTACAAAATTTTCGATAAGAAAATTGTACTGTGAAAATTTAAATAAAAAATGTATTTCTTGAAAACATTTTAGTTTTTAATAGAATAAAGACTTATCAATGAGTAAAGTAACTATTCACAAATAATTTAAAGTAAAAAAAAAACTAGAAAAGGAATTTTTCATTACGAGATGCTTAAAAATCTGTGTCAAAGTAGAGATTTTTAGATATTTCGGAAAATTTTGTACTACTGTAAAACCGTAAGATTTTGCTGAACATATATTGTTTTTTTGGTAGGTATTGACCCAAGCTCTCACCCCCTGCAGTATGTCGTGCTATTTACTGTAAGCGTAATGACAGGCCACTTCGGAACCAAGGAGCACCTCCATAGGATGAAGCTTAGCACAACGGATACATACAGATTCTGTATGGACAATCAAGAGTCAATGCAGCACACTTTGACAGCAGCTGTGACGCTCTGGGGAGACGTAGGGCAAAACATCTAGGAATAGCTTATCCATTGCATGATGATTTTGCGCGGCTCCAGGCAGTTATGATTGCGAAGTACCTACAGGGACTTCTTGATTTTCCAGCGGAGGAGTAATGCAGGGCTTTGGGCAGCACAATGGACTCAATAGGGTCGAAGTGCGTTGGGCTGATGCTGAGCCCGTGAGAGCCACACGATAGAATAGGCCTATTATAAAAATAGGAAATCCATTTATCTCGGAAATAATGGCTTACAGTTTTAGTCTTTATTGAGCCCGCAATGAATCGTAAACAACGCGATCAAAACGCTACGTGATTATTCTACTATGATATGATATTATTATGCTACTGCAAGCGATGACCTCATCCGTGAACTGTAGCGAAACAACGGCCGTTTACTTTTTATTTACATTGCAGTTCATATGAAAATAAATAGTTTATTGTGCTTTAGTCAAAATGGCGTCAGTATAGAAGAAAATATTTTTTTATACCAGTTATTAAATTGAAAAAAAAAAAGATATTGAGAACCGACGCAAAATTCTAACGCCGAGTGTTTATCACTGAATACATGGTATCAGTTTTTGTTACGATTTCACTTATACCCATTATACCCATATGTACATGTTCTTTGAGTGTTACAGAATCAGTCAGTGAGTCAGTGATGAGCGCAATATATTTTATAATAGTTTTAGTGTAGATACACAAAAACCCAAAAAGATTATAATTAAGTCTGGTGTAAAGAATCACAGAAATATAATGAAAACTCACAAAGTTATAGGCTTGTGCCCATGTTGCCCTCTTGTCCGCGCATAATCCTGCCGCGCACGAGTCCGTATGCATGGGGGTATCGCGACGGGCAGTAACACAATGTCGCTGGCGCGGTCATTTGACTTGCGTCCGCAAACATTTTAAACTTATTTTTGGTACAAAATAAAAGTTAGTAAAAAAAAATACAATTGCGATGGACTCTATTACTGATTCTTAAACTATTTTCAAGTTTTGTTTACATTAAGAATAATTATTTTTAACGTGTACGGGACTGTATATATGAGTACGAGAAATGTTACACTGAAAGTGAGTCACAGCGGGTCCTACAGGGCAACCCGCTTTCATAACATCTCTCGTACTCCCAGTCCATTACAAAGCTGCGAGCCAGCACTTCTCTGTCGCTGCTACCGACCGTCTGCCGAGCCACGTTCCATGTAGCGGGCCCTTAATATAGTGATTTATAATTTTCTTATCTTTACCTACAACCGATTAACATTTTAACTCTCTCACACTGTGTAATATTGCTTGAATTATTAAATCAACCCGACCGCTAATTACTTTACCCCCTAAATAAATTTAATCAAATCAAATATTAACCTTAATAATCGAAGTTTTATCTTATCATACAACTAAATATACATGTTGACTGGGTTACGCTATTAGATTTAAATTAAAGTGTTAGATTTTAAGTAAATGTTTGTACCTAGGATTGCTAAAATTGACTGGATCACTAACTCATCATAATCAATAAAATGTGTGCAGATAATGTAAATATTTAACGATTGCACATACTAACACTGCACAGAATACATACGTCACTATGTATCCGAACAAATAATACTTATATTCATTCAAAAGTACAACGTAACTTGTATAAATCCTCTTTGTTTTTATTGGATTTATTTTCAAAATATTATGAATAATATTCCGCTTTATCCTATGATAAATAATTTATTAATTTCTATCTAAGATCACACTGTATTTTTAACCCTATACATTAAGTAAGAGATATTTGATGTTGTTAGTTATCACTTATCACATTTATATGTGTTTTGCTAATTTATAATGGATAATACGAAATCCTACTAGTCTGTGTAAATGAAGTTACCTGTTCAATTAACATCGTTAAGGGTGGCCCCTCCCCATCCAATTTCTTTGTCCAAGATGTTGCTTTTACACCCATCTAGTTGTGATACATTGAAAATATTGAATAACACATACTTTGATCAAATAAAAACCTAAATAACAACTTGATGAAATCATCCATTTCTTTGAACAAAGTACATTTGAAGACACTTAATGAATGGCATACCACCCTTAGCCGTGTGGTGCCGGCTCAGAATGCCACCACCCCATCTCCTCCCATGGGTGTCGTAAAAGTCGACTAAGGGATTAGCCGGAGGATGGGCAGCAGCGTCCTTCAAGTACATTAACAACTCAACTGCGATCGCCAACCCGTCTGCCAAGCGTGGCGATTATGGCAAAAACCCCCCAATGAGCCCACAACACACCCATATCGGTCGTTGTGGACATCTTTGGGGGAGGCCTATGTCCAGCAGTGGACTTCATTCGGCCGAAATTATTATTTTATTTATTATACCACCCTTAAGCACGTTACTGAAACTGAGGTAAGAATCGACATTTCCAGAAATAGCTAATACTGAACACGTAAATTATATGCCGAAATATAAGCTAATTAATGAGATTGGTCAAAGTGGGACTAATACTTTTAAGTATAAAGATTTATGACATCTTTATATTATGCTGTTGACGTATCCATTTTAGGGTGGTTGATAAAACCGCGCAACGCATTATAGTAAACGTTCTAATTAAGATTTGGATCTGTACGAGTAATTGTAAACATCTCTAAATAAAAGCGGGATCCAATATACTTCAAGCATAAGCTTAAATTTTTCTAAAATGATTTCGAAGCCATCTATAATTTAGATTACTTTGACTTATGATTTTACGTAACACAACCACAATTTTAAGATCGTATCATTATAATTACATACCTAATTTACGAGCTTTTCCAGACAGTAGGTAAGTGGGAATGCACCTACATGCAAATTATTTAGTCTAGTAAGTACCTAGAGTACACCACTCACGGTTTCATATTGCTTACGATTCCGTATTATATATGGTTTAGTACCGTTACTAGTATTAAGATTCGCCATCCCTAATCTAGAAGTCTCTTTAAGTATAGTAACGAAATTTTCGTAACCAGGTAAATTATTAAACTTATCTAGGTTAATTTTCAGAGATGGCTTCTTATATTTCGCAGTTTTAGTATGCCAAACTAGAACTTTTGAGCAATTAGCAGCGACAGGTTCTATGTCGTCGAGTTTCAGCCCTAAGCTAACCAAGAACCTGTCTTCTTCGTGTCCAGCGATGTACGGCATGGAGGCAGACGGTTTCAAATACTCGATGTTGACTGCGAAGCCGGCCATATCAACTGGGAATTTTCTGGAGCCGGGCCAAGAGTCAAAGAAAGCTACGACCTGAAAATTAATTATAATGTTTAGCTTATTACCGTTTGTTATAGGTAAACAGCAATTATATTATTAAGAACACAATAGGTGGGTTAGGAACAAAATACTATTGTAGGTTTTCATATAATTCACAAACACGATATTTATTTACCGTTGTTTAAAATATAATATCAACGCTTATAAGGCAAAAGTTGCCAAGCGACAAGTTTGGTTCAATTGAGTTGAAGGTTCGACATTCGACCCAGAAAAGTACAAGCAATTCCAACGAAAATTTAATTGCACTACCCATCTCCCTTGAGCTTTTTCAAGCGTACATATGTATGTATGTAAACGCCTACTTGGTTTGTCATCATGATTTATATCAGCCCGTGATGTCCACTACTGAACATCAGATGTTTCATATTGCCGAACATTTCTGTGTGATGAAGAATATAGGACCACTCCATCTCGTACTGTGAATTAAAGCATATGGATGGACAGCAGCATCCCTTCTGTGGAACAGTAGCCATACTGCGCACATCAACCAGCTTGCCATGCGTGGTAATTGCTGGAAAATTCGACACAAAATGACGTCATCATTTTAGCCAAATTACATCCACTACTGAACAAAAGCCTCCTCCATAGATTAACACAATTGTGTCATCAGTTTGGGGGGAATTTGCCAATAGTCACTCTGGTTTACAGTCCCTTAGTCGCCTTTTACGACATCCATGGGAGGAGATGGAGTGGTGATATATTCTTAACCCGGACACGACACGGACAAAAAATGGGATGTCCTGCTCTTCTCGGGAAATTACATGTTAATGTTTCACGAGATAACGACGTTTGAAAAGTTCCCAAGCCAATACTGCGCCTACGCGCTGTCCAAAATTTGTACAAAATTACGTCACAATTGTGGAAATATACAGAGTTATTTTTCAGCAGTAGACGTCCTTCTGCTGATATATGATTATGATGCCACAAAAACCGCAACAGATGAATATCAGCCTCTCAATGCCTGCTAAAATCAAATTCATAGGGTCTGGTAGTATATTCATTGTACTTGGCAGGCAGATTGAAGGTCTTAGTATGGTATTATAAGCACACGGGAGACTACTATCCATGCATTTGATGTCAGTCTTTAGTCGCATTTTACAATACCTACGGGTAGAACGGGTGGTCGACCACCATCTTTGCCAGGAACTACTACGACCACTAGTTTTTACTATTCCGTTTTCCTCATTTCATTTCTTAGACACAAATCTAACATGCACTCACATGACCTGAAAGAACCTGTATGGTGACTGGTGACTGGTCGTCTTGCTGACTGATTTATATATTCATCATCATTTCAGCCTAAAATTAACGTCCACTGCTGGACAGAAACCTCCCCCAAAGATTGGCACAACAACCGGTATGGGTTTCTATTGTGTGCGTCATTGGGCGTTTTTGCCATAATCGCCATGGTTGGCAGACGGGTTGGCGATCGCAGTTGAGTTCTAAATGTACTCGAAGGATGCTGCTGCCATTCCTCCGGTTAATCCCATAGTCGCCTTTTACGACACCCACGGGCTGAGATGGGGTGGTAGTACTCTAAGCCGGCATCACACTGCTACACGGCTGATTTATATATTGTTGTTGATTTACTTTTGTTTGGAACCATGAGGCTTCAAGTCCTAGTTACAAATGCACAACCTCGGAACAACCCAAACAGATAACATTATACTATACGCCCAGAGGGTTCACTCTTAATAACCAATGTATATAGAGGACACAACTATATTATCTTTTGTTGAGTGTTTTATCTTTATATTTATTTCAAATATGGGTGCTAGCTGATATGTAATGACATATCAACCTATTGTACGAAATGTTTTGGTTTATATTAGATGTGACATAACGAAATAATTTAAATGTATATAATACAGTGACATATACCAATATAATAAAATTGAAGTGTCTGTCTGTTATTTCAGAATAAATGCATTAAACTACCTAATCATTTTAATAACCGTATTTCTAAATGTTTAGGGATTAAAACAGGAATTTAACTGAAATTGTCATGTATGTTGCAGTGCAGAAAAGCAATCGTAGCCGCTGCGCAAACCGTTCCAAAATATTTTATATGCAGAATTTATGGGTATCAGTCGACGGCACGGTTGGTGAAGTGGCTGATACAGTCGGCTGCTGCGCTCCGGGTCGTGGGTTCGATTCCCACACGGAACAAATATTTGTATGATCTGCAGGTAGTTGCTCCGGGTCTGGGTGTATTGTGTGTGGAATTCATGTCTGTAAACGCACCCACGACACAGGAGTAATCCTAGTGTGGGGCAACATAAAAATAAAATAAGACTTACTTTCCCGTCCTTGACGATCGGTGTAGAGACCCCATAGTCACCAATCAGGCCGACCGGAAACATGGATACTTTCTTCGTATTCCTTATTTCGTCAAAAAGTTGCAGATCGACAGTGTTGTCATCGTCGCCAAAATACAACACGCCTTCTTGGGCATTTTCTCTGAGCCAAGATAAAGCTGCGCGACGGTTAGCAACTCCTCGCGGGAAATTTGTTACTCTGTAGGCAAACGGCTTCGGGCTGGAGATGTGTGTGAACGGTAGCCCCGAGCGCCTAGAATGAGATGATAATAATAATGTTTAATTGATTTATTTATGGCTGTTATAATTTAACTATTTAATTTTTTTGATGACATGGAACAGAGACGTGGTCACTCACAATAGGCGTCATAAGAAAGCTCACGGTCACTCAGCGAGCTATGGAGAAAGCTATGCTTGGTGTTTCTCTACGAGATCGAAAGAGAAATGAGGAGATCCGAAGAAAAACGAAAGTAGTCGACATAGCTAAAAGGTTTAGTAAACTGAAGTGGCAATGGGCGGGGCACATTGCTCGTAGAACTGATGGCCGTTGGGCAAAAAGGTTCTCGAATGGTGACCGCGCACCGGAAAACGCAGCGTGGGACGACCTCCAACGAAGTGGACAGACGACCTGGTGAGGGTCGCTGGGAGTCGTTGGATGAGAGCGGCATGTGACCGCTCGTTGTGGAAATCTAAGGGCCTCCCCCTTTGTTCAGCAGTGGACATCCTGTGGCTGATATGATGAATATTTTTTGTTTTAAGTTAATATTAACGTTATTTATAGTAACGTAAGTTTCTGTGTAGTCTCTGGATAAGTATATAGCACCACTCCATCTCCTCCCGTGGATGTCGTAAAAGGCGACTAACGGATTCTAAACCAGAGGGATGGGCAGCAGCGTCCCTTCCCAGGAACATTAGCCATACTGTGCTTACCAACCCGCCTGCCAAACGTGGTGAGTACTGGCAAATTCCCCCCAAAATGATGACACAATTGTTCATGTCTATGCGGGAGGCCTTTGTTCAGCAGTGGATGTCTTATGGCTGATATGATGATGATGAATATGAACGAAAAACACTATGATTTCTCTTGTAGCGTGGGTACATCAACGTGGGTGGTTAACAGACACACACATACACCTATAATAAATGGAAAATACCCAACAACATGATCACTGAGCCTGGACACTCACGTGGAGCCTTAACCTGATCCATCTCGCCGAAGCCTCAACACAGGAACTAGGAACACATCATTCACAGTTTTATCGTTTGGGGACGCCAAGATGTACATCTTAAACTGACCATATTGAACTGATGCCGCAGCCAGCAAATTAAAATCGAGTATAATAACAAGCGCGCATTGTACAACATTCTAGTTCGGGGTCGAAATGGCCAGTAATTCATTTTCTTTTTTAATTTGAGTTATTTTGTAACACATATTGTACATATGTTTGAACTTTCAGCGCTCCTCCTCCATGTTTACTTGAAGTAACGCCTTTCGTTAACTTTCCATTTTTATCTTAATTGCTTTGTTTCAAGAATGCTGGGTGGTGGCCGTGTTTTAAAAGCGTGAGAAAGCCGCTTTAAGCTGCCCTCCGGGGTTGCGTTATCCCATGGTGAGATAATGACTACACCAATAGCACCACTCCATCTCCTCCCGTGGATATCGTAAAAGGCGACTAAGGGAATTTTAACCAGAGGAATGGGCAGCAGCGTCCTTTCTGTGGGACAGGAACTGCGCTCACCAACCGATTTTGCCAAATGCTTTAGTTTCATCAACCGCCTCCCCCTTCCCAATGACAACAATTGGGAAAATGGGGGAGACCTTAGTTCAACAGTGAACGTCCTTTGGGTGATATGATGATGATGATGCGTGTGGCATGTTTTTTCTTGTCTTGGTAGTTGTACGTTACGTATAATAGTCATTAAAGTTATCTCAAACATTACAGCATATTATTTGACAGCTGGAAAGATACTTTTATAAAGACCTAAGACCTAATTGACATATTAATCGATTCTTAACACCCCCAGTGATGGAGCGGTATAATCACAGTTGATTAAGATGCATAATTATTAAATTAATATATTACTAACCTGAGTATATCCAACACAGTATCGGAGCAAAGCTGTTGATCATCAGCTATGATCCAATGTATCCGGGGCACATGCATCAGCGTATGGGCCAGCCTCGTCAGTTCCGGCACTTGTTCTGGCCTGGGGTAAGTGGGCGTTACAAAATATATCATCTTCAAGTCAGACGTCTTGTTCACATGGCTCCTCTCGTCGTTGAAGTTTACGGAACAAAGTTTGTTCTTCACATCTAGTGGTATACCGTTCGCCGCAGCCGTCGAGCCTCCACTGTTAACACTGAAATTAATCCAAAAAGGTGAACACCGTATGCTATATTGTTTATTTTTAAATGAAAAATAATATTAACATCTAGGTTTGTCCTGTATCGTGAACACTATCGACCATTCAGAAGTGGACAGGAAAATAAAAAACGAGATGAGTGAATACGTGGATTTTATAATAAAATTGTATTATGAGATGCAAGAGAAACAGCGAAAACGTTAGCAAAATAACAAAAAAAGAAACAAGCTTTAATAGACTGCTGTACCCAGTTTTCAGAGCTCTTTGGTAAAAAGCCATTACATATTTTGAGATGAAAATTGGATTCACCACTATGACCCTGAGTAGCTTGGAGTCTATCTATGCAAAGACATAAAAGGTTCTGATCCCCAAATAAATTCAAAGTTAGCTGGAAAAGTCATAGCTTTTTTGTAACTCCCAAAAGATTTTACTCATCTATATAAACAAAGTATGCCACCACTCAGCATTCTTGAAACAAAGCAATTAAGATAAATATGGAGAGGAAAGTTAACGAAAGGCGTTACTTCCCAACAAGTTGCAAGGGCATAGTGGCTCATGTGTACTAATTAATGACCTTATATGATAGGTACAGTTATATCATGAAGCCTCCCCAAAGATTGCCACAACAACTGGTATGGTTTTGTGTTGTGGGCCCATCAGGGGGTTTTGCCATAATCGCCACGTTTGGTAGACAGGTTGGCGATCGATGTACTCGAAGGACACTGCTGCCCATCCTCTGGCTAATCCCATAGTCACCTTTTACGACACCCACGGGATGTCGCGGGTTGGTGCTATTCTTGGCCGGCACTGGTGGTGGTTAATATAGCGTCTAGCGCGATTACATAGCGCGCTATACGCACGCTATGCCGGCTCCAACTTGACGCTATAAAAATCGCGCCATTAAAAAATAACGAGTAGCGAGGATAATCGCGCGAACAATGGCATAGCGCGGACGTGGAGAGCCGGGCGGCAATCATCGCGTGAATTCGTGCGCTATCTATCGTTATCTAACGCGTTGATTATAATATTTATTTGTTTTAGATACGCTAACAATGTACGTACATAAAAATTTCGTTAAATAAAATATTATTATTCATGACATTTGATGACGTCAATAATAGGCATACACAACAGTAACAATTCCGTTCAAATTTATAATAAAAGAAATATAACCCTATCCCATATTAATTAGTACACAAAAGTAAGAGGAAAAGTATGAGGAAAAGTTCATTAACCAAGCCTGGAAAGTATGAGGAAAAGTTCATTATCTTTTCTTTACTTCTCCATTTTATTTTGAAAGATATTATTTTACGTATCGAATATACTATAACGTATTCAAGATCAAGAATATAACTAAAACAACGCGCTGTACATATAAAGCTGTCTTAACACAGCGCGTTATCTGTCCAACGACATTTAGCCTGATTCAAAAACATTCACCTCGTTTTAATCGCGTCATTAGCGTATGCCCAGGTCGTTATAACTATACCGTGTAAAATAGCGCGCTATTTAATGGTAGAAAATAGTCTGTAGCGCGCTATTGCTATATAGCGTTTTTGAACACCATTAGCCAGCACCAACCGTATTATTAACACTACAACCGTAGTAACTACACAGGTAGTATTTTATAAAAAACCTACTGAACACGGACTAGAAAAAAATAAGGACTCCACTCATATCGAAAGTGAAGCACCCTCAGTATGCCGATTCGCTTGTACATGCATGCCTTACGCACACACATGGATCATAGCATGCCCGTCGACCGCCATTACGCGGCACGACAGCGGCAGTGTAGTTACTATTTACGTTCTTTGAAACAAAAATCTAATAATGCCGTCTTATGTCGTGAAATGGTGTAAAAATAACTCTACATCCCAAAAAGTGTCAAGGAATCACTTATCACAGGTGAGACACTAATCTATATACCATTTTTTTATATTTTTGAGATTTCAATTATCGTTACTATTTGGAACACAAAACTTCAACTACACGTTGGGTAATATGTTTTTTACTGAAGCGAAACTTTTTTAGCACCGTTGTGATTTGAAAAAAGCGACACCAAAAAGAGACAAATATATTCATAAATAGGATTTACTCTGCGAATACAAGTATAGAGTGTTTCCTATAATCTTCGTCTCCTATTTGTTCGGGCTTTCGTAGTCACCCGACAAACTAGGCTGAACAAGACTGAACTCGACTTAGCTAGTCTCAACTCGACTGAACTCAACTGAACTCGACTTAGCTAGTCTCAACTCGACTGAACTCAACTGAACTAGACTGAACCAGACTGAACTGGACTTAAATCGACTTAACTGGACTGAATTAGACTGAACTCGACTGAACTTGATTGAACTCGTCTGAACTAGACTGGACTAGACTTTTCCATTTTTATCTTATCATTGATGAAAGTATCACTACTATATGTAATATTACTGTTTCTCTATTACACGGGTTTATATCCCCTGTAAGGGGGAACCTGGGTTTATATCCCCTGTAAGGGGGAACCCGGTCTTTTGATAGGCTTACGCGGGGACATGGGTCCAACACAGAGAGGCATTTTTGAGAATTTGAATCTAAAATGTAATGGGACACTAACCGGGGACTCTCCATGGCTGCACCATAAAATGCAGTCTTGTCCCCGGAGGTATAAAACTATTGTATGAAATGGAAACTACAAGTATAAGGTCTATTGCAATGGGTGCTAAATGGATTTAATACTAAGAAAAACGGAAAAAATGGCGTCTGCCTTTCAACCTTTAAAGTGAAATTCTGTGGCAGACGGTGACTCGCCATTCAATATTACTGTTATTATTAAAAAATGTGGGATAATTTCATTCCATCTGGTATCCCTCAAACCACGCAAACATGTTCGATACCGTGCTTCACTTTCGTAATAAGGTGGCGCGGAGTCCTTTTTTTTCTAGTTCGTGCTACTGAGATGGCTTATTGAAACTTAGGGTGAGATTCAGAAACGAGTCTAAGCGTGAACTTACCCTTCCATCTGTCAGAATGCACTACTTACGCCCCTAATTTTGACAGATGGAAGCGTAAGTTCACGATTAGACTCGTTTCTGAATCTCACCCTTAGTGAGTAACTATTACGATTTCTAGTTTCCTTTGCAGTGATAGCAGTGAAAAATAAAATTAATGAATGAAGGACAAAATGGAGTATATATATTTCTGAAAATTATTTAGAGGGTGCTGGTGTTAACCTTTCTTTCTCATTCAATCGAAATCAGAGCTTTACATGATGTACATAGAATTAACAGAGGCAAGATTTAAAACGGCCGCTTCCGAAAATTAAGTATTTGAAGAGGAGACTGTAATCCCTACAGTCTCCTCCATACAGACCAAAGAAAGATGCTTGTGATTTTTGTTGTTTCTACAAGGCAGGTAATGTAGTAGAAGCCTACCAGAAGCTTATCGAAGCATAAGCTTAGCGTGTGAAAAAAGAACAGAAATAAGAAAAGGTAAAGATAAAAACAATTCAAGCTATTACTGCTGACTTGCAAGCTGTGAAGCCTTTCCTTAAACGCTAGGGCGATATATTTTAAAACAAAATAAGCTGGAGCGACGGATTCACAGCTCGAAATAGAAATAGTGTGCTGGCAAACACACTTTTGATATTGGCAATAGAGTATAATGTGACTATCACCCAAAAGTATTTAGAAAAGGGCCACAAACAAATGGAGGTAGACTCCGTACTTTCCGTCACAAAGACAAAATTTAAAAACATCGAGATTCTTTTGCCATCTCAATATGCATCCATAATAAAAGAAGCTAGGAGACCATTTCCATACAAAGTCATGCAACCAGACCACAAGTTCTTCTGAATATGACAGCGCCAAAATATATATGACTATATAAGACCTGGACGAGGGGTTGGTGACATCTCAGTTGTTAATCTAGGCGTTTTTGAAGTATGACCCTAATGGACTAATTGAATACAAAAATAACTCTTACCCCGGAGACCTTAAAATATCTCTTTACCTTAATCCAGTATTCCTCTACTTTATTCATCCAGATTACTTATTCAAGAAACAAAATATAAGCATTTGTAACAACTAAAAAGTGTAATGCCCTGTGATTGTAATGCATTTTATGATAAATAAAAGGAAATAATTACATTTGTTATGATAGCTTTTTATTTTTTGTGTAGTATGTTGAATTTTTAATTAGTGCCTTAATGTTAATAATGATAAAGGTTAATTTTAAAGATTATATATCTGTTTCTAGATTTCTGTAATACCAATTAAAAGGTCAAATCTGGCTGGGAAGGTATTCATCATCCTTCTTGAGTGGTTAAGATTATTTTGAGACTGTTTGATTAGTTTTAAATGATACCTCTATAATTAGGCAAATTTAACTATTTCCATATACCCACAAAATAAAACTAGCTTTAAAGGCAATCTACGAAGCAATGACCTGACAATACAGGTATTGCTATGCCTATCCTGGGTCACGGTGGGAGTTCCGCAAGGCTCATTTCTTGGCCCATTTTTGTTTCTTATTTATTTAAATGACCTACCTTATATAGTAAGGGATAATAACGAGATAGTGTTGTTTGCAGATGACACTTCACTTTTATTCAAACTCAAACGCCAACATGTGGCTACTGACGATGTAAATAGCGCTATCTCCAGAGTGGTCCACTGGTTTAATGTTAACAATTTACTCTTAAACGAGAAAAAAACTAAGTGCATTCAATTTACTACACCCAATGTTAGAAATGTAAAAACCAGTGTGCTAATGAATGGTGCGGAGTTGGATCTTATGGACACAGCTCTGTTTTTAGGTATCACATTAGATTCTAAGCTGCAGTGGGGCCCACACATACCTAAATTTTCGAATAGGCTTGGTTCTGCAGCATACGCGGTTATGAAAATTCATAATTAAACAGACATAGAAACCGCCCGACTAGTATATTTTCATAGTATAATGTCGTACGGTATTCTGTTGTGGGGGAATGCTGCCGACATTCAAACTATTTTTCTGCTACAAAAACGAGCCATTCGGTCAAGCTATTAGTTAAGGCCGAAATATTCACTGAGGGAGAAATTTAAGGAGATTAATATAATGACCTTCCCATCTCACTACATTTATGAATATTTTTATGTACATAAAAATATTAATCTCTTTGCGAAAAACAGTGATATCCATAGTATTAATACCAGGAACAAACATGAACTGGTTGTTCCTGCCACTAGGCTCCAGAAGATAACCAAATCATTTACATGTCGATCTGTGCATTTTTACAATAAAATCCCAAGTCATGTTCAAAAATGCAGAAGCTGTGTAGAAAGGGTTTCTATAAAGTTACAGAGTATATGGATGACAAAAATAAAAATGCTTGGGATTGAGCTGCTCTAATTTTTATAGGCTTATATTGACATTCTGGGTTATTGATGTAATTATCAAATACAATTGCCTTTTTTACGTTGACATTTAAATTACGTCATTATTACCTATAATGAATTATATTAATTCATATAATGACTTTCGATTATTCTATTACGACATTCAATTATTCTATATTTATCTCATCTCATACAATATCGTAACATTTAGCATGATTTAAAAAGAGTAACCATGGAGTTTCTTGCCCGTTCTTCTCCATAGGAAATCCACATCTTGGAACGCGGCAATGAAAGTCTCGAAGATCCATAAGTGCCTGTATATGGTTAACATCAATAAAAATATTTTTATCTATCTTTATCTTATCTCAGGCACCAGTCTCTCACAAATTGTGTTTATCTATGTAATATAAGTACTAAGCATCTCATTATGTAAATTAATGAAAAAAAATATACTGTATTGTTATAATGGCAACTCTGCTTTGGGTCATTTCGTTGCTAAAAAAGTTGTGTTTAATGATGAAATTTAAAAAAAATTTGGATGTGTAAGTAACTTTACAGTATTATTGTGGTTTATTACATGGAATAAAATGGGCAATGGTCGTAATCTCACCATGGAATAAGGTAATCCTGGAGGGCAAATTAAAGTAGCTGCTTGATTTCTTCCTATTATGATAAAAAACAGAATATCATAAGAAAAAAAAAAGTATATTAAGTAGCTTACAGAACGCAGGGCAATTTGTGGCGAGTTGAATGTGAGTGGCAACACTGCGTACCCGAATACTCCAGAGAGTCAGTCAGGGCCTCGTCTCCGGCTTGCCTTTATTGGTTGATTTTCAACTCTAGCTTGCCTTAGTTGGCCGATCAGAGCAGATCAGATGCACCAGAGCTATATGCTCGGGGTGGAAATGTCTAATGGTGTAATAACAGGGAAACCCGCTCAGAGTCTTCGAGACACGCGATGGTGATACCGGTGCCGCACCTCTCTACACCCCTAGCCGCTCACATCGTAGTGTGTCAACACAAGGTGTTGCTCCTTGGCGCCTGTAGTGGTGGCCATTTAGGTGGCCCACCTTGTGAGTGGCAAGTTGAAAGGCAGACACCGCTTTTTCCATTTTTCTTAGTATTAAATCCATTTAGCACCCATTGCAATATACCCTAAGCTTGTAGTTTCCATTTCATATAATAGTTTTATACCTCCAGGGACAATCTGAGACTGCATTTTATAGTGCAGCCATGGAGAGTCCCCAGTTAGTGTCCCATTACATTTTAGATTAAAATTCTCTAAAGGGCCTCTGCTTGTTGGACCCATGTCCCCGCATAAGCCTATCAAAAGACCGGGTTCCCCCTTACAGGGGATATAAACCTGGGTTCCCCCTTACAGGGGATATAAACCCAGGTTCCCTACATAAGAGATTAATTTTGACTGTTTTTTCTTATTAATTGGTTAATATTGATTGGAATACACAATTATATGATATAAATGGTTGATTAAAGCATTATTTTATTATTTTACAATTTTGTATAAGTACTGAAAATGATCCAGAACCATTTGAAACAATACAGCAAAATTAAATTTGGAATCAACTACTTGAAATATTTACTTTATAATTTGTAGATTAGTTTCGAGAGAACTAAATGACCCTAAACACCAGTTCATTCAAAATTCGACCGATAGGTTTTTTAGAAGATTTATTTTCTGGCTCTCCAGTAAAATTTTCAAAGTATTTAACAATGTTTGTCATGTGATATGAGACTATCAACGACAATACGTATAAAACTCTGTCTGCTATTGACCACAGTCAATGCAACCTGATCAAAACACCAACCAAGTCAAAAGCAACTTTACGTTAATTCCCGTTTCGTATTAACATATCATAATACAATGCTAATGTTTAAAAGTTCTGAGTGGATCCCTGGTAAGGCTGTTTATGGCGCATAGCTAATATAATACGTAAAAAGCTACAAATGTATGTTTTTATTTTCATGATAATCGAATAATGTTCATTTGCACTATACAATATACTGCAACACTGGATAAATAAAATAAAATTACCTTACTATTTCCATATTCGTCCAGAAAAAAACAAAAAGTATCGCACATAAAATAATGGCCATCACAAATGCTTTTTTAAAATAGTTAACCGATTTCATTATTACTTAAATATGTAACGAATATAACTTTAAATTAAGTGTAATCACTATTTCTGTTTTTATTTTCAATGACTATTCATTCGAAAATATCTCTGCATAAAGGATAAAAATTAAATTGCAATTATTAAAATACTTTGACATTTTGACATATTGAAATTGATTTTGATTGAGAAACAGTAGCACAGGCACAGACTAATTAGAGATACTACGTATGACAGTAGGTACCACAGACCAGAGATACACGTGGGCACATTTAACACCGTGGACAGAACAATACTCAATCTACTTATAACTGAAATTTTGAAACTGTGAAAATGTCGTAGACAGAATATGCTCTATTAATCCATTTTCATTATTTTTGTTAAATAAATATGTTTGTATAAAATATTAAGCTGTTCTACTATCACATGTCGCGTTACATATGCCATTTTTTAATTATGAACCAGTAAACTATTTTAGCTTTTTAAATTTATACATATCCTGTTTTAAATTCGAAGAAGTTATAAGCAAAATAATTCGTCTAATTGTTAATCGATGCAAAAGAGTTCGTCTGTCGGTGAGTTAAATAAGATTATTCCTTCTTTGTACAATTATGCTGCATAATTTAAATTTGTAAAAGTAATTCTGTGTCATTTGTCAAGTGAGACAGTATAAATTCTCAAAATTTCAGTATTTTTTATTCGTTTTCAAATAACAGTGGGTCGCGGCAAACCCGTGTGTGAAGAGTTTCGAAAGCGAATAGTTTGTGGGGTCGATGCTGGCAAATCAAGTTACCAAATATCTAAAGACTTGATACTTCCCAGGTTTACAGTCCAATCTATCATTCAGCACTATAAAAAGAATAGAACGACTTCTTGTTTGAAGGAAACTGGTCGACCACGCATCACAAGTGCAGTAGAAAACAGAATCCTGAAGAAAATTATCAAAAATAATCGTCGTGCTCGAGCTGGAGAACTCACGGTGCAATGGAAGGACATGATCCACAAAGACGTCTCAGTTGATACTTGCAAAAGAGTCCTAAAAAGAATCGATTATGCATTTGACACCACTAAGGAGCAACCACTGACTGCTGTACAAAAAAAAGAGGTTGAAGTTTGCTCGTGATCATTTAAATTGGACTTCCGATCAGTGGCGTAGTATCATTTGGAGTGACGAGTCCAAATTTGAAGTGACAGTCGGCGATGAAAGCAAAAAAGTGATTCGGAACAAAAATGAGGCATTTCATACTGATTGTCTCAAACGCAAAGTGATATGGGGCTGCATGTCTGCACAAGGTGTTGGTGGTATGCAGTTTGCGGATGGTTCTATCAATGCTGCAAGGTATCAAAACTTTGGAAGAGATTTACTGCCCTCTATTCCGTCACATAAGCATCAAGATTCCGTCATTTTCAACAGGATGGTGCTTCCTTACTTTTTTCAAAAAGTTCTCCGTACAAATCCATCAAGATCGAAAAGCGACTTAAAGGCTAAACTCTTGGCTGTCTGGGAGTCAATTACGCTGAGGAGTGTGCAGCGTTGGTTGCAACCATGCCTCTTCGCATTAAAGCTGTCATTGAGAGCAAAGGCGACACAACTAAGTGGTAGATGAACTATTTTGCTTGAGTGACAAGGGTAGACGAATACTTTTGCGTTATGTTTTTTAGAATATAAATTAAATTCTATATAAATTTATTTTTTTATTCTATATTAATTTTCTATATATAATTTATTACATATTTTTTTTATTTTATGTAAAGTAATGAAAGAATTTCAGTTATGTTAAAATAAACTTTAAAATGTTCCTCAAATTGTGGTTTAGTTTTTATTAATATTTTACGCTTTGCCCTACTTTCCATACTAGACGAACTATTTTGCATCGGGGCTCGTAGTATTACCTGTATACAACATAGATAGCGCCTTTAGAGTTGAACAAATTTGTAGTTATTAAGACCTGCCATCCTAATGCGAGCATTACGTGTGATAAATAGAGAAAGCAATAACCATTCGCGCACGTCTTGAAGCGTTGAGCTCCTACAGCTACATTTACCTCAAATCACCTGGCTAACACACGACGCTAACAGTTTTTACAGAAAGTACGAAACGGTGCCATTCGATTATTATGCTGTAACAACGTATGCTCTATTGACATCTCTTTCTTTCATATGACGTTGCGCATGTGCCCGTAAGAGGTGGTAATAGATTTCGTCTCAGCTTAATAATATCCGTCTAGAATACTCTGTTTACAGTCTATAGATACTTCTTTATCTTGTCTTTGATTATGGCTTCTGTAGAGTATTAACTTACACAATTTCGCCAATGTCAAGTATAAGGCAACGTACGGTGTTCAGATTAATCAGTCTTTACATATTCATAAAATATTTCTCAAAAATGAAAAAAATCTACAAAAGTATGTCGGCGACGTCGTACGGTTAAATTGTTTTTTTTTTTTCCAAAGACCAAGTATTAAGTAGGTCGTACTTGGTCTTAGGACAGGACAGAAGGAAGACAGATGACATCCCCTGGTAAATGTATTCTATGGATGACATCAATGGAGGACAATCACTTTAATCTATGGTACATCTTATTTTGTTTACCACAAAGTAGCCGAATCGAATAAAGGCTGGTCGCCTTAACGAAAGATAATGAAATCAGTGATTACAAAATAATAAAAGTATATACAAAATAAAGCTAATAAAACACGCTTTCAATTAAATATGTTCTGGTGAATATGAGAATATCTGTAGCATCCCCACGCTACTATTTGACATGAAAACTTTGTGATTTTTCGTATTAAAAGCGTTAGTTCTTTTTTACATAATTTTATTCTTTCAAAGTGGTATGCCCGTATGCCGTTCTAGTCGCACTTTGAGAAAATTATGAGCTAGGCATAAATAAAAATTTGAATAAGCTGGTAATGGGTAGCCATTGGAGTTTACAGAGCTACTTATTTTATTTTACCATCGTCCCGGTTTTCATCCGTCGTTACGGGCACTTACGACTTTTTCAAGTTGTAGATTGATTTTGTGATTGAAAATTGAAATGGTACTGATACTGGCATCGCATGCCATTGCCGTGTGGTGCCGGCTCAGAATGCCACCACCGCATTTCATCCCGTGGTGTCGTCAAAGTCGACTAAGGGATTAACCGAAGGATGGGCAGCAGCGTCCTTCGAGTACATTTACAACTTAACTGCGATCGCCAATCCGCCTGCCAAGCGTGGCGATTATGGCAAAACCCCCCAATGAGCCCAAAACACATCCATATCGGTCGTTGTGGTGATCTTTGGGGGAGGCCTGTGTCCAGCAGTGGACTTCATTCGGCCGAAATGATGATGCATTGATTAAAGTAATACATGAAAAATCTACAATATAGTAAGGTAGGTATTTTATTTTCTATTTATTTATTGTTGGTCTGTCCCCCGTGGACTTACGTTTAGTGTCTTTTGATATTTTTGAAAGAAAATCTTCAGAAATCTTAGAGAAAAAATAGAGAATAATAATATTTTGGAACATTGATATACAGGTGTTGTTAAAAATTGTGTTTCTCTTTCTGTTATTTATAAAAACAAATAATGTTTGAGGTCTGACATATTTTAGAAAATACATACATAGCGCTGCACGAAGTTACTCTGAAATAATTGATTTATTTTATCTGTTAAGTTGGCTGTATCGATTATTTCGTTGTCAACAACTTCAGTGTGGTGGGTCCGATTCCGATAGTGATCGCGCGTAGTGTTATTGTTTTGTGGAAAAAATTGTGAATCTTAACTAAATCGTGAAGTAAGAGTGTTAAATTTCGGTTCAGTTACTATCTATCTTCATCTGTATTTATTTTCTTTGTGGAATATGTCATTCTCGAGTGAGGTGAGTAAAATTTCATGCTACATCAACATCATCGTATAGGGCGGTACGATCGTGTGGCAATTGATAGCATTTCTTGTCCAACCGCATCTTTTATCAATAAAATCGGTTGTAATTCATAGCTATACAACATAACTTAGCTAATCTCAGTCTATTCAGGCGACGGATTTCGCTTTGGAAGAGATTTTCGATGGTTTCGGATAAGCATCCTCCATATTTTACTGCTACGTGCATGGTACCAACTACATAATATAAGTAGCTATAGAGGCTTTTTTAGCTTGTGTGCCCAATATTTTGTTCATTTTCACTTGCATCGATTAAGAAAGAAACACCAATTGGACCATTCACCATGCAGTTACAATAGATTTAATGATATTTCGTTTTTCAAAGACTACAATGACAAATGTAATTAACTATTTGGAAATAAATTGAAAAAAAAAAAGGTTTATGCATTTGTGCACCAAGGCCAATAACAATACTCATTAACAAATTTACTTTGATAAGGTCAACAATTAGTTTCTCCTGAACTCACGAATTTATTGAATATTATATATATATAAATAGTAAAATGTATAGAAGTTGTCACTTCTCTTTCATCCCAAGAAATCAAAACTCGCTATACTGTGTTTATGATCAATCTAAAAAAGATACTATAAAATAAGTTTCTAGTTGTCAATCAATGTTCAATTTAGACCTGGGCTATTACCATAGTCCTAAGAACCATCATTCTTAGAATAAGTTAGACAAAATACACATTTCCAGTACACTTAGAATTGATTCAGGTTATGGACACTAGATGGCGCTAGTCTCCAGACACACTTACTAAAGGAATATTCCAACTGTTTTGAGGTCCATTGTGATAAAACAAATCATTATTCAAAGATGCAAACAAGTACCATTGATACGTTTTTTTTGCTTTAACTCATATATTGGTCCTGTTTCTTAATCCAACCTACTAATTTCATAGTTTAAATCAACTAATAAGGTATTAATAAAAATTCACCATCACTCTTGGGTTATCAATAAGGCTGCTTTTGTTTATATATTGTTAGCTTAAATTGTCTTTCAGTACTTTGGATTATTTCAATGCACATGAAATTAAATTTATTAATAAATAAATATATTATTTTAATGCATCTGTAATTAAAGTAATTATTAAATCAATATTAACCCCTATACTTACCATTGTAGTCTCCTTTATCATTTCAATTTGATCACTGATAGCTTTCTAACTAATTTAAATATAGATAATACAATTTAAAGAACAACAAAATATAATTATTCATTACATTTTACAAATGGAAATCTGAAATGATCATTAAAATTCTTGAAAATGTTAACTAGTACATACATCCAAATGTTCAGTAGTAAGATCATACCTATTATATTGTATTGTAGTATAAACAAAAATATGAAGATGTACCTACCTATTACATTATGTATGTACATTTTCGTAATTTTCGAGTTAAGTGCAGTTAAAATTATAGCAAACTTGCGGCAAATGCATATCTGGTGTTTAGTGACAATCCACTTTTGAAATTCATTTAATTATTAAAATGTAGCACTTTCTTTTATATTGATATGTATGAACATACTTTTTGTTAGTTTTCATTATTGCTGGTAGATCATTAAACAAAATTGCTTTCTATTAACCAGAGTTACTAAAAACTCATTGGTGAAACCAATACATAAGAAAGGTAACTATTCTAAGACTCCTAGCAATTATAGACCTATTGATTTACTACCAAAGTTTTTAAGTGTTTGAGGCTATGTGCACTCTCTAAAATGCATTTGTAAAGAAATATAATATTCTAGACAATAGACAAAAATGGGTTCAGTAAATCTAGATTAAGAACACTAGCTGTTGATAAGTTTGTACAAATAACAGTTATTGGTCTACTGTTCGATATGACCAAAGTCATGATAAAGTCCTTTATACTGCGCTACTTATGAAGTTGAGGAGTTCATGGACCTGCTTACTTGTAGTTCAAATCATATTTCAGTAATAGGGCACAAATAGTTCAAATACAAAGCTTCAATAGTGACAAAAAAGAAATGAAATGGTAAGAAAACTAAAATGTCCAATCCCCCTGGGAGCCATGCTGGGACGTATACTGTTCTTGATCTATATAAATGATCTACCTAAATCACTAGATCTAAAAAACCCTACCAGTACTATTCGCAGGTGATGTCTCGATTTTAGTATAACTATAATGAGGAAATTTTGACAGCCATTATAAGCTAGTTCAAAATACTCTCCTAACTGTAACAAAATGGTATAGGTATAAATATAATTCAACAAAACACACCTTTCATACATCACTGAAAAAACACATAGAACACACAAAATTCAAATCATCCAAATTTACATATTGCTCTCTTTTAAATTAAACATGGCACTAATATGCAAACAGTGTTGTCCACTTAGTACGCATATGCATGGCTAAGGTATGGTGTCATGCTATGGGGTAATAGTGTCTAAAAGATACTACCGTATTGAGGTTGAAAGCAAAACTAATTTATTTTCATTAATTCCCAATTACCCACAATCTTATTTATAAAATGAAATTATCTACGTACAAGTGTCATACAAAACATACCTTTCTCTCATACCCATAAATCTAAACAATACACAATCAAGACATATTATGTTTGATTAAGAATTAATTACATAATTAATTAATGACTAATTTAACTAAATCATGAACTTTGGTAATCAGGTATGCCTATGATATCAGGCCACAAACTTGGTATTATTGGTTCTGGGGAATTTTCATCAGAAGCCGACTCATTGTCTTGGCGGTCCCATGACAAACGGCGCTGACCACTTGGGTGCGCAGTTGTTTGGGACAGCATCTGATCGACATGTTTTCGATGCAACTTTCCATCTTCCATTCTCACCCTATATGTAGCAGGCATCTTCAACAGTGTCAACTATAGCTCTTTGCCATTTTTCTACCAGGCCATACATTCAGATTAAATCAGGCTGACTTGTTGTAAATCAGCTGGATTGGACAGCTGCATCAATATGTTGATCAACATGACTGGAGACATTGTCAGGATGCAATACTGAGATCGCCACTGGTGTTTTATTCGTACAGCTGTTTGGTACTGTACACAGGTAGTACAATGCTTTTGAAAGTTTCTCAGTCCATGGCATATTCAGGGCCATCATCTTCTTCAACTTATTCTTAAATGTTTGAATGTCCTGCTCAATTTGACCATTTAATGTGGGATGATATGGAGGAGAAAAGAGGTGCTTGATATTGTTCTTTTTCAAGAATAATTCAAAATCTTCAGAGCATAAAGTTTGCCCATCATCAGAGACTACCGTTTCGGTTAATCCCTGCGTAACAAATAGTATTCTGAGAACAGTTATTACTGTACATTATTCTGTTCATTGATGTCACAATCTCGGCATCAAGCCATTTACTGTAGCTGTCAATCACAACTAGGAAAGTATTTCCATGGAAGGGTCCTGCAAAATTTCTCCGACCTAATCCAACTTTGTGGATTATTCCTTACTGACTGGCATTGTTCACACTCAGCCACAATCCTTTTAATCTCTTGGACCATTTCAACCCACCATACATACCCTCTAGTATAAGCTTTAGTTTGAACAATACCTGCATGCAGTGTATGTAATAATTCCAATACATTTCTTTGAAGATTCCTATTGCTCCACAATAAACAATCTTTATTGAGAGAAAGAGCATCCCTGCATGTCCAAAATGGTAATATACTTGGATTGGTATTACATTGGTACATAAAACATAATCTTCTTTAGTACAGGATCCGTCTTAGTCTAACTAGCAATCTTATTTGCATCTAAATCCCAACCATAAGGACATTCTTCTAGAAGAAGTACTTCTCTTAAACATTCTTCTTGGACTGCTACAGTGCTAGGACAGTTCCACCGACTTAGAGCGTCTGCGTTTCCAATAAACTTTCCTGGCCTATATTTAATAATGTAACTATAGCAACACAGTTTCAATGACCACCGCAACATCCTGGGTGATATCTGATCTAGTATCGGATTTGTAGGATTAAACAGACCGATGGTCTGTTATGATGCAAACTACGACCAGCTAAGAACTTGTGGAATTTCGATAAACCAAACATAATAGCTAGGGCCTTTTTAACACGCTTTTATTAGCTTCACCTGTATGTATGTATGTATGTTTGTTTGTTTGTAACCGACTCCTTTGAGCTCGATTTTGCCCTACTTTGAACGATCAGATTTGATTCAAACTTTGCACACCTGTCAAAGGTCGATGACAATGCAATAATCCGATCAAAATATCCGATTATCCTAATTAGATTCGCCAGGATTAATTAATTTCTTTCCGCATCCTTTGCATGCGAGTAAGAGAGACAGAGCTAGTGCGCGAATTACGCATGCGTGGAGTTCCAGACTTGCTCTTTCGGGCACTCAGTTCAGCACAACCTAGCGTGTTTTTTTAGTTTTTTTAAACTATTATTATTATCAATCTGTCCATATTTTTCTATTAAAGCAAAGAGGTTTTAATAATCACATATTGTTTTTCTTTGGGACTTCTTCATTGTCGTCTTTTGTCTTTTCTGATGTGTGTCACAAAATAAATTTCTATTCATGTTATAATGTTTTGTATTTCATTTAAACATTATATGTGAACGAGAATACCAATCCCGTTCAGGTTATGGGCCCAGCACGAGTCTATTCAATGTTTAATGAAAAAAGTTGTTACCTATTATGGCGACTGAAGGTAAAGTTGTAAGTACAACTTCAAGTGGTGAGCGACTGGAGAGATTGCAACCACATGATACAGGTATGAGCTTAACGTCTATAGAGAAACTTGACGGAAACTCTAATTATAACACATGGAAGTTTATGGTAGAGCTGTACTTAATCCATGACGACCTTTGGGAGTACACTCAGACGACACCCGAGAGTTCAGATGTATTAGGCTTAAAAAGAGACCAAAAAGCTAGAGCCAGGATATGCTTGATGATAAAACCGCATTGCCTGATCCACGTAAGACATGCAAAAACGGCAAAGGAGGCGTGGGAGTCTTTAAGGTCAGCTTTTGAGGATAAAGGATTAAATAACAGATGCCGACTTTTATCAAAGCTTGTAAGCCTAAAGCTTGAACAGTTTACATCAATTAGGAGTTATGTCACCGAGCTGATGTCAGTAGCGCAGCAATTGAGTGACATCGGTAAGGAGGTTGACGATGAGTTATTAGCAACGTTGATGTTACAAGGTTTGACTGAAACTTTTCAACCGATGAGGCTTGCGATTGAAAACTCAAGAGTAGAGTTGACCACAGACTATGTGAAGACCAAGCTGTTACAGATGGAAGCTTCATACAGTTCAGGTCTAAGTACCAGCACCAATGATACTGCACTTCTAACCGATAAACATCGTAAAGCAAAGAAACCTGTGCCAAGAAAGGCACATATGATAAAATGTTTTATCTGTAATGGACCACATAAAGCAAAAGTTTGCCCTGAAAATCCAAAAATCAAGAAGAATGCTTCAGTAGCACTTGAACTTGCAACGGCAGGAGAGTACCAAGAATGGATTCTTGATTCAGGAGCAACTAACCACATGACCAATAATAGAGAGTGGCTGAGAGATTTCAGGATGTGTGGCCGAAAGATAGAGATTGGGTGTGCAAATGGAGGTAAGGTGTTTGGTATAGGAGTAGGGTCTGTGATATGCGAGAAAGAAAATGCGAGCGTAAGTAATGTGATATATGTACCCGATTTAAAAACCAACCTATTAAGTGTGAGCACTATTGTAAAGAGAGGCTTTGTGGTAGTGTTTTCAAGGAAAGGTTTTCAGTTGTTGCGAGAAGATGGATGTAAGGTTACAGGTGATGTTGCACATACAGGTGTTGAGGAGAATGGTGTTTATAAACTAAAACTCTGTTCACAGGAAATCGCACTAGCTTCGACTATCAGTGAAGATATGGAGTTGTGGCATAGGCGTATGGGGCACCTTGGCATACGTAACCTTACATTGTTGAGAGACAAATTAGCCACAGGAGTAAGTTTTCCTAACACTTCAACTAACTTAGAGTGTACAGCGTGTTTAATGGGGAAACAAACGAAACAACCGTTTCAGAGAGGTCGTGCGAATAGGGCTAAAGAAGTTCTCGGATTAGTTCATTCTGATGTTTGTGGACCAATGGGTGAAAATTCACTCAGTGGATACAAATACTTCTTGACTTTCATTGATGATTTCACGCGTAAAACTTTCGTGTATTTCCTCAAGAATAAGAGTGAAGTATTTGAAAAGTTTCACGAGTTCAAGACTTTTGTAGAAAAACAATCTGGGAAGACTCTGAAGATTCTTCGGTCGGATAATGGCAAAGAGTATGTCAACCGACAGATGAACAAGTTGATGAAGGATTGTGGAATCCTACACCAACTTACAGTGGAGTATACGCCCGAGCAGAATGGTGTTGCAGAACGTGCAAACCGAACGATTGTAGAAAAAGCTAGGAGTATGCTTCAAGAGGCAGGATTGGAAACAACTTTCTGGGCCGAGGCCGTAAATTATGCCGTTTATTTAAAGAATAGGTCTCCGACAGTCGCAGTCAAAGGGAAAACGCCAGAGGAAGCGTGGACGGGGAAGAAGCAAGATCTGAGTATGATCAAAGTTTTTGGATGTAAAGCATTTGCACATATCCCCGACGCTAAAAGGAGGAAATGGGATCCAAAATCGAAAGAGCTTATTCACGTCGGTATCTGCGGAGAGTCAAAGGCTTACCGACTAATCGATCCGGCAAGCGGACAACTTAGTAAGGCGAGGGACGTTGTATTTTTCGAAAATAAAAAATTCAACAGTGTGAAGCCTATAGAGAATAAGAATGAAGGGCATGTGATAGTCAGTCCTGAAGAAAATTTGACTAAGAATGTAGACGAAGGTCTGCACCTGAGAAAAGCTCAAGAAGATTTTCAAGGAGATACTGAAAATAAAGAAGAGAAGATTGAGCAACCGCCAGTGCAGGAGTGCATTGAAGCAGAGAATCAAGTTGTTAGTGATGAAGAGTGGATGACATCTGATGAAAAGGAAGATGATGATCATCATGTGGAAAGGAGATATCCTATTAGAGAAAGGAAGAAAAGAGACTTTCCAGGTTATATCACTTACCAAACAACCGCTGGTGAAGATGATCCACAGAGTGTCGAAGAGGCAATGTCTAGAAGAGACAAAGAAATGTGGAGAGCTGCTATTAAAGAGGAGCTGGAAGCGCTGAAGAGAAATAAAACTTGGACTTTGGTGGAGCTACCACAATCTTGCAACGTTGTGGATTCTAAATGGATATTTAGAATAAAAGAAGAGACGGGGAGAAAGAAGCGATATAAAGCTCGTCTTGTTGCAAGAGGTTTTAGTCAAAGGCGGGGCATTGACTATTTTGAAACTTTCTCGCCAGTAGTGAGGCATAGCTCACTGAGGACGTTGATGGCATTAGCAGTCCATATGAATCTAAAAGTAGACCAAATGGACGTGAAAACAGCTTTTCTTAATGGAAATCTAGACGAAGTTGTCTATATGAGGCAACCTGAAGGTTTTGAAGAGAAAGGTAAAGAAAATCACGTTTGTTTGTTGCAGAGGTCGCTGTACGGACTTAAACAAGCTCCGAGAGCATGGAACAAAAGACTTCATGACGAACTGATAAAACTTCAGTTCAAGAGATCTGAAAATGAACCTTGTGTTTATACCAGATTTAATGAAGGAAAAATCATCATCATTGCAGTATATGTTGATGATATTTTATTATTCTGGAACGATGCTGAAGACTTGCGGAAGGTCAAGATAGATCTCGCCAACAAATTTGAGATGAAAGACCTAGGCAAAGCAGAGCTTATGTTGGGAATACGTATAACTCAGGATAGTGAAGGGATTAAGTTAGACCAAGAGCGGTACATAGAAAAGATCCTACGATCTTTCGGAATGGAGGACTGTAAGCCAGTCGCCACTCCAGCTGTATCAGGTTCAGGACAGCGTCTAGAGAAGCCGCAACCTGATCATAAATTGAATGAAGCTATTCCATATCGAGCATTAATTGGATCACTGATGTATCTGGCAGTGTGCACGAGGCCCGACATTGCTCACACAGTAAATCAGCTAAGCCAGTTTAACAACTGTTATGATGAAAAACATTGGATAGCTGCAAAGAGAGTACTACGCTATCTAAAAGGAACCATGCATTATTCATTGAGATACACGAGAGGTAATCGACAAGAACTTGTTGTAGGATATGCAGATGCAGATCATGCTGGAGACTATGATCGTAAATCTAATTCAGGGTGGTTGTTCTTGTCTCAAGGAGGAGCGATTTCTTGGGAGAGCAAGAAACAAAGAACAATTGCTTTATCAACTGCGGAGGCAGAATATATTTCACTATCTGAGGCTGCAAAGGAAGCGGTATTCCTTCGCAGGTTTATAGCAGAGATGGGGCGAGAATCAATTACGCTACCATCAATTACTATATTCACTGATAGTCAGTCGGCTATGGCGATAGCTAAAAACCCAGTGCACCACCAACGTACGAAGCACGTGGATGTGCGATATCACTTTGTCAGAGAGGCAATAGAGAAAGGTGATCTACATTTTCATGTGGCTGTAATGTTTAGGATGCCATCATCACCGGCCGTTCGGAACGATCATCCATCACACTAATAGGCTTTCACTCTAATAGGCGGTACAAAGGTTATAATATTGTTGCTTTGTCTAGCAGAAAATTTTCATAGAGTCCTAAGAACGCGCGGAGTGACTCTTTGTTTTACGGGGCTGGCATCTCCTTTATCTCTTTAACCTTAATAGGCTTCTGAAGCTGTGGGCAGTGGATAACTATCAACATCAATAGCAAAGTTACCCGTAGCACGGAAATCACTACAGATATGAAGTGTCCCATCTTCTTCAGCTATCCTCAATGGGGTAGCTCGTTTAGAGTATTTAACTGGTGTTAATACACCCTCATTTATCAATCGCTTTAGTTTCTCTATGACTTGTTGTTTAAGTGGAAATGGAACTGGCCGCACTTTCAGAAACTTTGGGGTACCATCAAGCCATACATCACTGTCACTTTAGGACCTTTGTAATCTCGCAAGTTCGTCTTTAAATAGTTCAGGGTATTTCAAAATGTATGTTTTAATGTCTGCATCGCTCCAACATAAGCCAGCAACATGAACACCCAATTGATCAAACCAATTTCTTCCTACTAAACTAGGACCACACCCTGACACCACCAGTGACTCACACTCTGCTTCTTTGTCACTGAGGATGGCCTGTACATACTACAGTCCCTTTACTTTCAAATAATCATGAGTCCTAGTAACCAATTTTACATTAGTAGAATTCAAAACAGGAGGTGTAGGCCATAACTTCTTAAACATTTCCTCTGATATAACTGTCCTAGCAGCCCCAGAGTCAACTTCCATTGGCAATTTTGCACCATTAATTGTTACATTAACTGATATAGGAGGTTTCAAATTATCAGAGCATACATAGATGCCCATCATATTCTCTGACATCTCTAAATTCTTATTGGCGCTACATCCTTCTTTATCATCAATCTGATTGACACATCTAGCCTTCTTATCGCATGCTGGTGCTATATGTCCATATCTTTTACAATAATAACATCTTTCTTTACTAAATGGGCACCTTTCACCAGCCTTATGCATGCGTGTACAGTGAGAGCAATCATTAGATTTAATTCTACCAATCTCCATGGGTTCTGATGTACTGGATGGATTTTGCTTTGTTTCAATACTGTCAGGGTATAAATCAGGAAATGTCGCCTGATAATTAAGACATATCTGTAATGCAGTCTCATAAATGAGGTTCTTTGTCTTCAACAAATCTCTGCGCACGTGATTATATCTCGTATACCCAACACTAATCTGTCCCACAACTGACGTTTCAAGTCAATAACACTTGGCACCGAGTAGACTAATTGCCGCCACATAGTCCTGCACGCTTCACTTTGTAATTGTTGACGTTTGTGAAACTTCCCTGATTGCAAAATCTCATTGATTTCTGGTTCATAAAAAATGTGCCAATATCTTTGACAACTTCTCATCTGTTGGTCGTTTGGGCACTAAAAGTGACGCGATTAGGGCATAGGTGTCTTTGTCACACTGTGATAGAAATAAAGATCGAGCTTTATCCCTGCTAATGTCTTTTTAACCTGCAGCATATAAAGCACACAATAACTGTTCTTTGTAATCACACCACTTCTCTGTTTTTGATCAAAATGTCCAGGGATCACTATGTTTACTGTATTAGATGCCATAGTCAACCCAATTACATAAATTTGACCTCGTCGCCAATAAAAGATAATACAGTATTGAGGTTGAAAGCAAAACTAATTTATTCACATTTACCCACAATCTACCTACAGGTGTCATACATAACAGTGTCAATATAGGTGAACTGTTTATAAAACAATAAACAAATGCATTCAAATCTGAGCGCAAATAGACGCTGCCCTTCCTCCGGATAATGCCATAGTTACCTTTTACGACACCTATAGACATAGACAGCTCACAAATCTGTAAACCTTATTTCACCAAATGTAATATATTAACACCGCCTTCAATATAATTATATACTCGGTATATGCACATTTGTTTTTAAAAATATTATTATTTTCACTACAAAGAAAGATATCTACAACATAAACACTCACAATAAATAATAACATGATGAATAAATAGATTACATGATCTTCAAGAATAAAAAATGCTAAACGAAAGCCCTTATTATATGGCAGTTCAAATATTTAATTACCTTACAAATATAATTAAAAATTATGGAAAACAAGTAGGTACTACTGTTTAGTAAGAAATCTAGAATTTGTTTAATTATAAAATGTTATTCATCTATTACAGAATACCTAGATATAAAAAAGGATTTATAGTAGATAAATAGCAGTCAGGTATAATTACAATAATAATGTGTATATATAAAATTTTTATGTTTGTTTATTCAAAATCGCAAATCTAAAGTTCTTTACAGATTTTTGTTTTTTTTACATATTGTTGTATTCATATACGCGCATGTCCTTATTAAACCAGGAGACGATCAAAATCATGTTGTAATAATTACGTGCATTTAGCCACAGCAACGCGTGGCAGGGTAAAACTAGTATAGATAATAAGAATGAAAAGAAATAAAAATTAATCAATCCACCCTGGTTTAACTATTTTAGAAACCCTTTTTCAGTAGGAAACCAGGTGGCTCAAATAATGAAAGCAGGACTTAATCTGAAGTGGCATTTTAATATTCTACCATTGGTTTGTGATAAACATTTTGTATTTGATAAATAGCTATGTGGTTCCCAGCAGAGAATAGCCGACCCTTCTCCACCCATGGGTGTCGTAAAAGGCGACTAAGGGATAATATCAAGAGGATGGGCTGGGATGGTATCGCATGTGCTAATGACAGCATACGGGGTATAAGTGACAAGGTATCAGTGACAATGTAACGAAAACTAGGGGAAGAGGTTACACCTATAATAAAAATAGGAAAGCCAATTATTGCGGTAATAATAGGTTACAGATATTGTAATTTTTGAACATGCAAGGTATCTTAAACAATGCAATGAATATGGTATATGATTATTGTACTATGATATGATGATAATATTATGCTACTGCAACCAATGACCTCATCTGTCAACTGTAGCGAATCAACAGCCTTATCGTTTTAATTTACATAAATAAATAGTTTATTGAGTTTTTATTCAAATTAGCCCAATATACATAAAACAATTATTTTATACTGAAATTAGTTAAATTGGACCAAAATCATGAAAAGTCTGATGAAAAATTCTAATGCTGAGTGTTCCAGAATCTTGTACTGCATCCATGGTATACATTTTTGTTATGATGATAACTTACACCCATTATAGCAATCAAAGTGTGGTGATTATAGCAACATCCCTATAATATGAGTGATGAACACTCAGCAGTGGATGTTAACAGGAGATGTGTGTACGGTGTAACTAGATTTTTTTATGTGGTTACTGGCCAACCTTGTGTCCAGAGTTATTCCAAAACACTCAAAAAATAAAATAACAATAACTGTCTGTGGATGCCACATATCGTTATTATTGTTCACTTAATATCTTGATTTGAGTGTTGTTGTCGGCATGTGACAGTAATATTTGTCAAGTGCATGGACCTCTACATATTGTAATAATGCAATAAGTAGGAACATCCTGCTGGCT
The DNA here is from genome assembly GCA_947459985.1 of Diloba caeruleocephala. Lineage (NCBI taxonomy): Eukaryota > Metazoa > Arthropoda > Insecta > Lepidoptera > Noctuidae > Diloba > Diloba caeruleocephala. The sequence goes on along the minus strand of OX381604.1, from coordinate 6,962,591 downwards.
CCAATTATTCTCTTTTATTATGTACCTACTGACTTGGAAGTGTTCACTGGGAGAATCAAAACCTTATTCAAATAGAACATGGCAAAAACAAACAGGGAAGTTAGAGAGTGCTGTAACTTCTAGAATAATATGTCTGCTTATTCATGCAGGTATTAATTACCACTGTTTGATACATATTGAACTTGTCAGTTAAGTGGTGGTAAGTAAATAAATGTTTGCTGGCCACCACAGATTGTAGAGTACAATATCATTCTATTATTGTGCCACTTGCACTGTCCCCCTTATGACCCTACCTTGGCAGCTGGTTAGATCAATCATTACACTAAACAAGGCACTGCAGTCTGAAGTCTCGTTAGAAGACTGGCCCTGAATGCTGTATTTGTCTTAGATTTGTTTATCATTCTTTCATGTGATTGGACTATGTTAGGCTATTTGGTTAATCAGTTAATATACCTATTACAACATTGTTACCATTTTAGAGATAAATAACTCGTTTCAAGGCAACACAATAGCTTAATTGAACACTTATGGATTTATGATTTTCTTTACCTTTTTTATCCCGGTGGAAATACATAATTTATGTACTTCCTCCGCCGAAGGGATGGGTTGAGGGGCATGCCGGATTCCTATCGGTAAACCTCCGGAGCGGTTTGAACAATATATTTGTTGGTCATCTTTGACATCAAAGGAGGCCCCTCCAGGTCCTCGATTCAATCACACCAGAGCCGCTTCTTGGTGCCTCTCTTTAAGGCACATCTCGGAGGGGATGTCTGTAAAACGGTAACCCCCTCTAGCAGAAAGGAGGTGGATGTAAAAAGGCACCCAAGACCCCCAGGCAATTCTCGGGGAGATTAGAAAAGATCCCCATAAGTCTCATTGTGCGCTGTGCTGCGCACACGGTAGTGCGTGACCACGCGTGCGCCACTATCTTCTCGGGGGTCACTCGGTATAAGCACGCAAACTCTCCAATCTGCGCCCCCGATGAGGCACCTGGCGATGGCGGGGGCTCAGGCGGGGCGGGGCAGGGCGCCATCTTGTCCTCCTCCATGTGGGATCGGGCCTCTCCCGAGTCATTCTCTTTACCTAGCAGTTGCTCAGTAACTCCTTGGCATGATTATGTATAACCTTTAAGGCATGCCTTCTTTCCATACATGTTAGAATTTAAAGTCTTACTGACATTATTTATGTGGTAAATCGTAGAGACCCATTTTAATTGATGACTCTTACAAGTACTTGAGTCAGTGTCACATCAGATGAATCTGTTAAATCAAATTGAAGATGCAGGTAAGTAGCAGGCATAAATATTCGTGTAGAATCTTCTAGAATGTTTTAGTTAGTGTAACACAACCATTTCTACACAAAATATTGATTTGTAAAGCTAAATCATTCATCATTCATGATTGGCCTGTATTTTATTCGTAATGTTTATATTTGTGACGACCCTGAGACGACACGAGCATTTTACATTATTGTCTGATGGCTAATGCTTTCACAGTAACCTTCTAACGGTGGCTCTGATGGCGCTTTTTTTACCTTCGTAACATGACTTGACTATCTTAAAATAAGGGCAGGGTGTTGCGGAACGAAAACTTGTACTGACCTTCTCATCACCACTTGGTTACTGCCGGCAGCACCAGGCTGCCGACATCAGTCCAATATTAACTAAATCCGTTTGTAACTCGAAGTTGCTATTTTACGGTAATTTTTGGAGTGATTTTTAATTTCTCTAAGACGTATTTTACTGAATAAGGTTTTTGCTGGGGCGTAGGTCCATGAATATCAATAACAAACTAGTATCCTACAAAAACTGCATAAATAATTAGCCCATTAATGTCCCACTGTTGGGCACGGGCCTTTTTTCATGATGAGAATGGTTAAGACCTTAGTCCACCACGATGGCCTAGTGCGGCTTGGCGGACTAAACTCACCACTGAGTACATTTCGGAGCTTCCAGGTTCCGCAGGTTTCTTCACGATATTTTCTTTCACCTTTAATGCAAGTGATAGTCAAATTCTTGATCCGTACATGAATCCGAAAACTCGAGAGGTGCGGGCCGGGATCGAACTCAGACCCGAGTGAATGAAAGGCACGCGTTTAACTACTAGGCTATCACTGTGGTCTAAAAACTAAATACCTATTAAAGTTTTAATCCTGTTGGCGCTGTTAGGCTGCTGATTAACGGCGATATGTAGGCGCCATTGATATTCTCTTGTTTCATTACCACTTCCATCATTTTGCATCTGTTCCTCGTGAAACACCTTCACGGCAGTTTGTTGCTGCAGCAATCGTCGTTCGGAAATTTATTTGTACGGGCCTTAGTGTATGGCCCGAGTGTATTTGTTCTTGTATCCCAGACCAATTTTCGTCATGGCATCGGAATCGTAATTAAATAAATAACTAAATAAAATCAAATAAAATTTGACGTAAGGCAAGGACCCAGTGCAGTTAAGCGAAGAAAGTGGGTTCTGAGAATTTTTCACTCTGTATGAAACCGTGGTATAACTATCCTATTTTGGTATATGTAAAGATTGAGAAAATAACTATATTTTAGGTTTATTTTAAAGGACATCGGCTAAAATCATATGAAAAAATGCTTAATTTTTTGTCTGTTTACCGTAATTTGTAAATAGCTCAAATCGACAGGAAGAAAGAAACTCGATTAACTGTATTGTCAATTGACAATATATTATGATATTCTTCTACTTTATATAACTCACGACTATAAATCAATATTATGATCTATCTCGGTTTATAAAGCACAGTTTTGTTTTCTTAGATTCAAAAGTATTTATATTGTCTTCTTCTTCTCTTGGATTACTGCTTCTGTAGAGTATCTTCCACAATTTCGCCAATGTCAAGTATAAGGCAATGTCGTACGGTGTTTAGATGAATTAGATCGTCGTACGGTTCAATGGTTTTTCTCATATATTTTGTCTTTGGGCTAAAAGACTAAATGCCAAATCAAATCAAATCAAACGTCACGTCAAAATGTTTATTCAATAAGATTCGTTCGTAATCGTTCCTACGACTACGAAAACCAATTGAAAACCGAACGACGGTGCCGATATTTTTTTTTCATTTTTGAGAAATATTTTATTAATCTAAACTCCGTACGACGTTGCTGTATACTTGATATTGGCGAAATTGTGGAAGATACTCTACAGAAGCCATAATCTAAGTAAAGAAGAAGAAGATTAGGAACATTATAAAATATAAGTGAATGTATATTATACATAGTCAAACAGCAGTTTTAATTCTAAAATGTGGTATTTATTTATTCGTTCTCAGTTTTGACTAGGATTATCTAACCTCGTTGTCTTACAAAATATAGAACCAATTAACCTAAAAATCCATATCTTTACTTTCATATATCTTTGAATTCGCACGATCAATTTTTATTTTAAACTGTTTATATCTATTTGCATAAATTTGGCAGTCTTTTGATTATATTATCGCTCGGCGATGGGCAGTGTCTTTTCTGTGGTTATTTCTTCGAACGACAATACCGGGCACGCTCTTGTCACCGCTGCAAAACAAACTGGTTTGAGGCTCAAATTATACTTTGAGCTTGCACGCGACGCCACGCTCGACGCAAACAAGCCCGCTCTTCCCGCCGCGCCTCTCGGGTCAATCGGCACACTTGCATAAGTCGCACGCCCCGGCCCTCTGAACGCTTAACGTGAGCGTTTACTCAAACCGTACACTTAGAGGTACATTATTAGATAGAGATGTTGCTCTAGGATGATGAAATACATTATTGTGTGTACGACTTATATGGAGTCGTCTTCCACGAAAGTAGTTTTGACCTAAAGACACTAAAGATTTGTTGTCTTCAGATTAATCTGATGATGAATATTTTAACACAATGGGTAATCTAATCTGCATCTTCATCGTCAGAGCTGAATAGAGTTCTGCTCTTGTTCCTAGACAAAACTGAGAAGCTTATGTTATAGAAATTTGGTTTGTCGATGAATGGTCTACATCTTCAGTTTCGTTAGCTTCTTCCTTGGGCCAAGTGTTAGTCATTTTCAGCATCAAGGTTGTTGGTTAACCGAAGAAAGCATAGAACTATTCTGGTCCATTCTGAGTCACTAAAATATGATATATATAGATCGAAACAATATTTACCCTCTAACTAAACGTAATAACGTAAATACCTGCATAAGTCCCATGGACCCATACGAGTATTGTTACTTACCTAAGCAAGCATAAGCATGTCCTTCTTCAACTGCGAACGGTCCGATCAACTGCGAACGGTCCGTCACTACAGGAATGTATTGGAATGCACAAGCATTATAGGCCTGAAAAAGACAAAGAGATTTTATTAACAAATCATATACCATTGCACAGTTTTGTTTGATTTAGGTTCCGGAGTGATATAATAGCACAACCTACCTTTAAAATAAGTTTGTTGTTTCGTTAGCGGGGTGTTGCACCAACCGCACCTGGGACAATCTCCCAAAAATGACGAACGTGACGTGGAGGGGCGTTGGGGTGTACTAGGTACTCCCAAGACCCTGGATGGCACTGGTGACGTCCGTCCCTGCGCACCTGCTTGCGCAATAAGCCGCCATGGTGAGAGACTATGGGGAAACTTCCAAATAAAAATGCAGAAGACTTCCGTAAAGGTTCCTCAGGGTTCGACTTCCTTACTTTTCCATTACTGGCTACTTGCGCCTAATTGACTGACCGATTACTGATGACTGACTATTGACGACTGACGACTGATCTTGATGGGTTGACTGACTGTGGTCTCCCAAACTGCTCGGACTGATATAGTTTTATTCCAACAAAAATTCTGACCAATCGGAGACCTCTAAAACTAACATGAAATTTGCGCATTATTTCTACTATTTGTACTATCGTCGTGATTCGTCGTAGTGCCGTGTGGTGCCGGCTAAGAATACCACCACCCCATCTCCTCCCGTGGGTGTCGTAAAAGTCGACTAAGGGATTAGCCGGAGGATGGGCAGCAGCGTCCTTCGAGTACATTAACAACTCAACTGCGATCGCCAACCCGTCTGCCAAGCGTGGCGATTATGGCAAAACCCCCCAATGAGCCCACAACACATCCATATCGGTCGTTGTGGTGATCTTTGCGGGAGGCCTGTGTCCAGCAGTGGACTTCATTTGGCCGAAATGATGTACTATCGTCGAACCATTCAAAGCTCATTTATTTAGATAAAACCTTTCTTATTTACTAACTACACAGCATCAATACATGTATCATGACGTACATTATTACCATACATAAGGGTATTTATATGCAAGCATTTGTGGTGCGAAGAACCAGAATGTTTTTATTAAAAAATATGCTGTTGAACATGTACCGTCTCTTCTCTGTCCAGAACAGTATCAACTGAATAGTGAAGTTTAGATGGTGCATTGAAATTTGATAGTGTCGTGTCATTAACTTTATTGACTTGTTCGTGTAGATGGTATATTGCATATCCTGTAAAACGAATGCAGCGTCTTAGTAGAAATATTATGATACAGGGTAAACATGATCTATTAAGTACTTAGATCTGTTAGAGAAATTTAACTATGCCTGTCGGTAACTGAGCATTACCTCCACGGAATAAAACATCAGCCAACCCCTATTATATTACAGAGATGATAAAAACAATTTTGGTTCAAATCTTACATTTGGCCAAATGTAAAATAATAAGGTCAACGCAGCATTAAATGTAGTCTTTTAATCGAAATTATTTATTTTGGTAGTGATAAATATTTTATACTCAATAAATGCAGCGTCCACCACCTCATTCGTGTAGTGTCCACATTAAGAATATAGCACCACTCCCATCTCCTCCCGTGGATGTCGTAAAAGGAGACTAAGGGACTCTAAACTAGAGGGATGAGCAGCATCCATTCTGTGGATCAATAACCATTCTGCACTCACCAGCCCGCCTGCTAAGCGTGGTGATAATGAAAATTCCCCTCAAAATGACGACACGCGGCTAATATATAGCCGGTCGTTTATCGGGGAGACCTTTGTTCAGCAGTGGGTGTCTTTTGGCTGATATGAATAAATCCACCTAAACATGACCTAATTATGTTTCTGTTTCATTATAGTGGCTGGAAATTAACAGATATACTACAAGGCGATTTTTTTCGTAGAAGTACCTATTTAAGACGATACAATTTCAGCTTAGACAGCACACGCTTGTTATCGTTATGTTTCTGAATTCATGGACAAAATCTGGGACAGCCAATATAATCGTTACGTATATGTAAATTTTACATATCAATCTATCCATTGGTGAAGACTGGCATAAAAGCCCTTTAATACTTTTCAAGATTATCGTATATATAAAGACAGATGGGCGTGGGGACTCTTTTATCATCATCATGTCAGCCAAAGGACGTCCACGTCTGAACTACTAGGCCTCCTCCATATATTTCCACAATTGTGTCGTCATTTTGGGGGGAATTTGCGAGTACTCACCACGCTTTGTGTGTTCTGTATGGCTCCTGTTCCACTGAAGTTAAGCTGCTGGATGGAGTGGTGTTTTATTCTTAGTGCGGATACAATGTAGTGATTACGAAATTTAGATCGGTTTAGAAAGTCTAAAAACTCAATTTAGGCATTAAACATGATACACTTTTATATAACACATCGTATTTCAACAATGCAAAGAAGTAAAAGGTTAAATTCAGTGGGTCTGGATCAGACTGTTCGCCGAAAATTTCGTTAATCACCAATATTTCCTAGGTTCACCAGATTAGTATAGTAAGTTGTAAATTTTCAAAAATCGACTAGTTCCCTATTTATTCCATTCGTGAAATTGTCTATTTAAATACCTAAACCAACGTAAAACATTTAATTGCACACGATCAATCAATTACACATTTGTTGGACTCTTGACTTCCTATCTGAATATTACTTGTGATGTAGAAGTCAAGGTGCTCTCTAATAATAAAAAGCTTAGCTTGGATCTGTGTCAATTCAGATTTATTTCGATAAATGTCACCATGTTAGATGCGTGTGGCATGTGACCGGACTTTCTGGAAATCTATGGGAGAGGCCTTTGTTCAGCAGTGGATGTCCTTTGGCTGATATGATGACGATGATACTAACGTTATTTTGATAAACTATTTATTTTTCCACAAAGCTGCAATTTAAATAAAAACTAACTGCGAACGATTTTTATTACTGGTGTTCATTTGCCTTCTAGCCTGTAACATCGTAATATTAACGTATTAAAATATCGTAATCCTAAATCGTAAATAATAATTAAATTAATCAAAACAGCGATGGCAATAAACATTGCAAAACCCAACAAACTGTGGAACACAGTTGAATTTGTCTGCACTCTTACGGTCGAAATTAATAATCCATCTAATGCGAAATCTGTAGATTTAAGACTGATCTGTTTTTGTGGTAAGATCACTTATCAGAAAACCAGATAAATCCTCAATCTCAAATCCGAAGGTTTTGGATTTAATTGTTTTTTATTTTTTAAGCCCCATGCTGTTTTCTCTTGGGAAAGCCTCGGTAGGGAGCTGACTTCATAACCTGGGCGTGCCCGGGAGGAAGTTCCTCTGAAACCGTACGGTACGAGGCCATTTTGGCTCTAGGGTATGTGGAAGAACTCCCCACCGATGGCGAGAGGTGCGATGGTAGGAAGTAGCCGTTAGCATCATGTCAAACAATTCCTTAAAACACTGTCCGTTGTACAAGCAGTAGAACACACATAGTGATCGTTGACAATCCTAACTGCAAGTTTTATGCTGTATGTGTATGTGTGTAGTTGTTTTGTGCTGAGAAAAAATATATACGGTATAAAACCCGCTATAGCAATACTGAGGCTATGCGGCTTGCTCTGGCGCAGCGGGGGGCTCCTCGGTCCCCCCGTGCAGTAGTAGTCGGGTCCACTCCGGTCTCATTCTCCGGCACGACCGGCACACTACAAGGACTTTACACATACTGGCGGTTCAGCCTCCCAGGGCGGATATTAGGTAGTCCCTAGGTTCGGGAACCCGTTCAGCCTGTTAGCGGCCAGTGGTTCACCGTATCACCGGGTCTACCTGACCGCCGCACCAACACGCCTCAGCCTCGCACAACAATGGCAGTAATATAGCACCACCAGTCCCCTGTACTGCCAACCCAACGTTTCCCCAAGGAGTACTGGCAACCTTACTCGCCATAGGATCACAACACTGCAAAATAGCAGTGTTATTAAGTTGTGGTATGTTCTGTAAAGCGGAGGTTCTTCCCCAATCGGACCGCTCCCAGTTTGAGCAAGACCCGTTATGTAACAACTATCCAAATTCCACGCGGATGTAGTCGCGGACGCGGCTATATACGTTTTATTTAGGTTTATTAAGTATAAACCAATATTTTGTTTCTAATTGTGTAAATTTAGTTCCTATAAACGAGTAGGTACATTACATTTTACTTCAATATACACTTCACCAAGTATGGTGCTCTACTGTCGGTCGGTGGTGTTATTGTGATCTAAAACAACGTATTTAATATCATAGATGTTTGCGCAATCACTATGTTAATGTAATTGACACACAGTTGGTGGCGACATTGGAACCAGTCTCAAGTAGATGGTGAGCGGTGACATAATATTCCCATGGTCTTCACGATTTGATGTGTAAACAATTTAAACTATGTGTTGCCATGGATTATATTTAAACAGGATTATTAATAGTGTCACAGATAGTTTACACTTTAATGCAATAAAATATCTATAGAATTTATATCAAATGTCCTACGGCCGAATACTGAAACGCCACTTAATATTAAGTTCCGCTTTAACTATCTGTGCCGTCCAGTTTCCTACCGAAAACTGGTTTCTTGAGTAGTTAAAGCAGGGCTTAATATTAACTAGCGTTTCAGTATTCGGCCGTTAAACATTTCAGACTGAATGCGGTTGGCTGTTCACATTAAAGCTGGAAGGAATGTTCCAAGTCGTGATAGTGTTATTAGTGTGTTTTGCTTATTTCCACACCGTTGTGTCTTATGCCTTATAATACATCTTTCTTAGGAAATTGTGTCCGATCTCTATATTATGTTACCAAAATCAAAACTACCCAAATTATCGAAATTGCGGTTTAATTTTAATAAAATCACCTATGCGGTTTAATTGTACCCGTCTCATTTGTATCTAGTGGTAGCAGCAAAATGTTATCTAATGTATGATGACCGGGTGTTGTGGCGCACGCTGGGGGAGGCCTATGTCCAGCAGTGGACCGATATAGGCTGAAATTTATGCAATTAGGTGACTAAACGGTAAAAAGAAACTATCGTGGTTAAGTGCTTTCGTTTTATTTTAATATGCATTTTTATTTGATCTATTAACCGCTCTACAAATACATTTGTGTTACTTTATATGGCTAAGGCATTATCTTGCCGTATAAATTATTCTAAAAGGGGCTCAATTTAGCTTAAGGTCAGGAGGCCAATTCTCGAAATTTTAAAATGTTAATAAAATATCCATTGCTGTGTTGCTGTGTGCATCAACACAGTCTATGGTTATTTTAGGTATTCACGTATTAAGTAGAAACTTCAAAGAATTTATTATTGGAACTAAAAACGGGATATTTACCATGTTTTTTATTACTTTTTAGTTCCCGATATTTCGTTTTCGTCTCTATCCCGTTTTTAGTTCCAATAATAGTGTCAGTGACCATGTCAGTTTAAAAACTTATATTTCAAAGAATTTATTGAAACAGCCTCATGTCATAAATTCAAAATGCGCAATATATTATACTCTAACAGGATAGGAAATTAAAAAGAACAATCTTGTGAAAACATCTATTGTGAAATACAAAATAAAGTTAAATCTAACCTGCTTTAGTTGATCATGAAAAGAAATGTTATCTTTTTGTTTAGCTGTGGAAATTGAATGAAACATAATAGTTGTTATAAAATTAAAATTTGTAATCTGTAAATTCATCTCGAATGTTAATACGCATCTCCGACGATTATGCATATTAAAATCAGGTCATCAATATCGCCCTGTATGGGATCTAAGATCCCAGGTTCGACGAAGATGCGTGAAAAGGTCACTTTGAGTCACTAGATTATCGGGACAATTTCTTAACGTCCTTCGTTGGAGAAAATTCGACACGTGCTCAATCGGCTGCTGATTGCTGAGCGCTTGCGACTGTCAAACACCATCCATTTTACGTCGCAGGTAACAATGCGGTTTAAAATTTCTGTGCCTGTTGAGTAGCGTAAGGTAGTCCTCGACGCTCACGTTACGCTGATGATGAGTTCGTGGGGCACCCATTTGCCTGCCAAGCTTTTTTACCTTGTCAATTTAACGCAAATGGACCAATATTGTTTTGATGGTAACGACGAAAGCTGCTGCTGATTCAGGCGAAATCGCAATCGCTTTTTAATTCGTCATTGTCGACCAACATTTTCGGACGACCACGGGATTCATTTTTCAGATCGAAGTTTTCAGAACGGAGGCGGGCTACGCAAAAACGATTTGTTCGTTAGTTTGTAGTGTTCGCTCCGGAAACGTCGTTGATGTTGCATGCCGCTTGTGCCGCGTTGCCACCACGACGGTACTCATATTCCATAATTACTCAAATTTTCAACGTATCAATGACGACGAAATAGATTCAAACGGGATGAACACAACATCTATCAATACACATGAGACTGATTTTGAATAATGTAAAACCAAGTTTATAAAATAAATTTGATATTAGAATTCATGACTAAACAAACAATATTTTTATTTGTAATGGCCAGTACTGCAGAGTGGCAATTTCATAGGTAAAGACTTATTATATACTCCTGTTACATAACACAATCAGCCCATTACTGTTTCACTGTTGGGCATGAGCTTACTCTCACGATTAGAAAGGTTTAGGCCTTAGTCGAACTCGCTGGTCTAGTGTGGTTTGCCGGACTACACACACCATTTTGAGGACTTTGGAGCCCTCTCAGGTGTGTAGGTTTCCTCACTATGTTTTTCTTCACCGTTAACGCAAGTGACAATCAAATTCTGATCCGCACCTGAAAGATTTGATCTGTAATTTGAAAACATAAAACGTTCCCATAGAAGATTCTAAATACTACCACTCCATAATATAATAGATGATTTTGATATCGACGATGCGGATGCCTACGTCAATGATACATCAAGATGCCGAAGATGATCATCTACAGTGGTTTTAGCCGGTAGGAGTCCGGCATACCCCTTCGCACTTCCCCGGGGCGAAGGAAGTTCATGTAGAATTTCTACTAGAGACCAATAAAAACATACTTTGTTGTATATACATTTTTTCTTTGTTATATTCTTCTTTATTTAATCTCAGAGGAAAATACTTTATTCGCAAATCTTTTTTTATTTAAACTGAAGACTATTTATACCTATGCATGATACCAATTGTGTTTGTCGTATAAATTTGTCATAGGATAGTTGTATTTTTGATTCAAAATTCACTCACATTAACGTTACGATACGAATACTTTCTCGCAAGTTGTTCGTGCTAAGGCTACTGTTCGGTCAAATTGCAGTCGAAGTGTAAACAAATTACGAGAATTGGTCGTCAGGGTCTAAACGTGCCCACGAGCATTATTTGAGTTGTAATGTTTTATCCTGATTGCACTAATTATATTATCACAACAATACTTGTGAGGATATCATGATTCTAACAGTCAGTGATAAATCCTCGTAAAAGAGATCGCTCGTAGGCATTGCCCTACAGGGGTGATAATAATTAACTTATTTTATGCTGCAATAGAAATTCTGAGGCTCTGAGGAATGAAACCAATTCCCACTTTTTTAATGCTTCTTTAATAACCAAGTTTGCAGTGAACATTGCAAAACAGCCACAATTACCAGTTATTGAGACTTCAATTAAGCAAATTGCCAATTCTACACTTAAGAAATAAAATTGTTGAAACAGTACCTTATTTCGCGAAACGGTCATCCTATAAGACACAAAGCAAGTAATAGTTAAATAACGAATAAAAACACGGATTTATAAGAAGTAAGAACTATAAAACACGAAATGTTTTTTGAATGTAAAATAAAAGCATGGCTTGCTATCGACTTCGGTATATTCTCATTATTACTAGCTTTTGATATCGAGAACACCAAGCTTTTATTTTACATAAAAAAAATTGTGCATGTTAGTTCATATTTAATAAAAATACTATCTATTAGATTAAGGGACGATGTCTTGCTCAACTGCACTTGCTTGTAAATATAATTATTTGCACTGAAAACGGACCTCAGTTTCCGTTACATATGGTTTCGGTACGGCTGATGTCAGTAAGTGTTGATCACCTTAAGGATAATGGTTATTTGAGGTTTCATTAGATACATAGGCTGCACTAAAAGTATCGGGAATGGAATATTTCCACTGTTCCTGTCATATTAAAATCTTTTTAATTGAAAACTCCTTGGTTTTACAAATTGAATACCATTTATTTATTTAAAAAAAGATTCACGGTCTTGTCACAAGGTTTTGTCAAACTTGTTTAGTCGTTGAGAAAATGGAATTGACTCGAGAAAATTCAAGAGCGATGATTTATTATGACTTTCGAAGTGGTTTAACACAAAAACAGTGTGTTGACCGGATGATTTCTGCATTTGGTGATGAAGCCCCATCCAAAACCACAATTTATCGCTGGTTTGCTGAATTTCAACGTGGACGTGTCAAGCTCAGTGATGATCCTCGTCAAGGTCGTCCAAAAACTGCAGTCACCCAAGAAAACGTTGATGCTGTGCGTAAGCTGATTGAGGAAGATCGACATGTGACATACCGTGAAATTCAGGCAACTTTAGACATTGGCATGAGTCAAATACAAATAATCTTGCATGAACAATTAGGTGTAAAAAAGTTGTTTTCCCGATGGATACCGCATTTGCTATGTGAAGAGCAAAAAGCGGCTCGCGTTACTTGGTGCGTCAGAACTCTCGAAAGATTCCACGCAGGATCCTCAAATGCTGTATACAACATCGTATCAGGTGACGAATCCTGGATATATGCGTACGAACCCGAAACAAAAAACCAGTCACGAGTTTGGGTGTTCGAAAATGAGTTAAAGCCAACAAAAATTGTTCGTTCACGGAGTGTTGCAAAAAAAAATGGTGGCCACGTTTGTCTCCAAAACCGGCCATGTTACGACTATTCCTCTTGAGGGACAAAGAACGGTTAATGCAGAATGGTATGCTAGCATTTGTTTGCCACAGGTCGTTTCTGAACTCCGTAGAGAGAACTGCAACCGCCGCATCATCCTCCATCACGACAATGCGAGTTCTCACACCGCGCACAGAACAAAAGAGTTTTTAGAGCAAGAAAACATAGAATTATTAGACCATCCGCCGTACAGCCCCGACCTAAGCCCTAATGATTTCTATACTTTCCCTAAAATAAAGAATAAATTGCGTGGACAGAGATTTTCATCACCTAAAGAAGCTGTGGACACCTACAAAACGGCCATTTTGGAGACCCCAACTTCCGAATGGAATGGTTGCTTCAATGATTGGTTCCATCGTATGGAAAAATGTGTCAAAGTTCGCGGAGAATACTTCGAAAAGCAATAAATACATTTTTAAATAGTAATGTTGTGTCACTTCCTTGATTCCCGAAATTTTCAGTGCCGCCCTCGTATATATATAGAGAGATACAAAGGAAATGAGTATTGCTTCACATTGCCGACATTTTTTACAGTAGAGCTTACAAGATTAAAATTATACCTTAAAATGTATAAATATAATTAAGAAATCGCTACGATTCTTCAAGTCATTCTTGATTGGTGCCAAAGACATTATATATTAATTCATGTTATATCAATAATCAAATATAGTCGTTTTCCTGGGCAACAATGAACGTGATAGTTTTAGCTTCCGTTTCTTACAATAGTCAGGCTGACATCCGTCGAGGACAATCGGTGACTGTACTGCTATAGTTCCAGAGGGAAGTCTTTAGTTGGTGTCCTTTCCCTATTTAGATTAAACGGGGTGGGCTGCATTGCTCATAAACCTACCAATAGATCGTGTTTAGCTGTTGACGATTAAAAAGTTTGTTCTCTGTCCATCAATGTTACACTTACCGCAGACCAAAGAAAGTTACGAAGAAGATCGCAAAAAGCTCCGCCTCCTCCGTGTGTGCAACACGGAGTAGACGGAGTGCTATAGTAAAAACGCTTTCACTAAACAACAAACCAGCCGTATGCACCTTGTCATGGAAGAGGACTTTTGGCCGCAAGGCGTGGTGTTCCGTCGCTTCCGCGAACAAGTGCCACTAGAACGCACAGTGACGTAGTGCGAAGTGAAGTTTTTACTAACATAGATTTACGTTTCTTTATACTAACAACATATGTATTGTTATAATATCTCTTAGTTTGTGCGGTATATCTATTGGCCACAAAGAGCCTGAAAATAAAGAATATATTATTAATTATTATTAATGGATTTATAAAATAGAGACTAGAAAAAGAAAATGTCTGTTTCATGCGGACCAAACCATGTCGGACACTGTAAGTTTAGCGAAAGAAAAATAAAATGTTTTACAGCTCAAAGTTTATTATTACATATATATTTTAAAAGTCCTTTCCACCAGGAAAAACAAAGTTTTATGCGTCTATACCAATGTTCAACACATTTCATCCAATTCGAATCCGACACCAATTTTAATGTCTGCCCGAGTGCAGCTCGTCCATCTTAGACGACGAAAACTTTCCTTTTGAGTAGATTTATTATCTTAGGTAAGGAGGTCGAAGACCGACAAGACTGGTGAGTTCCCCAGAAAGATTCCCGTTTTGAGAGCTGAGTGCACGGGCGCGTTGTCGTGATGAAGCAGTAGTCCACGGAAGCATGTGGGTGCTCGCCTGTTGCTCTCAGAAATAAATACTTCTGGCCATAAACATACCATTCTCGACAATGCGCCTCGAGTTGCGTAAAAAGTTGAAGCTAAGAGCTTTCATATAAAATAACATGTTTTTAAATTATGATTTATATTTGCATACACTATTGTTTTAGTATAAGTCTAGGTGGAATGTATAGTTGTTTCTTTAAAAACTGAAATTACTTAAGCAAATATGTTGACCTTTTGGTCATAGTAGTTAACTGGCAGTAATAAGAATGACTTCGTGGATATAGACAGCAAAGTTTCAACCGTATTATTATCCAATGGGGCGAACAATATTATTTCTTGGTGTGATAATAATGACTAACAGTGTTACAAGCCTGTATGCCTTAAACAAACGCTGTTAAAACACTAAAAATAATATACCTATATTTGTTTTTATTTAATGTCATAGGTTTTCGCGAATATTACTAATTATAATAAAACACTTTTAAACGGATTACATCGCATAGGTTTTCAGTTTTTCTTGACGTTTCTAACACTGCAGCATTCGTGGTCGCAAAAAAACTATAATATACGCGATAAGCTCTTTTAATGTATGTTTTTTTATATTTAAAATGACAACATCATTTTATGGGATATATTTAAATTTGATAGATATTTCGTGCATTTATTATGCATATTTCGATATTTTTAGCATTTAATCCGGTCGTTAGTATCTAATATACAATAAGTTTTACAAATAAATTATGACCGTTTCATTTCATCTAAAACAAAATGTGTGTAAGAGTAATTTTATTACATTCGCCAGCGATTTTATGATCTTAATGACCGTGGTAATTGTATTGATTCTTCACAATTTGTAATAATTACGTTATGTTAACGCCTATGCTTCAAAGTTTTGAAGTATAAAGTAGTTATTTTTCGTCGCTGATTAACAAGGTTCAACAAGCAACAACTTGTTTAGTTTCTGGATTCATTTTCAATACACACCACTTACATTTGTTATTTAAATCACAGCACCCTGTTATTGTCAACTATAGACTTCGCTCAATCATGCCATCATGTCAACAAATAAAAGTAGGGCTATCAACAAAATACGTAACGATATCCATTTTTCAGTACAATACTTGAAAAATTCGTGTGAAACGAGATGATTCTGCATTACATGAGTGCGAGCGAGAGGTTTCTCTTTCTCGCTATGTCCGTAGCTGTCAATTCGCATTACTGCTCGGTTTACACAACGCTCTATTACCCGCTGTTAATCGCCCGCTGCAGTGTTTTGATCAATGACGTTACTCACGAATCACGATTCAATGTTTTGATGTACATTTAACCCGCCAAAACTAAACCTTTTTGTATTGTTTTTTATTAGTCTAACCTGGGGTTTTGTTATTTTCGTAGATTCGAAGTAATTGTTAACAAGAGTGGAGAATACTTTCTGATACCCGGTCGAGTACATATCAGCCAGTGTAAATCATGGGCCTACCACCGACCACTTAAATATATTAAAAATATTAAAATTTATATTTAAGAAAACGTTGCCTCACACTAGGATTTCTCCTGTGTCGTGGGTGCGTTTACAGACATATTATTCCACACACAATACACCCAGACCCGGAACAACTACCTGCAGGTCATACAAATATTTGTTCCGTGCGGGAATCGAACCCACGACCCAGAGCGCAGCAGCCGACTGTATCAGCCACTGCACCAACTGTGCCGAATGTGCCAAAATCAATTATCTACCTACTCTGACTTGTATTAAGGTAACATTATCGTGCATTTTAATAAAGATCCATAACCAAAACTATTTTATTGACGTATTAAGTTGTCTTAGCTCTTACTTTAAACAATATTATCTTGTCCATTTTATTAAGCACAGGGATTTCTACAACAACTCCAACAATCGAAACCTTATTTTAATTATTATTTATTGTATAAATGAAATAATAATTTGTACTTTCTCATCCATTACTGCACTGGTAGTGATGAATCTATACAAATAAATAAAATTGAAGTGTCTGTTTGTAATGTCAAAATAACAGCTTTTTACTAAATGCATATGAATGTATGTACGTTACATATAACAAAAAAACTATTTTTTTTTGTCTGTGTCTGTCCGTCTGTCTGTCTGTTTGTTTGTTCCGGGTAACCTCCGAAACGGCTTTCACTGGCAGATAGCTGATGTTATAAGGAATAACTTAGACTTAATAAAAGTATTATTTTAGAAAAATAATTAGGGTTCCGTGTAAAAAAAATAAAACCCTTGAAATCCAATATATTTATTCTATGTCAAGTGTCTATGTCGAAGTACTCTAAATTTCTTTTAAATTAAACGCGGGTGAAACCTCGGATCCCAGCTAGTTTTAAAATAAATTACAAGTGGTAAACGAAAAAAACACAGTCAAAACGGAGCAGTAACCCTGCTCCGTTTTGACTGTCACTTGTTTTTTATTCTCCTTATGTTCAATCTTTCAGGTTTGTATCAAGATGACACATAAATACAATAATGAAATTAATAAATTCAGTCAATACTTAAATAATGCTTCAACTGCCACACTATTTTACTGACGTGTATTATCTTATATATAGAATTCTTCTGTACGTGTGTATGTCACTGAACTCCTTCCAAACGGCTGGACCGATTTTGATGAAGTTTTCTGTGTATGTTTGAGTGGGTCCCTGGATGATTTAGATTCACAATTGGACCCGGTAGGTGGGCCTGCTATCAGGTTTGCATGTACCTACCTGCCTGTGGGAAGCTGGTAGGGGCAGCAAGTTGAAAATATAATAGTAGTTTTTTTGTTATGTGTGTATTGCTGGAGTAATAGATAAAGTCTTATGTTCGTTGCCCAAGAAACGTAACGAATTAATCAATGGATCAAATTACGTATACATATCTTTGTCATCACAGTTCGGTTTAAAAGTCCGATATGTATTCACACTTCGCTACAAAAAACCACGGAGGTGTCACTTCGAGATTTGTGTTATCAAGTTAGGGCAATCGAAATGTATATGGAATTTATCAAATGCAGACAACCCCTCATGGGGAAAAAGTGAGAATTTCTCTTCACTATCTAAAAAGTTCACTGTATCAGTTGATTACGCACCAAGAGCGTACAGTAAACCCACTTTACAGTAGCGTCAGAAAACTATAATTAAGTAATTAGACTGTTCCTAAAAGACCATAGGGACATCATAGTAATGCCATAACGTACACTGGCCGCAAAAAATAGAGCTACTAATAAACAGCAAATAAATACATATCATTTTTTTGCTAATGTTTCGGCATAATACGAGAAATTTTACCATTTTGAGGCTGTGAACACGTTATTCAACCACAAAATGAATCACTATTGATGGAAAATTTAAGTCTTGATTAGGAAGAATGATCCAAGAGTAATCTTTGTCTGTGACTTTGTTTTTTGCTACGAAATCAAGGAGTGATGACGTGTTTCCTCCTCTGACCCTGACAACTGCTAACAATCGCCTGTTGAGTGATCTTATCAGCATTTTTATGTCTTCTTGTCGAATTCTCTCCCATTCTTCATCTAGTAGAAGAGATTTATTTTTGAATACTTATAATTTAAAAAGTACATGACCAAGATTTTCTTTCATATTTTTCTATTAACTGTCATGACTTGGCCGATTGCCCGTTTCCGGCTTGACGTTGATTTCTGGGACATTGAATAAATATTATGTTATTAAACATAAAATCTTATATATACAGGTATAAATAAGATAAGTTTTAATAATATAATATTTATTCAATTGAGCTCACTCCATACACATTAGTAAAATTGTCTTGAGCTGAACACACCGACCAGCAATTTTAGCAAGTAAATAATCGTATAAGGTGTAGTACGCCTTTAGGCTAAGTATGGATAAAACATTAGATTTAAAAGTACTAAATGGTAATTCTAGTAAATGATGTCGCTGTTTATTGTAAACGCGAATACTGAGCCCAGCAGACGCACCATGCACTCTGTGTAATCTGCGGTAGTCCCGCGCATAATTTATGTCTATTTCGAATATTGACGTTAAGACGTCTATATAAAGAAATATGAACATTTTTTATTATTATTCAGTGCAGACGTACATGCGCTACTGACCAAATCGAGGTTTTATTGGAATAAAAAACATAAATTATCAATTATAACCTATGAGGTTTTATTTACTGATATTGTGAACTACACACATAAATAAACAGACAAAAGATTTTTATAACGTAATCACATTCTCATAAGCGTGATTATAGGAATCAGGTCTTATCTACCCGTTATTTCAATCATTTTATTTATATATATATATATATAAATAAATTGATTGAAATATATACCAACTCTTTATGTGATCATCGAGGAATCGGTATGGTTCGAGGACCTGGATAAAGTTACCTTAAATACCAATGATATCTCATCATCATCTTCATATCAGCCAAAGGACGTCCACTGCTGAACAAACGCCTCCCCCATAGATTTCCACAACGAGCGGTTACATACCGCCCGCATCCTACGACTCCTAACGACACCCAACGTCCTTTACCAGGTCGTCTGTGCACCTCGTTGGAGGTTGTCCCACGCTGCGCTTTCCGGTGCGCGGTCTCCACTCGAGAACCTTTGTACCCTAACGGCCATCATATCTATAAATATTTAAATATCAATAAAAATTGGCAATTCTTTGGGCGAAGCCTTACGTTATGTTGTTGCACCATGCACCAAAAAGATGCGACCTGTTACGTTAAAATATTAGCCGTGTGGCTCAGAATGCCACCACCCCATCACCTCCCATGGGTGTCGTAAAAGTCGATTAAGGGATTAGCCGGAGGATGGGCAGCAGCGTCCTTCGAGTGCATTAACAACTCAACTGCGATCGCCAACCCGCCTGCCAAGCGTGGCGATTATGGCAAAACCCCCCCAATGAGCCGACAACACATCCATATCGGTGGTTGTGGTGATTTTTGGGGGAGGCCTGTGTCCAGCAGTGGACTTCATTCGGCCGAAATGATGACGTTAAAGTATCATCACGCTTTTTGCATTACCACTGAATTACTAGAATCTTGTGAACAATTTTGATTACTCTCATTCGTACGTTGCCTTAACATTCCTTTTTATTATATATTAATGACCCAACTTGATAAGCCAAGCCTCAAGGTGACATACCTCTAAGTTTTTCCTCTTTTTAGCATTACGATTGCGATGATTCTCGTGCCCATGAGAAAATTGAGGACCACTCTCATCAATTATCTCGTTTACACTTGGCTCGCCCGGGGCAGTGAGCAGGGACGTAGGTAGAGAAGGGGGTATAGCCAGTGTTTATATTTATTATTGTATAGTTAGTAGGTCCCTTGGTTTGCAAAAACCAATACAAAATAGAACGTACCACATTAGGCGAACTACCTTAACATATTGAAAGAACCCCTTTCAATATGTTAGGGTAGTTCAGGTTAGCAGAAATTCATTCGGCTTCTTAACAAAAATGTTAACCTACGCACTTTTATCGGTACTTTGTTTGTGTCCAGGGCACTTACTCGGTATGCCAAGTGAAATAATTCCATGCACGGAACGCGATCGTGAAGCACTGTGGAAATAAAGGATCAGTATGACGGGCATAGAGACCCTTGAGCTAAGGCGCAAGTGGGCGAGGTTTTTTGTAATGCTAAAAGCATTCGAGCATCGAAAAACAATAACCTTTTCACTTTGTCACGTTGTGCACTGTCCGCACCAAATCAGTATATCCGGTGGCGGCGCACATCTCGTTGTTGGCGGCCCCGACGGTCAGCAAATGCACCGCACAATATGCTGCCATTACTCTCTGTGCTCAATGGTCTGATTGCACCGCAACCAGATGTGAGAGAATTTTTGAATCAACGCCGATTTATTTTGAATTTTTAAATATAATTGCCTAGTTGTACTTTGATTTTGATTTGAGCATACTGTTAATATTGAATTTGCGTTGTGTTGTTATACTTACTGTTTGTTTTTGCAGTCGTCTTTGGATTAAGTCGTGAACATCGAAACTTTCAGTTTTTACATATTCATAATGAAAGGAGGAAATGAAATTTATATAATCCGAAAGGTGCTAGAGATGCGGTTGTTTCAAACAAAAAAAAATGAATTTAGTTACAGGAGAGCCCTATGTTTTGTCACTGATATCAGAGGCGCAGGCATTAACATACTATTTCAAATTTACATTAATTAAGAAATATTAAAAATTATAATATTGTTAAATTAATGCGCTTAAGAATTACGTTTCGCGCCTCAAAAGTTAGTGTAAATTTAATTTATAAATAAATCATAGTCAGTAGGACGACCAGTCACTGCTAGCAGCACCCGCTCACAAGTATGACGCAAAGATCAGCTATCACATCCATCGCCATTTTAGAGGGAAGGAGGTGACCCGACCCATGACGCCGCCGTAAAAGTGACATCTGAGGGAGCATGACAAACCTGCTGCCAGACTTCCAAACCAATAACTAGATCTATAATTATTGAGTCTAGTTAATCGCATGACACCTATTCTATAGGGATATAGAATAATATTTCAAATAATCATACGCATGTCCACAATTAACAATAATAGTATAATAAAAAGTTACCATAATGTCAAAATTATAGAATGTTTGAATATATGATATTACCTCAGTCAAACTTATTCCATAGGTGTTAAATAAGATTGTCTTGAGCGGAACCCAGCAACCCGCAATTTTTATCATTATTTTTGATTGTTTATGGTGTAATACGCATTTTGGTTAAGTATGGATGTAACAAGGAAATGTGTATGAGGTTAACAAGGAAAATAATGAAGACTAGCTGGGACCCGCGGTTTCACCCGCGTTTAATTTAAAAGGAATTTAGAGTAGTTCAACATAGACCCTTGACATAGAATATATATATATATTGGATTTCAAGGGATTTTATTTTTTTGTGCGGAACCCTAATTATTTTTCTTAAATTAAAGTAGCCTAAGTTATTCTTTATAACATCAGCTATCTGCCAGTGAAAGTCCCGTCAAAATCGGTCCAGCCGTTTCGGAGATGGAAAAAGGAACAAACAGACAGACAGACAGACAATACAGACAAAAAATATAAAAAATTGTTTTTTGTTATATGTCCCGTATATACTTTCATATGCATTTAGTAAAAAACTGTTATTTTGACATTACAAACAGACACTTCAATTTTATTTATTTGTATAGATGTAGAAAGTCCGTATTAGAGAGAAAAACAGAAAGAAAGAAAGAAACATTTATTTCTACGCACCAGACAACACACTACACCCATCATAAAACAATCAATACAGACGAGACATACTTAGAACTAAATAAAAGCAAAATGTTACTACTCCACAAACAAAAGAATAATGTAAAAATAAAACAGTAATAGGCAGGTAACCCTTTTTAGAATGATTGTGCTTTATGGACTTTGTATGAGATGAGCATAATTTATATTATCTATGACCGATATTATCATTTTCATCACCACAACACTTTATCGAGTTACCCACGTCATTTTAAAAGTACAATAGTAGACAAGTTACACAATAAATAAAATCCTGATATGCATGTCTGTGCTGTGCGTCGTATGTGCGCAGAAATAGGTGATTGTTCAGCTTATTACTGTGACATTGGACCGACCTAATGCCACCAGCGCTGGTTTTCAACAATAACCTCAGAGTGACGTAATGGCGTCCCACCGGTAACTACAAAAATACGAGTGAGTGCAACAGGTACGGTATTTGGATATTGGAGAAAAATGCATACAAGTAGTTAGTTAGTTTGCTAGTAATTCCAGAAAAACAATGGTAAATAACTAGGGGGACTACATTTATATATATATAGACGGCACGGTTGGTGCAGTGGCTGATACAGTCGGCTGCTGCGCTCCGGGTCGTGGGTTCGATTCCCGCAAATATTTGTTCCGGGTCTGGGTGTATAGTGTGTGGATTTATTTCTGTAAACGCCGTGTGGTGCCGGCTCAGAATGCCACCACCCCTTCTCCTCCCATGGGTGTCGTAAAAGTCGACTAAGGGATTAGCCGGAGAATGGGCAGCAGCGTCCTTCGAGTACATTAACAACTCAACTGCGATCGCCAACCCGCCTGCCAAGCGTGGCGATTATGGCAAAACCCCCCAATGAGCGAGAACAAATCCATATCGGTGGTTGTGGTGATCTTTGGGGGAGGCCTGTGTCCAGCAGTGGACTTCACTCGGCCGAAATGATGACTCACGACACAGGAGAAATGCTAGTGGGGCAATGTTTAAAAAAATAAATATATAGATATAAATATATATATATATACATACATATATATATATATATATACATACATATATATATATATATATATACATACATATATATACACATATATATATATGTGGTTATTTTAAATAATATTTATTGAAGCTTTTTTTTTTATAAACGTTGCCCACACTAGGATTTCTCCTGTGTCGTGGGTGCGTTTTACAGACATGAATTCCACATACAATACACCCAGACCCGAAACAACTACCTGCAGATCATACGAATATGTGTTCCGTGTGGGAATCCACGACCCGGAGCGCAGCAGCCGACTGTATCAGCCACTGCACCAGCCGTGCCGTCAAATTGTTATAATGTGGTAACGTCAACACACAATATACTTAAATAGTTACACACACACGCTAAATTAAATCCTTAATATAACAGAAACTAGACTAATTAACATATTTCAGGAACGCATTCTCTTGGCGGCCGCACTGTAAGGGAGGATAACGATATGTTAAAAAATTAATCAAATATCCCGGAATGTTGTTAAAGCCGCGCAGTAGCGCGGCGTAGCGCGAGACGTAGCAGTAACGCGCCGCGTAGCCACATTCGCAGCGACATTGAAGTCGATTGTTATTTATCGACAAATAAGAGAAAAGTTATTTGGGGGTGTGTGTTTTTTGAGGATTTTACAAAAATCCCTATACGATTAACATAATACTTTCACTATATAATTCCTTATAGTTTCCAGATTGCCACATGCTTGTATATAATCACAAATCTAATTATATTTTAGATGGGAGTGTTTGACATGTTCTGTACCCCTAGTACGAGTTTATTTTTACAATAGAAACGTAATAGTAACCTATACGTTTACCGCGTTCGGCGTTCCCATTGGTTGAAGAGTTTTGATCGGGCCAATCGCAGCGCCGAACGCGGTATATGTGTAGTTCACTATAACGTTTCGATCGTGAAAAGAAACTCGTACTAGGGGTACTGTACTCTGTATCTCAACAACTTGGCGGTACTATTACGATCAGATGGACTCGATTTTAGACTTTCAAGTTCTGATAGCTTTTGGGCAGATTGGAGGCATTCATATGCCATGCACATGCACATAGGAGCTTTCTGAGAGTGAGAGAAAAAAGTTACTCCGTTTTATCTTTCTATAGTTGTTTTGTAGAACATGCCAGATTGATAAAATTATTTGTTAATATACATACATATAAAAAAATACCGGTTTATTCATCTTGAGTAAGCTAAATAAGTACTCTAAAGAATAAAGAAAGTTGAATAATTTTAAAAATAATACCTTAATTATATAAAAGCTAAATAGCTTGTACTTTATACAGATTAACTTTATTATTTATTCATATATAATTAATATTTTGTTGATCCACCCTTTGCCTTAATAAGGGCGGAATTTCAAGGAAAACGAGTAGGTAGGACACAAAGGTCATACTAGGTGTACGAAAAATTTAAAATAAAGAATAATATAGTAACTTGTTGTTTATAGCAATTCATTTTGACCATTGTTTGATATTATAAGAATATAAAATTGACAACTTAGCTCCAAGTTTGATTTGTCTGGCCACGAGATATTTGACCTATCTTTTTCGGTAAAACTTTGGTACTTTGGCTTTATAATATCATTTCTGGCTAGCTTGACTTAACTCAGGTGAGCAAGGGTTGGTCTTTTAATTACTGACATCTCGGCAATGAGTACTGAAGAAGGTGTTTGTCTTTTACTGACTTTCTTAGTCACTTCGGTCCTCACGGTCTGTGGTGATGCGTTTGCGCCTGGTTTTGTGTCTATTGTTGTGAGCCGGTAGCGAATAATTTCTCAATTACATATAGCATAGATCGGTGCGATCACTTCATATTTTTTTACAATCTCTATCTGTACTCCTTTGCTCCTGTAGAAGCTATTCTGCACACGTAATACTGAACAAAATTCGTTACTTTTAGAGATATTGCAATAATATCAATAAATGTAACGAATCAGATCACCATTAGTTCACTGAATACACAACGAGCGATGGTATAGCTGATAGCACGAATGGTAAAATGTTTATTATAAACCTACATATTTAGATGCCGAAAAAATAACTCTCACCTATAGGGGTTGTTTTGTTCTATAGGCACTTAACTTGCTCGTGTGAAATGTATACTTTTGGCCATGGCTTTGGTTGACCTGTAGACGTGATGTATTTAGATATATAGTGTAAATTGTATGTCTGCTTTCCTCATTCTAGATGAAACAGAGTTTCTACTTTTGGTGAAATACTGCCTTTTTTACAACCGTATTCCATTAAAAGACCTTGCATCACAGGAGAACGTTCGTTACTTGTGTAATATTTTAGTATTTCTATCTAAAAACTAAATCATTGAGTAAAATAGTTCTAAAATAATAAAATAGGGAAATATGATGCATAGCGTAGCGCGATTAAAAAAACATTGTACATACATGGAAAAAGACATGTACATTTACTCTGCATACATACAGCACTTAGTCTGGCAGTGATTTATCATGCTGTTACTCCTCACGCGAACCGAATTGTGCTTATCTGCCAGGCGAACGAAAAGCTACAAATTAAAAGTCTACTCGCCGTTGCACTGCGCTGTGAGACGCGCTGCTGCGCTTCACTTCAGGAGTTACTTTGAATGGCACATAAGTGGCTTTAAACTGCAGGCAGCTGTGTTCGCTGTCCATATTTTTTCATTTTATTACTCGCTCATCTTCTCCGCGACTGATTTGCTCAAATGACCACTGCTACGCCGTGCCACTCGTGTTGTGTTGGTCTCGCAAACTCATTTATCGTATATATATCGCAGCGAAGAATGTCTTTGAATTTGTATAAATTACGTATTATTTTGGACGAGTATTGAGGTAGAATATCTTCGATTAGCTCTCTCTTAGGACCTTGGTTCGGAAAAATTTGGATTTTTGAACGCTTAGTTGCGTTTTATCGTTTCGACGATAATTCGTGACGTTGACTTTTACAAATTTTTCACGCACTTTGGCTAAGTGAACTGTTGAGCTGGTTACGACTCTAACAGCCATGATAACAAAACGTTAAGAGTCACTGCAAAAAAGTAAACTACGTCTAAAGCAACTTACGTCCCAATCAACTATATTTTTTTGATGCTACGAAGCCCGCATTAGACAAGATCTGCTACAATTGCAGCAAAGATCAAAGTGTCATCATTATCATCATCATCATTTCGGCCGAATAAAGTCACTGCTAAACACAGGCTTCTCCCAAAGATCGCCACACCGATCTGTCTGGGTGTGTGTATTTACTAGGGCGGCAGGCGGGTTGGCGATCGCAGTTGAGTTGTTAATGTACTCAAAGGATGCTACTGCCCATTCTCCGGCTAATCCCATAGTCGCCTTTTACGACACCCACGGGATGAGGTGGGTTGGTGCTATTCGCAGCCGGCACCACACGGTTGAATCAAAGTGTGCAAACGCCATAAACAAAAACAGTAATGTAGAGTAAACTTTTATATCAATACATTTATCAAATTACTGAAGGCTGCTAACTCATAGCTAAACATTATAAATTAGAATCCTTGTTCTATACGTGTCCAACAGGTAGATGTCAACGTGCGTTGTTTTGTAAACAAAGTTAGTAGAAATACCGACGGGTGGGGAGATGGAAGGTGCTTGTGTGGATCGGAGCTAGATCTTAGATAGAATGTATGAAGATAAAACAATTTCTAGGGAGCTCCACCTTTCGCCAGCGGCACGATTGCGCCTACTAGTAAACGATGAAAAATAATATGCCTGTTATTTCAGGTGATATTGAATGCCCTGAACCCGGGGCCGCGTCAAGCTGGCTGTGACTTCGCATGCACGCTGTGAACTAATTCGTACTCGTTGTTCGCGTATTGGCCACAGCGGGGAGAAGGCGCCACGTGTGGGCCTGCGCACAACCGGGGGCGGGCGCTTTGCGCCGCCCCACAACTGCATATGTAAGTGCGTTGCTTGTATATGACGCGCGCCCTCACATGCGCATGTCCGTTTCCATGGTGAACTGAATTCTCCTCGCCCACCCTCCCTTACCTGCCATTGCGATCGCCATAATTCGAGTCGTGGCTGAGTTCGACTCCGGACGTCTCACCTCGACTGCGAAAATGTTATCTCGCTACTATTCGCGTCGCGTTATACCCATAGTTTTTTTGCTTAAACGTATGTTACTGTTTCTTTTAATTATCGATCTAAAATATCTCAAGAACACTGGTGGCAAGAACGTAGTTGCAAGCCAGTAAATTTATTTGAGTTTAATTTTCTTTCAAGTTATTTTTTATTGCGTATTTATTGTTATTCTTTTGTGGTGGTGGAAGTGTCCATAAAAACTTTCAAAATGTGCTTAGTAAAATTTGCACGAAAGCCTCGTGTTGTAAGGTATTTGTCTTTTAACTACTTACGTTACTCTAAAGCGGCGAATGCATTTACCCGTTGCTCTAAGCTATGCCACTCATAATCTTTTGAGTATTTTGTGAGCGACTGTATTTTTTTTTGGTTTGTGAATTATGTGTTTCATAATATTTGATTATTATGTTTATTTTATAATTTTTATACATTGCTAAACTTCTGCCTGCAAGCTATTGTTTTTGATATGTTTTTTGTTGACGTGTTATTCAGTTTTATATTGAGACGTACAATTTTAGCGGAAAGACAGGTTCTAGAGTATGTTATTTCTTGTTCTTAAAAATCCGTTTTATTTCAAAAACCATCTTACATAAAATTATAGTTATTGTTAGTAAATTAATGTAACTTTCATAAAAAAACTATCAAATCCATCGGCCGCTTTCCTACTGAAAGCCGCGCGTCTCAAATAGTTTATCGAATCTTAAATATTAAGTGGCGTTTCAGTGTTCGGCAGTAGGACCGGTATTAATAAACCGCTCTTATTTGTTAAATCGATCCTAAGTAACTGTTAACATCCGTCCGGTTAACTTATTTATGTTAGAACAACAAATGACATTAATAGCACTAACAACAATACCGATGCGATATTGTACGCGGTTTACTAATGCAGGTCTTTGTTACGAGGAACTAGTATTAAAACAGATTTTTTCATCAAGAGCTTTTTTATAGAATAGTCCATGAAATTGTTGCCGGTGAACTTTATGTGTCGTCAATTAGTGCGTCTCTTGATGGCTGGGAAATAGGTCAAGCCTGGGACCGCGGGCCCTAGGGGGTGGCTGTGTTGAATAGCTCCCCACACCAACGCTGCCAGCGGCGGCGTTGCATTCGGAGTCGACACGTATACACTGTCTTTTTTTCATTAACAAAAATATATTTCGCGGACATACCGTTATTAAATCATCTTTAGATAAATTCTGTTACAATAATAATGCACATTACTAAAATTATCATCTTATAAGACGGAATTAATAGTATCAACTTTCTTGTTAGTATTTTCGGAAAAAGTGTAAAAATGCAAAAATCACAGTCGGGCAACGCCAAGCTTTATAGAAAATGTTACCACATGAAACACCTGTTTTTTATTTGCTAGTTAACTTTTGACATCGAAGCTTTCATATATTCCAAATAGCAATGTAATGCCACATATCCGCTAAATACATTTTTGAATATTTTTTGCCAGTTTATCTATATAAATATATATTTATCAATAATAAAGCCAACCACCGGTAAAAGGATAAACGCGTTTAAATATTTTGAGTTTTTTATTGGCACCAATATGAACTGCATGTGATAGTTAGATACAAGGACTTTAATCAATCACACATCAACGGGTGTGCGCCTGAGAGTCTTTCAGCCACATGATCGTGCACAAAAACTGAACAGCCATTATTTTATATGATATCCATATCTGAATGTTCATATATGATTGTCTGAGATTTACAAGAAATAATAATGTCTTAGGTTTCTTAGGTTTCTGCGACCACGAATGTTGCAAAGCATTAGAAACGTCAGGAAAAACAAAAATCTAAAATATACGCGATAGAATCCGTTTAAAAGTGTTTTATTATAATTTACAAGAAATGTTACTAAGTCCGAACGCGCACTGATGCGGCCACGGCCTCGGCCACAACCCGGCTGGCTGCATGCGGCCATTTAAAAGTTAATAGTATAGAAACGCAGGTTGCGGCACCGGTGCGTGGCTGTTGCCGCATCAGTGCGTGTCTGCTATTATGAGGCCTAATCCTTATTTTACAGCAAACTCCTTTATTATTTATTGATCAAAACGCTACGCGAACTGAATTATAGCACACAGATAGTCTTCACTAATTTCGTGTCTGTACACTGATTAGTTCTGTGTATACGACACAAATAATTGCTATGGATGCGCAAGGATTCACGCCCTATAAAGCCATGTCTGAATATGTCCATCGTCACCCAATTATGTTTTTACATTTGTGGGTATGATAAGTGTTCAATTAATTAAACGTTTTACTCATTAGATTTTTATTTTGTACAAAGACCCTCTGCCAGTATAACAACAATATTTAACAAAGATTGACGGGGTTACAGGATTACTATACGACATATTCGGAAAACATTAATTTTTTAACTTTAAACTCGATATGTGCACCGTTTACATTTTCAATTTTTTTAATACTACTTACATAGG
This sequence comes from Diloba caeruleocephala, assembly GCA_947459985.1. Classification (NCBI taxonomy): domain Eukaryota; kingdom Metazoa; phylum Arthropoda; class Insecta; order Lepidoptera; family Noctuidae; genus Diloba; species Diloba caeruleocephala. The sequence continues at coordinate 6,932,940 of OX381604.1, read as the reverse complement.
CCACGGCAGCCTCTCTAGGCGCAGATAATATTTGCAGCATTGGAATTTTAGAATAAATTATGCCGATGCTAGGCACTTATGATAAATTTTCCTCTCAATATTTATGTCGTGTAAATTTTGTTTAGATACACATCTTACCAGACTCTGAAGGAGCGAAGTGAGTATGACGTAGGGTCCATTTTGACCCCAAACATCAATGCGCTGGACCCATCTGACATTCAAGTGTTAGATGTCTTCTCACCGGTTCTCCTATACCCGCTAAAGAGGTAAGTGGCCCTAATTATAAAGGTGCTGTTACACAGGTAATTATAATTAACGCAATTTTGATGTCATGGGCCTCACGAAGCCACATATAGCAAAGTGGCGTCGTGATATGGACTATGGTTGGTAGGATATCCAGCAAAATCGCTTCAGATTGTTCTAGTAGTTGCATACCTGTGTTCACAGCTTTGCGACGGCAATAAGTGCTTAATAATTACTCATGAATCAGCACCTTAAAAAGTTCTACACACCGAAGAGCAACTTGGTGCCGGTGATCTTATTTTACCACAATCATGCGCGTGCGTTGCGCCCGCGCGTGCTACCCGGCGGGATGCATCATAGTCCTTAATTTTAAATACTGAAAATTAACTGAATTGTATCCTTAAAACCACAAACTATCTAATAATGAAAATATGACTGGAACGCCGCGTTGTCTTTGGTGTTTAGAATGCATGAGATATACTGTTTGCTGTTGTCTTTTATTTTGCACAATTCTTAAAAGAGGGCAGTAACATTACGGATATTACGGATAAAATGGAGGCGTGGCATTTGAGCAATGTACAGTACAGTGCTGTTTACATAACAAGAGGACTTGGCCACGCGACATTAGCACCTACAAGCTAGCTAGCCGGCTGCATAGCATGGGTGGATGATAGGATTATAATGTTTGTATTAATGTTTATTTTACAACAAATGACTCGAATGTAAAATGCCTAGGATAAGGAATCGAGTGTTATTATTTTTATTTTGCATAAAGAATACTGACAAAGCATTTGTTTCTTTGATATGAATGTTTTGCGGTTATAAAAAGTAAGTTCAATAACTAAACCCAACTACTGGAGAATCACGTGCTTAAAAGTATGAAACAAGAAAATAGTCTCATCTGAAACTGTTATGTGCAAACTATTCAATATTTATCGTTATTAAATAAACAAGTTACTCGTAATTTGTTGTAATGTATTTGATACATATTCATAAAGATATTCAGAGGATAGCCGTAGTCATACGCCACTTTGCCCTACAGCTTATGATCACTTACTACTGTTAAAATGTATAGTTTTGTTAGGGTGCCACTCTGGTGGATGCCATCTGGCATACCTACGGCTATCCTTCATCCTCCATTAATCCCTTACTCGACTTTTACGACACCCACGGGATGAAATGGGGTGGTGGCATTCTGAGCCGGCACCACACGACTTATATGTATAAATGCTTTACTTTGGTTGGCAAATATTTGAATGGAAACATCCATTGGGCAGATTGTCTTTTGGTTTCGTGCTCATAACAATATATCCAACATTCATCACCTGTGCTGATTTGAAACAGCATTAGAGTCACCTCCGTTATACTTTTTAATCATTAGCCGCACAACACTCACGTTATTAAAATGACGGTGATAATCCAATTTTGTATACGCTGAGATATGATTGAAGTTATTCAAGGACACGTTGCAGACGGTGAGCCATAGGGATGACTCTTAGGGAATATCAAATTGGGTTGTCACCGTTTTCAATTCTGTATTTAAGGGTGTGTGGATGTTTGAGCTGAGAGAATTGCACCCCAGTTATAAACAGTGGCATGAGATGAGGCGTCATGAAATTCCAATCGAAGTCTATAATAACATAGTTATTGATTGACGGCCGACATTAATAACCAATCTAATCCAAAGTCTTTGGATTTGGGATTAGGGATTTGTCTGTTTTTTGTGTTAAAGTGATGTTAACACAAATACGGATGAAGTTAAAAAATCTTAATCTACAGATTTTGCATTAGATTAGTTATTAATTTTTGCCGTAAGACCACAAGAATAATCTTTATAAAATCATGGAGAGAAAAAAAAACTCAAATTTGTTTCACTACGCGCACTTTTTAAATTTTAACGTTGTCCCACACTAGGATTTCTCCTGTGTCCTGGGTGCGTTTACAGACATTAATTCCACTCACAATACACCCAGACCCGGAACAACTACCTGCAGATCATAAAAATATTTGTTCCGTGCGGGAATCGAACCCGCGACCCGGAGCGCAGCAGCCGACTGTGTCACTAACCGTGCCGTCAATCGGTCTCTTGCAATAACATTCCACCAGTAAAGCTACTAAGAAAGCGAGAAGGTCTCAGATTACAATGATCAGGCTATATGTAGTCTGCCGCCAAGCAGTTGTATTGAAACACTACCGTGTTAGGTAACATTACTGTGGTTTGTAAAGCAACTGCAAAGTTACCGGGTCATCATTTCGGCCGAATGAAGTCCACTGCTGGACACAGGCCTCCCCCAAAGATCACCACAACGACCGATATGGATGTGTTTTGGGCTCATTGGGGGGTTTTGCCGTAATCGCCACGCTTGGCAGGCGGATTGGCGATCGCAGTTAAGTTGTTAATGTACTCGAAGGACGCTGCTGCCCATCCTCCGGCTAACCTCTTAGTCGACTTTTACGACACCCATGGGAGGAGATGGGGTGGTGGCATTCTGAGCCGGCACCACACGCCTAAGTTACCGGGTATAAGAGACTAATTTTTCGAGGTGACGAGAGCAGTGCGATGTCGCGCAGGATTCTTTATAATTGTTATGGACAGGCGTGACGCCTACCACCACGCATTGAATGACTTGACATGCCCATCACGAATATGTTTAAAAAAAAAGTTACAAATATAGTTCTTATAGCGGCCTCTATGTCGTACTACGGTAAGTGTAATGTGAGAGTAAAAACCGGCCAAGTGCGAGTTGAACTCACGTGGAGAGGGTTCGGAAATTGCTGAATATATTGTCTTTTGTTGGATTCGGTCTTGTTTTATTTTATGATAACTTATCCCAAGAACAAACTTAACATCGTAGTTGAAAAACATGTTTTCCTATACATTCCAACCGCATACGTAAGTTTGTATGCACAATATTGTAAGATTTATCATGTTATTTTAAGACCATAGACTTCTTATAGGTTTTCCTACAGGGAATCTGTAGGTAAAGAACTGATCTGTACTTTTTCCAAAGTTTTAAGTTCAGTAGTTTCGGAGATAATGGGTGGTAAATTTTCGTCAATTTTCTTAAAGAACTTTATAACTTTATATTTTTAAAGATCCTTACAATAAGTCCTTCCGTTTGATATATTACACGGTACAGTTTGAAAAGTTCTTTAATTTTCCATACTACCTTAAAGTGACCCCCATATTGCTTCATCAGACCAGTAGATTCGAAGCAAATTGGCTGTGACAGACAGTACTTTGGAGTTACATTTACCTTGTCGTTATTTCAACGCAATCGGATTATGCAATCTAAAGATATGCTAATTTTAAAGTCCTGGTGATTTTGCTGCGCATATTGTTTGCCGAGCTTTGTAGTAACGATATATTAAGAAAATAAACCAATGTCCCGAACGGACGGTTGTATGTAATAAAAAAAAATTGAGATTAAAGTTTTTCAAACTGTACCGTGTAACATATTCACTGGAAGGGCTTGTCGTAAGAGTCTCGCATATATTTCTTTTATCATTTTAATACAAATAGTATTAAAGTTATTTTAGAATATATGCGAAAATTGTCCATCGCAACCACATCTCGGTACATCCCCACTTCGGCATGGAGAAAATACTCCCTGATGCTGCACAGCTCAGGATTGAGGAGAGTGGAGAGAGGGAAAACGTCGACCTCCACACTTTCGTGGGATGTATAGCCTCATTACCGATGATAGTGGATGATGCATCCGATTTGTAGTCAACAACGAACGGACTCGTCTATCCAGAGCGTCTAATTCCGTCCGAGTCCACTTGAGTATGCCGAAAGGGTACCTTGAGACCGGCGCCATGATCCAAACCGTTAAAGGCGCCCACCTTGTTAATAGGCGAATAGACGCCTGATAAAAGACTTTCAGTACTTTTTTCAGCCGGCCAAAGAGGCGCCCTTGTAACTATTGTTTTGACGTCATCTCCGTTAATACCTAACGACTCCGACATGCCCAAGTATTTGTTGGTCTCAGATGAGGAAAGGGATCTGATGTGTATGAAATCCGAAAGTTGTAATCCCTTGGATTCCATAATCTTCCCTCGTTTTACATGCATGACTGCACATTTGTCCACACCAATTTCCATCTTAATAGAGTTACTAAAAGTTTCAGTTACATTCAGTAACTCTATTAGCCGCAAATTGTTAGCGGCAAAGAGTTTCAAATTATCCATATAAAAGAGTTGAGATATTACCTGGCTACGTCTTCTCATCTGGTAGCCTAGCCCCGAAGTCTCCAGCAGTGTGCTCAGGGGGTTCAAGACTCAGACTATCCCCCTGGAATATTCCACGTTCGATCCTGATTGGTTCACCGTTCCCTTGAATCTGTCGACATCCCGGATGGCTAAGAACCGTCTTCCATTACCTGGTAACAGGAAGGTGCGTAGGGTTCTAATTATTTCATACAATTCTAGCACCCTCATGAGCCAGTATGCGGAACCGAGTCGCACGACTTCGTATAATCTATCCAACATGTCGACAGATCCTTATGGTTACGTCTAACCTGCTGGCTAATGGCCATATCAATAAATTCATTAGTACCATGGGACCCGTTCCTACATCCATTCTGAGAGGCAGACATGATATCATTGTCGTTAATATGATTGTACATTTTTGCTCTTAGAATGGATATAAGAAGTGTATATATAGACCGTTGGTAAACAAGTGATCGGTCTATAATATAACATCAGCTATCTGCCAGTGAAAGTCCCGTCAAAATCGGTCCAGCCGTTTCGGAGATTACCCGAAACAAACAGACAGACGAACAAAAAAATTAATTATCGTTTTTTATACGGTACATAATATACTTTCATATGCATTTAGTAAAAAGCTGTTATTTTTATATTACAAACAGACACTTTAATTTTATTTATTTGTATAGATGTCAAACTCGACTTAACCTCATTACATCAGCCAAAGGACGTCTACTGCTGAACAAAGGCCTCCCCCATAGATTTCCACAAAGAGCAGTCTCATGCCGCCCACATCCAACGACTCCCCAGCGACCTCCACCTGGTCATCTGTCCACCTAGTTGGAGGGCATCCCACGCTGCGTTTTCCGGTGCGCGGTCTTCACTCGAGAACCTCTTTACCCCAACAGGCATCAGTTCTACGAGCAATGTGCCCCTCCCATTGCCACTTCAGTTTACTAATCCTTTCAGCTTTAGTTCTTCTACGGATCTCCCCATTTCTGATTCGATCTCGTAGGTAAATACCAAGCATAGATCACTCCATAGCTCGTTGAGTGACCTTGAGCTTTCTAATGAGGCCCATCGTGAGTGACCACGTCTCTGTTCCATATATATTCGTATTGAGGCATTGCGGTATTGTTGACAAAAATACGTTGCGGATTTTCTTCAACGCTGCCCAGCCCAGTCGGATTCGACGATTGCCACTTTCTCGACGTTGGACCTACTTAACTGGACAGTTTGTCCCAGGTAGACATACTCGTCAACAACTTCAAAAACAGAGTTCCCAACGGATATTGTGAGGCACCACATGGGCATTTGACGAAAGTCATCGTCTTGTCTATGTTCATTTTAAGGCACACCTGTTGGGAAACACTTGAGATAATCGAGCATTATGCTGAGCTCCTGTAGCGATTCTGCCATGACTACAATGTCGTCGGCAAATCAAAGGTGAGTGATATACTCTCTATTGATGTTAATGCCGAAACCTTTCCACTCCAGTTGCTTGAAGGCATCCTCAATTCAAAGGTAAGCAGCAGTAGACGTTGAAAATAATCTCAGGTCCCAGCTTATACGGAATTCCGCCATCCTCCTTTGATGTGTTTTTGCGTGAAGTGTGCTTATAACGCACTGCGTGCTCAAAAATGGTAACACTATATTGTTTCAGTAGCGTCCCTTTTGTTGAACAGTAGCAATTCTGCACTTACCAACAGCCTGCCAAACGTGTTGAGTATCGGCAAATTCGCCCAAAATTGCACTGGGATGTCATGGGTTTATCAGAAGTCCAAAGTGAGGGTGAGGACACGATAATTCTGAAATCCGGCAACCAATTCTACTACCAGGAAGGCGACCATCTGTCTCAAGGAGATTGAGATTGACTTCATCATGACCAATGAAAGACAAATATGCAATATGTATAAGGTGAAAACCGGTAGAGATCACCGAACGGTAAGAGGCACATTGAATCTCAAAGGTGCGATGAATTCTACGCTCCGTCCCTCTAGCGCTCATATCCAAAACCCCGAGAGCTTTCAACTCGAACTCCAAAATCGCTTCGAGTGCCGAGAACATTGCGTATCTGTGGACGATTTAAATGGTAGGTTTGTAGAAACTATCCTAACGGTTGGGTCTAAGTCCTTAAACCCCACCGTAAAGGTAGACCAAAAAAAAGTTCTCCGATTACACTCTCGACCTCATGGCAGAAAGATGCACCATGACGCTGCAGTCCTCCGGTGATGATGAATCATACCGACTGCTAAATAGCCTCATGGCGCACGCTCCAGTCCTCCGGTGAAAAGACTGATGGAAGTCTATGCGTCACGATATACGTACCATTAACACTAACGGTGTTAAAGAGATAATGGAGCGGAACCAGGAATCCAAAGTGTTCGCAAAAGACCGGTCTGTTGGGCAAAGTTGTATTATGAAGCTGAAGACCTAGGACGCCAGTATAGCGTCGCCTACGCCAGAGGTTTTGAGAGAGATTGAGAACTTCTGCCGAGAGCGAAAACTATTAGGCGTGTTCATAACGGTTATATATTGATAACGCGTTATAATATACCTTTGCCAATGCAATACCATGTATACATATACTTTCGAAGTGTATACAGGATGTCCAGTAAATAGCACGACATACTGCAGGGGGTGAGAGCTTGGGTCAATACCAAAAAAACACAATACATGTTCAGCAAAATCTTACGGATTTACAGTAGTACAAAATTTTAAGATAAGAAAATTGTACTGCGGAAATTTAAATAAAAATTGTATTTCTTGAAAACATTTTAGTTTTTAATAGAATAAAGACTTATCAATGAGTAAAGTAACTATTCACAAATAATTTGAGGTAAAAAAAAACTAGAAAAGGATTTTTTCATTACGTGATGCTTTAAAATCTGTGTCAAGGTAGAGATGTTTCGATATTTCGGAAAATTTTGTACTACTGTAAATCCGTAAGATTTTTCTGTATCATATATATACATATATATATATATATACATATATGTATATATACATATATTGTGTTTTTTTGGTAGGTATTGACTCAAGCTCTCACCCCCTGCAGTATGTCGTGCTATTTACTGGACACCCTGTATAGATGACATTTTATGCAAATAAGTGACTTCGAGGCAGCAGTACTCGTAGGTAGTAAAAAATATAAGGGCAACGTAAGTAACCGTTACCAGATCTAATAAATAATAGGTTTATTTAAAAATAACAGATTATTTATTCAGCTACCTAATATAACGAACACTCCTGGTAACTATACCTACCATTGGCTCTGTCCAAGACTCGCGAGCCAAGCTAACCAGACACTATTCCGAGGATATAGAATAGAATAAAATCATTGATTCAGTAAATATTGAAACAACGGAGGGCATATCCCGGACATCAGTCTGTACGAGATTAGGATTAGGATCCTTGAAACAGCTTAAGAATAACACTGTGGTGACGGAATTACGACAGAGCTTCTGAAAGAAAGAAAGAAAGTGGAACACTGGTACTTAAACTCCTTCAGAAGCTATAAATGTGAATTTCAATATAACAATATTTTTACGTAGTTTTTAGCTAAATTTCATATGATACATGATACCATCTTTTATCAAACAGTAAAACTATTGTTAGGAGACGAAGCAAAGAGATTTTACTAGAAATTATCTAATAAATTACGTATAACTTTACTCCTAAGTGAAATGCGATGCCATCAGTATCAGAACGGATACGTTTATCCGAGTAGCTTTTGCAGGATAACACAAAACACTTAATTGTTTTTTATGAAATAAAACAATAATCATATAATGTAATGGGAGCGCGAACTTAGTTTGCACAGGACGGGTGCCGGCAGACTGACAAAGGCCACGCCCACCGTGATAACGTCAAGACCTAGTTAATATCACAGTGCACAGTTGCTTAGGCCAACTCCTCTTTGTATTTGCTTCATGGTCACAGCCAATTTGCTCCGAATCTACTAAACCGATGAAGTAGAAATTATGTACACGAATGGATTTATGCGACCCAAACACTGATGTATAATGTAAATGAATGAATTTTGAATATGGTGGTCTCTTTTGGGAGGTAATATAGAAAATTTAAGAATCTCTTTTTTGCGAACTGTACCGTGTAGCATATTAAATGAAAGGGCTTAATGTGTCGGTCACAATTTTTTCTAAATAAATTTCAAGAATAGTGCCTACTACTCTGCTGACTAGTGACAAAGCCTTCGCCGTTTTTTATAATTTAGTCATAAATAGTTGAAAGTTATTTAAGAAATTAGGCGAAAATAGACCATTCCCCCGACCTTATCTCCAAAACTACAGAGCATAAAATTTTGAAATAAAAGGAATATAGCTTTACCTATAGATTCCAGAAAAACCTATAAGAGTCTATGGTCGTAAAATAGCGCCGCGGCATTTTTTTTGTCGCAGCATTATGCTGAGATTTTTTTGGCTTCGCGCAGTTTGTTTAAATTTAATTATATACCTATCTTATCTGTACATTACCTGTAATTGTGTGTAAGTCCAAAATAAAACTGTTTTCTTTCTAAAATAGTTTATGGTAAATCTTTTAATATTGTGCGCACAAACTTACGTTTGCAGTTGGAATGTATCGGAGAACATGTTTATCAACTACAATGTTAAGTTTGTTGTCGGGATAAATTATCGGTCCAAAACCGAATTAAACAATAGACAATATATTCAGCAATTGCCCTCTACAATCCAATACATGTATGAGAAGCAATTTTGGGTCAGATATAAAATAAAAAAACATGGTAGAGATAACATTACTTCATCATATTCATCGTACGGAACCGTCTCCACGCGAGTTCAACTCGCACTTGTCCGCTTTTTTTCAAAATAACTTCACTATAAACGATAACAATTATCATTTTTTTATAGGGTCGTACTTTAGTAATGGAAAATATTTTTAAGGCTAGGCTCTATGAAAGGTACAGAATTCATTTCAAGTAACACACTGGTGGGCTACTAAACAACCACATTGTTGTTCGACCGGACCATTTTCAAACACGTTTTAATGTTATTGTGTGTATTGCGTGTTCGGTGACAGCACCACAGTATTTTAAGAAATACAATAGTGATAGTTACCTACAGTTTTTACGTGGTGAATTGCGCTTTTTATGCAAACGGAAACATGAATTATTTAAATTAATTTTGAATATGTGTAAAATAAAGGTTGATGTTATAATTTTTTTTTGTGCTGAAAGACCAGTTTTCTCTGAAGCGAATAGATTGATCACCTAACATGTTTTCCATTAACAAAAAGAGAAACTGACTGACTGACATACCAACGCACAGCCTAAACCACTGAGGCTAGAAACTTGAAATTTTGACAGTAGGAATCACTCATATCGTTTTCGAGGATTTTTAGAAATTCCACCCCTTAAGGAGTAAAATAGGGGTTGAAAGCTTGTATAAGCTTGTATGAATCTCCGTCACTATTGAAGTTTTAGATGTATGAAAATCGATATTTGGCTTTCTGGTTAATAGTAAAGAAATACGTATTTCAGAGTTTTTGTATATTCTAACCCTTGAAGAGGGTAAAACAGGGGGTGAAAGTTTGTATGGACAACCCGATATTTTTGAAGCCAGATCTATTAAAATACGTATTTGGTTTTTTGGTTGAAAATAAAGAAATATGTGTTTCAATGTTTTTGAAAAACCCACCCTTAAGAAGGTAAGACAGGGGGTGAAAATTTGTATGCAAAATCCGTCACTCTTGAAGTTTTAGATGTATGAAAATCGATATTTGGCTTTCTGGTTAATAGTAAAGAAATACGTATTTCAGAGTTTTTGTATATTCTAACCCTTGAAGAGGGTAAAACAGGGGGTGAAAGTTTGTATGGACAACCCGATATTTTTGAAGCCAGATCTATTAAAATACGTATTTGGTTTTTTGGTTGAAAATAAAGAAATATGTGTTTCAATGTTTTTGAAAAACCCACCCTTAAGAAGGTAAGACAAAGGTGAAAATTTGTATGCAAAATCCGTCACTCTTGAAGTTTTAGATGTATGAAAATCGATATTTGGCTTTCTGGTTAATAGTAAAGAAATACGTATTTCAGAGTTTTTGTATATTCTAACCCTTGAAGAGGGTAAAACAGGGGGTGAAAGTTTGTATGGACAACCCGATATTTTTGAAGCCAGATCTATTAAAATACGTATTTGGTTTTTTGGTTGAAAATAAAGAAATATGTGTTTCAATGTTTTTGAAAAACCCACCCTTAAGAAGGTAAGACAGGGGGTGAAAATTTGTATGCAAAATCCGTCACTCTTGAAGTTTTAGATGTATGAAAATCGATATTTGGCTTTCTGGTTAATAGTAAAGAAATACGTATTTCAGAGTTTTTGTATATTCTAACCCTTGAAGAGGGTAAAACAGGGGGTGAAAGTTTGTATGGACAACCCGATATTTTTGAAGCCAGATCTATTAAAATACGTATTTGGTTTTTTGGTTGAAAATAAAGAAATATGTGTTTCAATGTTTTTGAAAAACCCACCCTTAAGAAGGTAAGACAGGGGGTGAAAATTTGTATGCAAAATCCGTCACTCTTGAAGTTTTAGATGTATGAAAATCGATATTTGGCTTTCTGGTTAATAGTAAAGAAATACGTATTTCAGAGTTTTTGTATATTCTAACCCTTGAAGAGGGTAAAACAGGGGGTGAAAATTTGTATGAAAAATCCGTCACTCTTGAAGTTAGATTATGAAATAGTGTTCACCTTCTCAGTTATAAACAATGAGTCGTATTCAGCGTTATAGAAAAATTAACATTTAAGAGGGTAAAATAGGGGATTATTTTTTTAAATTAAAATCCGTCTGTTTTGATGTAAGATCTATGAAAACTGATATTTGACTTATTGATTAAAAATAAAGATATATATTTCTGTGTTGGTGGAAATCAATCCTTACGGGGGCATAACAAGGGGTGTGTTATACGCCAGTTATTTTATGAAATATGCCATAGTAAAAATATTAAGTACTTATATATGAAAAGCTATTATTATTGTATTACTAGAAATCTGGATCTCTGTTGCCTGAATAAATAAATTATAATTTATATGTTCAGGCAACATGGGTGATGGGATTGGTGAAGGGCGCTGTGGTGCGTCAACCTGTTGGTAGAGATCCGAGTTGATGGGGGGCGAAAGGTTACTTTGATGGGGGTCCCGATGTAGGGGGGCCCTCATCGCTGTCGGTTTGGGTCCCCTCTGTAGGTGTTACAGGGGGAAGTGTCCGTATTCTTTTCTTGCCCCGTCTTTATCGCTTGGATTGCGTCGGGGGCGTGGGCAAGTCTTGGTTTGAGTTGTTATCAATTTGGGGGGGTTCCTCAGGCACCGCGAATGGTGCGAGAGGCACTTCCTCTTCTGTCTGGGGTAAGGCCTTTTTAGCGGGCCTGTTGGATGGTCGGGCGTCGGCACCCACTCCGCGCCTCTCTACGGAAGACGGGGCATCCGACGCTGCTTGCTGGGTGCGCAACCCTGCAGTTGGCGCAAGTGGCGGGTTCTTCCCGGGGGCGAGTACATTCACCGGCCCGGTGCCCGCCGCCACACTTGACGCATGCAATGGGGCGGTGGCATTTGTGTGACGAGTGGCGGAAGAGCTGGCACCTGTGGCACTGTGCCGGGCCTCTCCTGCCCCTCCATGGTTCAATAGTGAGGCCGGGCATACACAACAACTCTGTGATTGCGAATATGCCCGGCGTGATGTTCGGCATTTTTCGGAGAGCAGCGTGACAAATACAGCCGGTGCGTCCGTCCCGCGCGCTGATGCGGCAGACGTACACCGGCTCGTATCCCAGGTCACGGAGGTCGTCAGCAATGTCTGGAGGGTCAGTATCCACCGGGAGCCCCCGGATGGCCACCTTAAGAGGGAGGGCCTCGGCGGGGAGCGAGTAGGTGAACCAACTAACTCCCTCGTCCCTACCTAGTTTGGTCAGGTACTTGTGTACAGTCCCGTATTCAGCTTCATATTGTGGCTCGAAGCGCACCCCTCTCCCATAGGGGCGGGCATTCGGAGCGTGGCCCAACAGAGATTTCAGTTTACGGAAGTGCCAGGGCCAATTTGGCAACTTCTCCACTATTAGTGGTGGGTATCTAGTTTGGCGTACCTTACTAGTCCGGTATGATGATGCGGCGCCGGAGGCAGGCGCCATGTTGTCGGCCGTTGTGCTCGAGCCCGCTTGGTCACTCGCAAACACTTGTGAGCCTGGCGGTGATGTCGCTCGGACCGCCTCGGCAAAATTTGTCCGTGTGGCGGTGGCGCCATCTGCGTAGAGGTTTTCTAGCGAGAACGCAGCAGTGGCGCCCTCTCCATTAAAACTTCTCGGCTGTTCCATTGTATTTGGGTGGCGGTATTCGATGTCCCCGGCGTTGTTTTTTTTAAGCTGTTTCAAGGCCATCCTAATCTTTTACAGGCTGATGTCCGGGATATCCTCGGTATAGTATCGGGTTAGTTTGGCTCGCGGGTCTTTGTCAGAGCCAATTTTAGGTATAGTAACCGAGGTGTATAACTGCCGGTAGAAGTTCTCAATCACTCTCAAAACCTCTGGCTTAGTCAACGCTACACTGCCGTCCTCGGTCTTCATTCATAATCTGAATTTGCCCAATAGACTTGTCTCTTGCGAACACTTTGGAGCCTTGATCTCGTTCAATCGCCTCTTTAACACCGTTGGTCTTAAAGGTGCGGATATCGTGACGCAAGGACTTTCATATCTGTATATGGAGCAGTCGGTATGCTTCAGCGTCACCGGAGGACTGTAGCGTCATGGCGCGTCTTTCTGCCATGAGGTCGACAGTGTAATCGCAGACCTTTTTTGGCCTACCTTTACGGTGGGTTTTAAAGAACTTAGACCCAACCGTTTGGATAGTTTCTACAAACCTACCATTTAAATCGTCCACAGATACGCAATGTTCTCGGCACTCGAAGCGATTTTGGAGTTCGAGTTGAAAGCTCTCGGGGTTTTGGATATGAGCGCTAGAGGGACGGAGCGTAGAATGGAGAATAGACATCATTGAATATTTGCCTCCTATTGGTCATGATGAAGTCGATCTCATTCCTCGTAGAACCATCGGGACTCGTCCAGGTACATTTCCTGTGAGGCGGCTTTTAGAAAAAGGAGTTCAAAGTTAAAGTCAAATATTTTTATTTCAAATAAACCAAATATTGGCACTTATGAAACGTCAGAATCTAAGTTGCACGGTTCCAAATAGTTGATCTATGGAGAAGAGCCGGCAAGAAAATCCATAGATACTCTTTTAAAATAATTGAGATTACAATGTTGATTAATACAAATTAAGGTAAACCATATAAAGAGCATTATGTAGGCCAATGTATAAAAAAAGACATACTAATGTAATATAATCATTATTCGCCATGGCAGTTAATGGCTGACCAGTCCCAACAGACGGCACCCGTTCACGAGCATGACGCATGCATCAGCATCGCTTAGCTCAACCATATTTTAGGGAACCGAACGACCCGATACACAACGCCACCGCCAGCAAGACATTTTAGTGAGCATGACAGACCGATACTACCAGGCCAAAGGCAAAGGGTACTAAATATATAACATTAACGGCTACATGATGCTCGCACATTTACAATTTTATGATTAATTAATAATGTCAAAATATTATTAGAATGTAAACTGCAGTCATTAAATTAAACATACGCAAATGATTTATATCATAAATATAGAATTCAATTTTAAATAAGTCAAATTAAATGTCAAGATGTCAATAAAAAGATAAAAAATAAGTCAAGTAAATGTCAGGATGTCAACAAAAAATTAACTACAATTTCTGTGTAAAGCATTGATTGGGAATAACAACACGTCAATCATGCGAAAATTATACAATACAGTATAAAGCGCCAGAGGGTCGCAGTGTGCAGGAGGGAAACGTTTGCCAGACATCGCTATCGTCGATGTAATGATTTATATTATAGTAGGCTTTCGAAATTAAAATGCGCTTAATCAATGATTTGAATCTTATTTCTGGTAAGTCGGTAATACTACAAGGAATTTTGTTATAGAATCTAATACTGTTTCCCATGAACGACTTGCTAGTTCTGCTAAGTCTAAAGCCAGGTACAACCAACTTGTTCTTGTTGCGAGTATTTAAGCTGTGCACGTCACTTTTCTTACTGAAATTTGCTATATTTTTGCGGATATACATAATGTATGCATATCTTCGGGATCGCTTTGAGTACCTTATCCCCAGAGGGAAACCTTGCCGTACGGCCTATTCACTTCTCCTTCATACTCCTCGTCACACTTCAACTTGTTATGATGAGTCATTCACTGTACGTGCAGTGCGCCTTTGGAATTCACTTCCACATTCCTTGCGTGATAGCTCGTCGTCTGATGTTTTCAAGAAAAGAATTAAGGAACATTTTCTTTCAATATGACTTAGTAGTATGCATGTATTATTAGATATTGGTATATGTATGTATGTACGTAGGTATGTATATATTATTATTGTTGTTGTATATATTTGTATGTGACTTATTTTCTAAGTATGTATTTATTTATATACCTAATATGTTATGCATTTTAATGAACTTTTATATTTATAAATATCTGGTCATGCTTCATTCTTGTTGTACACGTAATTAGATCCTCATATTAACATTACTCTATCACTCAAAGGTTTGCTGTAAGAGAACTCAATATTGAGTTAAGCTCTCCTATGTACATCAACTTTTCTTTAGTATTGTTTTAATCTGTAAATATTGTGTGCAATAAATTTTAATCTACCAACAAAACAATTGGTGTCAAAAAATATAAACTTGTCACTATAGTGACTTACTAAAAAGTGCAGTGCATATTTAGCACATGAATATTTTTGTTTAGTTCCTCCTCCAATATTATCCTACCACAGTTTAAATTTAACATCAAAGCAACACTGTCCGAGATGTCTTTTTTCCTAACATTTAAACTATTACCTACTAGTAAAGTTATATTAGTATAAGGATTGAACTTATCTGTCAGAAGTGATGTTATTATTTGATTGTAGGTTGACCCAGGCATGCAATTATTATGTGCGGAATGACCCAGGCTGTTGCTTAGCAAACTCCCAAGACCTTTACCTGTGCTGTCTGAATACATGACAGTGCGATAGCAAATTGTTTCACTTGTACTATGTACTTGTAGTGTACTTGTAGTGTTCATGTCTACTGAATCAGTTATTATAGGCTGAGAAGTAACCTCTGGCAACATTACAGCACACTGATTTCCAACCTGTGACAAGCCCACCGGTAACTCGGGTGGGGAAATTTCACAAATAGGTTCACTCATACATTTACATAAGGCATCGCTGGACAAGGAATTAACTTTTTCTTTATTATGATTGCACATATTAACAAGCTGGTTTGCAGCAAGGATATGTTCCTCAATTTGTTTTTGAGATGACACATACTTAGTATAGAGGGAATGGAGCGACTCCTCCGAGTCCTTAATTTCAGACTGCAAGCGCTGAGTGTCAATTTCATATATATTTTTACTATCTTCTAATTTTATCTGGTAATTATTGAGTTTATTGATTAAAGCAACATGTTCTTTCCTTAATTGAGTATTTTTTAAGTAGTGTTGTTGTTTTTTCCTTGAATTTTGACATTTTCTTAAAACTTTACTAATTCTAATATTTTATTTTATTTTATTGTGACTTATTTTACTATTCTGTTTATAGTCCACAAAAGAAACTTGCTCACTTAGATCAATAGTAACTAATGATTTTAGAGACTTAGGGTCTGAACTAGAGTTAATTAACTCCTCAAACAGATGTTGGGTTGCAACAGCCTGTGTGCAGTCCTTGTCATTCTGTAAGTTTAATATATGTGAATTTGCATTTAATAATTCATCCTCCAGATCCCTAACTTTCCGCAAAGCCTCCTCATATAGGCAACTACACTGACTGAAACCATCCGTTACCAACTGAAGCTTGTCCCGTTCATCGATAACATCCAGGTGTAGCTGATGTAAGTCTATTAATTCCCTTTTTAGGCTTGAATTTTTGCCAACAATCTTCTTTACTTCATCCTCGCTATCCTCTCTATGCTTGCTCTCTACGCTATGCTTTGAGTTCTTTTAGGGCTGCATTTAATTTATGCTGCATTACTTGGGCTGTAGCTTTACGGGTGAGCATCGACATGGTCTCAGGGTTGAGTTACTATAAGGAGAAATTAAGAAACAGACAGAATAGCTAGGATAGATGGAAATGGAAAAATATGTAGAAAGTGTAAGAATAGTTTTTGTAGATAACAAGAGAGAAGAATTACGGGGGACCTTCAAATAATTATAATTAAATAGAATTATCTTTTTCTTTGAATATGATGTGGGTACCTACTTGTAAATGTGAAATGAAATACCGATCGATTTATCTCTAGTTAACGCTATTGTTTTATCTTTAAATAATGATAATCTACACTGTAGGGTTAAATTACAGTCACTATTTACAATAAAAGTACAGGACAAAAGTAGTTATAACTTCGTTTTCAGTTTATCGTCAGTTTTGGTTAAATACTGCTGGCACAGTATCAGATCTGTGATCACAAGTTCTTCATACTAGACAAGACACGGTAAGAGTGTTGTTTTAGATCTGGGTGTGTGGTTAGTATTAGAAAAAGGTAACAATACTCCCCAGTAAAACTGATGAATTCGTCATCACGAAGAGTTCCTCTTTTTCCAAAATTCGGCCAGCCTGTGTCCCCTTGGTTCCATTGCCCATATCCAAATTGCCCCACTCTCAACTCACCATCGCAACGAGTGCCCAGCTTTGCGTTGAAGTCCCCCATCACACAGGGAAGTGTGTCTTCGAGGTATGGATGGCCCTACTTACGTCCTTATACATACTCTCTACTTCATCATCTGGGTGTGTCGAGGTCGGTGCGTAGACCTGTATGAACTTCAACGAATACCTCTTGGATATTCTGAGTATAAGGTACGCTAGCCTGCTCGACACACTTTTGATGGCCACTATGCTATTAATGAGAGGGATCTTCCGACGAGAAACCCGACACCACCTTGAGACAGATGTTCGCCTACCCGGTAGTAGACTAAGTTGCCGGATTTCAGGGTTATCGTGTCCTCCCTCTCTCTTCGGACTTCTGATAGACCCATAATATCCCAATGCAACTTATCTATTTCTTCTTGCAGCTCAACAATATTTTCGTCTGCCCTCAGTGTGCGTGTGTTATACGTTACCAGGGCCAGTTTTCGTTTGGGGTGGTAGCCGGATCCCGTCCAGTGATTTTTAGCACCCCCTGCCCCGCCGTTACCATGGCCGCTACCATGACCAGGAATAGCGGGGCTGCAGGGAACTGGGAGCCGGTGTATTAGTCGTGTTGTCATTTTGGGGGGAATTTGCAGATACTCTCCACGCTTGGCAGGCGGGTGGTGGTGGCTTGATGAGCGCAGAAATGCTGTGCTGTGGTTAAGAGTCCTTTAGTCGACTTTTACTACCTCCACGGGAGGAGATGGAGTGGTGCGGACACTTCTTAATCCGGACACCACACGGAATTTTGTTCCAATCATTCAATTGAATTCTATTGAAATTTGTTAATCATTCTATTGTTATTTTAAACTTATTGAAAATTTATTGAGCATGATTGCTAGTGTCTCCTTTCTATCGTGAGTTTACCTTGACCATTTGTTATGGATGACAGTTGTTTCGCGGAGCACATTGCCTTCGGCAGTCCCATTTCTTCAGGATAGCTGCTTAGGTTCTGACAGTGATCCCTCCACACCTCTCTCTTTGCTTTGCGTAGTGCGTTAGCGCTTTTGCATATACAGTGAAGTCCTTAATCGACTTCGCATAGTTGAAAACTTTCTGGTCCTCAGGAACCATACCTAAAAAGTGACTTTGAACTTCCCACAAAATAAATCGCTCATTCATTTAAATTCGCTCGATTAGTGTAGTCACCTATAATATTACTGGCAATTAGTATTTACGTTCCCAAGTGTAGTTGTAATGTAGCCGTTTACACATGAAAGACTCAGTTTTAAACGGCAGTTTTTATAGACTGCGATCAAATCGCCCATCCCAATTGACTATACGCATAATGTAACCATACCCACACTTTGTTCACTATAGAACTAGTTGTTCAAGTGAGTTATTTTCTAAACATAACTACTCAATTATTAGAAGCATCGCAATGTTATAAGTTTAATGAAAATGTAATCCGTACCCTAATCACCTCATTAATATTCTTCTATCTACCTGTTGCACTAATTATTAAATACTACTTACAGTTACCTATCTCAAATAGGTATATAGAAGCTAATAATAAAATTGGATAACATCCAAACCACTACTGACAACATAGACTCCATCGTCGTCGCACACCCCTCCACATGTGACATTGATCAATGTGCTCCACATAATCTTGACACAAAAAAAACCCTGTAAATAATCAACCAAAATATATGAAGTATAAACAAAACATTGCTGGATTAGAAATAGTGCTTGCCAGAACCAAAGTTGAGTAGGACTTGATCGTATCGACCGCGGTGAGGAAACATACCTCACTTGAGGTTTGTACAGAACCACACTTAACCACACCCAAAAGGATGGTGATGTGGCCTACACTAACAAAAATCTCACTGTCACCGTAAAATAACTTTTAAATTAATGAAGCAAACTGCTTACAAATAAAAATAAATTCCTCAACAGTCATGCTATCAATATAACGCTAACTAGCTCACAAAGACATAACCAGCTTCTTATATTCCCTAAACAATGTATTCAATAAAATTGACCAAATAAGCAATATCATTATAACGGGAGATATTAACATGAACATCAGCGATGACTCATATCAGCCATTTATAGGTCCACTGCTGAACAAAGGTCTCCCCATAGATTTCCACAATTGTGTCGTCATTTTGGAGGGTATTTGCCAATACTCACTACGCTTGGCAGGCGGGTTGGTGAGCGCAGTATGGCTACTTTTCTACAGAAGAGACGGTGCTGCCCATCCCTCTTGTTAAGAGTCTCTGAGTCGCCTTTTACGACATCCATGGGAGGAGATGGGAGTCGTGCTATATTCTTAATCCGGATACCACTGGATGGCATAACATTTCACTTGTCAGTAATTTTATACGTAATATATTAGATAAGTTCTATTTACTAGAAAAATCTCTTCGCACCATGTCTCTAGCAATCGTTTTACTGTTTGATAAAAGATTACACCACCATGTAACATATGAATAGCTAAAAACTACGTGCAAAATGTTATTATCTTTAAATTTACATGTATTAAAATAGATTCTAGATTACTTAAAGCCTGTTTTGTCGACAAAGATAGCTTAGTATTGTTTTATTATCATTTTAAATGCGTGGAATAGTTTGTTCGCTATCTATCGTGGACTATTGTAATAATTGAGTACACAGGGCCGCACTTAGGATTCAGTTACATATTTAATTCAATGATGGTGAACGTGGCCCGCCTAATTAGATTTTAAGTTATTTCGGATTTCCATCCGAAGTTAATCGCAAACAGAAATGGATACAAAAAAAAACGGGCTTGCCTGCCAATTGTGGCGATTATGGCAACCCCCCTACTGAGCACACAGCACACCCAGATCGGTCATTGTGGCAATCTTTGGGTAGGCCTGTGTCTGGAGACAGGCCTACCCGATACCCGACAGTGGACTCTATTCGGCTGAAATGATGATGAATATCTGTACATATTGCGATGACATGGCAATGTTTCCAACAGGTTTTCTTTTCTTATATCTAACGGTTATTCACTAGCAAAAGCTTGAATTATGCTTACATAAATTTAATGAAAACTGTAGCATAATTTAAAGTTTAAAGTAAAATGAGATAAAGTTATACACTATGGGCCTGTATAATCAATTCTATTCACAAAAAAGTACAGTTTACAAAAATTCGAATCAACTACAATCACGACATGTGTGTGACTGATTGTACTAAGTAACGAAGAAATAATTAAGATTATTTTTGTTTACAGTAAATTTGTGTATTTAAACTCGCTCAGCACTAACAGCTTTATAATCAGCTTTGCCGTAGGCTGGCAGAGAAGTTCTAGGTACGTCCCTGTTAGGATCTCCATTCTGACACTAGAGACATCTGGCGTAATATAGCTAAACCACGTATTAGTTACTAACCAGTTCTCTTTAGCCAAACTGAGCGGGGTTAATCCTTAATCTACTGCGACAACATCTCTGTGCATCCCGCCTTCGGTGTAAAGGAAATACTCCCTGAGGCTGCACACCTTGCGGTTGTGGAGAGTCTTAGATGTACAGCCTCACTGCCGAAGATACAGGCTGATCAGCATCCGATTTGCAGTCAGCAGTGTACGGACCTTTCTATCCAGGGCATCAAGTTCGGTCTGAGTCCACTTGAGTATGGCAAAGGAGTACATCAAAACTGGCCTGACCCAACCGTTGAAGGCACGCACCTTATTGTCACCAAGACAAGACTTAAGTACTTTCTTCAGGCGGCCAAAGAAATGCTCCTTCAACGATTGCTTCATGTTAGCCTCGTCGATACCTTTGACATATCCAAGTATTTATATGATTTCGTTGCGGTAAGTAATTTAAGGTAAATGAAATCCGAGAGCTGAATTTCCTCGAATTCTATGATCTTCCCTCGTTTTAAATGCATGATCGCACATTTATTCATACCAAATTTCATTATATTAATTACTTTCAGTAATTCTATTAGGTAAGTAATAGAAGTACTTTATTAGTTGCAATTTGCTAGGAGCAGATAGTTTCAGGTCATCCAAGTAAAGCAGGTGGGATACGACCTTACCAACTCTCCGCAACGGGAAGCCTAGCCCTGATCCCTCCTACAATGTGCTCAGAGGGTACAAGGCCAAATAAAACCACAGGGGATTCAGACTATCGCCTTGGAATATTCGCCGCGCAATCTTGATTATTACGTCGTTCCTCAAAATTTGTCGACATCCTGGGTAGCGAAGGACCGTCCTCCATTGCCCACATACATGACAAGAAGTGCGTATTGTTGCATTTATGTTATATACCTCCAGCACTCTCATGAGCCATGTATGCGGCACCGAGTCAAAGGCCTTCTTCTAGTCTATCCAACATGATGACAGATTATTTTGAGAACGACGAACTTGTTGGCTTAATAGTCGTGTCAATGAGGAACAGCTCCTTAGTACCGCGGGACCCATTCCTACATCCAAATTGAGATGCAGACATGATAGCGTTCTTGTCACTATTTTGTCTTTTAAAATGGATCATCATCATGTCAGCCAAATGTCGTCGACTGCTGCACATGGGCTTCCCCCATAGACTTCCACAACTGTGTCATCATTTTGGGGGGAACATACCAATACTCACCACGTTTGGCAGGCGAGTGGGTGGGCGCAGAATAGTTGCTGTTCCACAGAAAGAATGGCCGAGTGCCAAACCATGCGCTTTTGTCTTTTGTTTGGAAACGCTTCCCACATGGCACTGGGCGTCGTCATCAATAACTTTCATAAAATGTAGCTTGCTTTTTTCCGCCCAGTATTAATAGTCCAATCACTCATTATGGCCACACCGCTCATTTTGTCATTAAAATTAGGGCTTTAAGTCGTGTGTTGTATAATACTGTTATGATATCAAGATACCTTTCGCGAGTGCGCTCGCAACTGCCATGCTCCCATTCCACATACAGCGTATAAACCGAGTGAGCAGATTGCGATTGCGTGCGATCTGCTTGCCGACACCACCACTGCTGCCCATTATACAGACACGCGTTTGAGATCACTCACTGTAATGTGCGCTGAGTGAACAGCAATAAGTTGAACCCTGACTATCGGTGCTAAGAAGAGCAACATGATGGCGAGTAAATGTCGCAGACGACTGGGACTGTCGCTGACCTGCTCCAGAGTGTCGTCCCAGTGTTTTTCACCGTCAAGTAGATGGAGCGCTTTGTAGTCTGGGTGATATTTGGGAAATTTAACGGCGTCAAAAGCACCGTGTGTAGTAAAATGCGCAAAACATTACACTTGCCATTATTTGGATGCATAGTGTAGACCTTACCCAATGCAGCGTCTTTCATAACTCCCGAGAAACCATATTCTGTACGCCCACGTTGACGTCGATCACACTCACCTCTTTACTTCTTGTACGTATAGTATGACGGCATCTTGCCACTCGTTCGCGATTTGGCGAACGAAGAGGATCCGCTTCGCACAGTTGAAAAAATACGGAAACCGTAGTTTGACGCGGATTTTCCAAGCGCTCTATGACATTTTCAGAATTGAAATAAATTCGCTAGCCATTTTCTAAATAGACGGTCACATGCATGACCCAGGATGACGATCATGTATAAAGATGTCGCAGTGTAGATACTCTGCGAGCTCGATTGCGATTCACACTGGGTGTCTCTGGAGTCTCTGGAGGCTCATGATGCAGCGCGGCGCTTCCGATCGCTTGCGAGATGTGCTTCATGTCCTTCACTACTATCTTGTGATCGAGAGGCACCAATGACAACTCGTTGGGTACATAACCGCGACTGGCGCTGCGTGCTGCTTTCTGCAGTTAAAGAGGAATATCTTTCAAAGGTCATAGGCTTTTAAGATGCAAAAGCTAGCTCGATCTCTCAAAACTGCAGTTGATCGTGAGTAGTTAGCTACTAAACGTGAGTGCACTGCTCTGTGCACAGGGCATTGCACTGGAGCTTCGAAAGATATTCGTCTTCTTTCTAGGAGGCATGTAAAATTCCCTTTTAAACTTATGAATCCGATATCAATAACAACCAAATCAAATAAAATTTATCAACAGTGGACCGTAAGAATCGGAACTTGTTCAAATAATTCAGATATAAATAAAATATCGTAGGTAAGGTTAGTAAGTTGTTTATAAAAGTTCAACAACTACAAAGTCACGGACGGAACTCACGGACACTGAGGGAACGGTTGGTGCAGTGGCTGATACAGTTAGCTGCTGCGCTTCGGGTTGCGGGTTCGATTCCCGCACGGAACAAATATTTGTATGATCTGCAGATAGTTGTTCCGGGTCTGGGTGTATTGTGTGTGAATTTGTGTCTGTAAAGGCACCTACGACACAAGAGAAACCCTACGTGGTACATCGTTTTTTAAAAAGAATATAAGAATATATAAAGGTTATGTAGGTAACGCTTTGCGTGGATATCGCGACAATCGACATCGGGAGGGTACCCTTTGGTGCAGATTAGGAAAAATATTACGTTTAATCTGAGCTGACCCATAACTTCACATTTTGCCATACCGTGATGTAATTCGACAGTAACGCCATCTAGTTGGAAGAAAAAAAAATAGTATTTCAACTTTATAAATTTAATCACTATAGAACTAAGTAACCCAGAAACGTCGTAATGAATAGAAAATGTTATCCTTTACTTAAGGATACCAACACAAATATTTTATCACGCTTTTTGGCTTAGGGGACACAGCAGTTACAAAAATGCACAATGAGTCGCTCAAAAGAACTTTTGGCACCAAAGTCAATCGTTTTTCTCTAATAAAGATACAAACAAATACTTTACTAAACTAAGTCCATTTCATCATGGCAATTTATGCGAAATATAAATGAAAACTTGTGACTTAGTCCAAAGGAAATAACTGCTAGCGACATCTGTTGCCTTGAACCCGTGACTTCTTGTTTGCTCCCGTCTCATAATTAGTGGTGATTAATATAGCGTCTAGCGCGATTCAATAACGCGCTTTATTCGCGCAACGTATAGCACACGCTATGCCGGCTCCAACTTGACGCTTTAAAAATAGCGCCATTAAAAAACAACGAATAGGTAGCGAGGATAATAGCGCAAGCAAAGGCATAGCGCGGGCGTGGCGAGCCGGGTGGCAGTCATCGCGAGAATTCGCGCGCTATCGGTCGTTATCTAACGCGTTGATTAAAATATTTATTTATTTTAGATACGCTAACAATGTACGTACATTAAAAATTCGTAAATATAAAATAAATAACATATACATAACGTCAATAATAGGCATACACAAAATCAAACAATTCCATTCCATGAAAACTGCTATAAGAAATTCTTAATAAAAGAAATAGAACCCTATCCTATTTAATACATACAAATCTATTATCCCAAGCAAGGAAAGTATGAGGAAAAGTTTATTAACTTTTCTTTACTGCTCCATTTTATTTTGATAGATATTATTTTACGTATCGAATATACTATAAAGTATTCAATATTTAGAATATAACCGAAACAGCGCGCTGTCTTAATACAGCGCTCTATCTGTCCAACGACATTGAGCGTGATTCTAGAATAGTCACAGCGCTTTTATCGCGTCATTCGCGTACGCCCAGTTCGTTATAATTGTAGCGTGTAAAATAGCGCGCTATTTTACTATAGCAAATAGTCTGTAACGCGCTATTGCCATATAGCGATTTTGAACACCACTCTCATACTCATAATACACAATAACATATAATAAAATATCAACTACATACCAGACAGAATATTTAAAATAGAAATTGCTTTTCAAGAGAATAAAATTAATGCAAATCAAAATCCAAAATGTCAGATTTAAGAGGTAGTTTTGATCCCGAAAAAAAGCAATGACAACCCGCGTGTTAGTTTAGCAGGCTACGTAACCAGTTGCGAAAAGTTTTTCGTAACTTTTTAGCTTTAAGCTTTCTCATTCCTAAAAACTGTCGCTTAGCTCCCTTTAGATATAGCGTGATAGTAATGTTTTTTTTTTGAAAATTCATAATACTTACTGTTAACGAATGTGTTCACTTGTGTGATTGTTTCATAATATTCGCTGGAAAACAACACTTTGTAGACATATTGTTATACATCTCACCTCCCATGTACAAAAGCGTGATGATTTGTATTCTAGAACCATCTTTGGACAGTAACAGAAACAGACAGACAGAAATTCAAAAAATTGCAGTATTAACATCAGTCTCGTTCCTGGAGCACGCGGTAGTATTTTTTTTTTCAAAAAATATTCATTGCACAATTTTTGTCTCTCTATGATTTTATTATAGTATAGATTTTCAAAAAAATTTCATTGTACCTACAGTTTTTGTCTCTCTACGATTTCATCGTAGTATAGATAGATAGATTGAGAGACACATCAATGCTGATATTGAAAAACGCTAATTTTAGTGTCAGGTCTTTAAATGACATCTACTGCAAAATAATTAAATATTTTAGTAAACCAGCAATTAAAATTGACCTCAAATGGAGGGAGTTGTAATTACCTATTTAAATCTTAAAATTTTACAAATGACTTATATGTATGTAGATGCAGATACTATGTGTATACAACACTTTAAAGATTGAATCACTAATTATCCTAAAATTCACTTTTAAATTTATCTCAGTGTCTCCATCATTTTTTCGCTGATCGCTGTGTCCTCAGTTCGATGAGAACCTTTTATTATTATTATTTTTTGCAAACATGGGTAGTAATGCATACATAGATCTTATCAAGCTTCATAGTTCTCCACGTTCCGCCTTCACATGGGCGTGAAATTTTTTAACAATCACTAAATAAATGAGATTATTATGCTTAACAGTCATTGAAAATATTAAAATCGATATAATACCAATATATAATGGGATACACTGAAATATTTATTCATGTTTTATATTAGAGTACAAAATTTATAATATAAATGTCATGTGTTTATTAATTACAGTAATGTCAAGGAATATTTGATAGTGATATTTTGTTAATTTTAATGTCAAGCATGAACTGTTATATTGTTTGTAAATTACTGCCCGTAAGGATTCCCTTCTAGATAATCCTTCACGCTGTAATACACCTTTTCAGTTAGAAATTCTTTTAGCTTCTGCTTAAACAAGTGCAGGTTATCAATGTCTGTAATAAAACAGGGCAATTTATTATATATTTTGGGTGTCATGCAATATACACTAGTATTCATTAAAGCAGTCCTGCTGGTTATAGCCCGGATTTTGTTTTTATATCTAACACTTTTTAATTTTTCATACAAGTGCATATTACTTTTAACAAAATCACAATCTCATAGATATAAAGACTAGGCAAAGTCAAAATGTTAAGTTTTCTAAAAAATGGTTGACAGCTATCAGTAGATATAGCCCAAATACACTTTTTTGGGCTTTAAATTAACGTTATTGCCCTATTTTATCGACCGTTTACCGTTATCTGTCAACTGTGTGTGTACAACCTCGACAGTTTAGCCCTGCTTAGCACATGTATTTTTTGTATAGAACTAAGACACACTACTAACTAAGAACACAAAGAAATTTACAATGATGTTATTACTGACATAGATTCATATTGGCTACCATGTCAATTAATTGTCTTTAGTATATCATCTATGTCCTAATATCCTATTTGGTAATGTTACTGACCTCAAAGGCTAGATCCAGATAATATGTTTAACATGCAATGTGTAATGCAAATAATGAAAATAGATTTGGATCGCGTATTACGTTAGAAAACAAAATTAAGTAGGCCTGGCCTAACTATCGAATTTAATTTAATTTTAATTATATCGGTGCAATTTTTACTGCACTACCAGCCCAGATTGATTATTGTAATATTTTGCAGGCTTGCGTTTTTATTAATTAATAATAATAATATTAATAATAATTTGCCCTTGACTCATGGATCCGATTGTTTCAGAACTGAAAAATTATACACAATGCATACGAGTGAAGATGAGCCATTGTCTGGTTTAAATGGCAGACTGAGACCGCGGCGAAGTGTAAGCAGTCCTCAGGCGAAAAATAGAAAGAAAGTTGAAGGCAAGACGGCTCAGGACAGACTTAAGAGAACTAATACCCCGTCCAAAGCGTTGCCAGACAGACCAGATGATCTCGATAACAAGTCTGATTTTTTTCCCGCGCCGCAGCTTCTTTGCACCTACTGCGATAGAAAATTCGCTTCTAAGCAAACGGTGTCTAAACATGCGCGACGCATACATCTGTCGACTACCAAACAAGACTATTTCATTTCATGCCTTTACTGCACTCATACCGAAGCTGAACCCAATGAAATCATTCAACACATGGTGGATAGTCATCCGAACCAATATTTCGCCTGTCTTGACTGTCACACCCGATTTCCTTCAACCTCCGAACTTGCCGAACATAAACTTAATGTTTGTGAGAAACAGAAACCTTATCGCAGCAAGTTGCGTCCGAAAACTTCACCGGGTTCGCAGAAAAATCTTATCTTCGATAGAAAAGACGAATCTCTAAGTTGCAAAGAATTTACCGGTGGACATAGCTTTAACGGAATTGTTATTTCGTGTGAACTTAAACCTTCTCAAGTGCACGATGACGCTGACATTGAGGATAACATACCAACAAATTTAATTTTGCCGCCCAGCAATTGTCTAGGTAACAGTGCAGTGATTGAAAAGAATGCAATTATCGTTTTAGACGACATACAGTGGAATAAACGAATTCCTCCCAATTTTTCTTTTCACAACACTGATGCTGATCAAATTCTATCAAGATTAGGCGTAGTTCACCGGTCACCAAGGACTGGAGAATCGACAAGAAGAGACTGGTTTAAGATAGCGGATGATTCGACTCAGAAATTTGAAAAATGCTTTGATACTAGCTTCTATTCAAAAGTGGCGAGTAATATTCAAGAAAACTTAGCAAAATGTCTTGACGGATCGTTCAATTTTATCCCGGATTTGGATAATACAATAAAGACGCGAAAAGCCAAAAATAGTGTTGTTATTAATACGGCAGAAGGCTTTCCAATACTCTTGGCTTTTGAGCAATATTCCCGCAATGTTTTTGACAGCTATATGCCGCGCAGTATTGCACCTAAACATAAATGGAAGTGGGATAGTCTAGAAAGTGACAAGAGTCCAATGAACCCTGATCAAATAAAGCGGGATTCGCATACCAACAATTGTATTATAACACTAGTTTCAAGTTTAGATATATGGACCCAGTTATGTATGAAAAAGAAATTCGAAGATAAGTTTAATATTTCGTATGTGGAAAAGAAGACTGAAAAGCAGAATTTGATCGATAAACAACTGAAGGAGATTCTGGAGAGCAGAGAGATTCCAACGTCATCGTCGGAGTTAGTTAAATACACAAACAAACCTACTCCGATAAGAGATGGTCAAGACTTTCCGACTTATTTAGGATTAGCGCCGTCCGCACCTACTTATGATTTACAACCTGCAGTGTTAAGTGGAGAGTGGGTGAGACCTAGGTGCTATGTTTGTTGCGCATGCGGTGCTCAGACGAGAGATTCCAGAGCACTATCGTCGCACATATCGATTCAACATCCTAACGCGCAAGTGCAGCACTATGAAATAGTAGGGGAGCTCCTCCTGAACTCCGATATCTTAAAGCATTTATACGTACCACCTAGTCAGGTGTGCAATAGAACCAGACCTCTAAGGGGATTTAGGGATTGCACAAAATGTAAAAAAGCTATAACTTTAGAAGATTTGCACCAGCACATGCTGGACTGCGCCGGAGATACACCGGCAGTTCGCAGGAAATGTAGATATCGACCATTCGGAGTGCGCAGACGACGTCCGCGTTTACCAGACAATGTGATAAGAAGGAAAATTCGAAAAGACATGGGGAATAGACACAAACACAAGAGCCACATGGGACCTAGACAAAAAATAAGAAGTGAAGTAGGTGATGGTAAGTAGTTCTTAATAAATATGGTAATTAATTATTTTGCCAGCCCTAATTGATATTAATAGGTACATTAATCTTGTGTTATATTTATTTTAGCTGAAACGATCCGCAAAATGATCGCAGATTTACCTGCAAAACGTCATCGGGTTATGATAAATCCTATGAATCCTACGTTGCGTCCACGCAGGAAACTTGATAAACAAAGAGGCAAACTGTTGACCAAACACCGCTCGGCAGAGGATGCAAAAAATAGGACGCTTCGTACCTTAAAAGAACTTATTAGAGATTCCGAGAATGCGCCTACTAAAGAGGAACAAAACCAGACTATACCAAATAACGATGATGATGATAACAAACCGCTTAAGCCTAAAAGACGACTGACGGACAAAAATTCACGTCATACCGATACAATTAAAAGAAAAACTGAATTGAACAGAACCAAAAGAAAAACTCTGATGAAAAACACGAGCATTGCAAAACTTCCAGATCATGATTCTAATGGAATAACTAATAATTTACCAAATGAAGGACCACCAAAAAAAGATGCATCCCAAAGAACCAACATTAACAAAAGCCAGTTTAGAGCAAGACAACATTCTGGTCGTGGAGGAAACTACAATCGGGGCAAAGGTCAAGAAGCTAGAGAAAGGGGTGGTAGAGCTAGAGAAGGGGCTAGCAGAGCCAGGGAAGGGGGTGGTAGAGCTAGAGAAGGAGGTGGTAGAGTTAGAGAAGGTGGTAGAGGCAGAGAAGGGATTGATAGATCAAGGGAAGGAGGCAGAGAAGGGAATGATAGAGCAAGGGAAGGGAATAATAGACAAAATAATGGCATAAATAATGATGGACAAAACGCTCCATTGAAACATTCAATAGCGCGTTTGACGGCGAACTGTGACACTTATGACAGATCTATGCATGTCCGTAATCTTATTTTAGTTCAACAAGTATGTAATAACGCAACGCAAAATGTACCTACCGTACAGCAAGAACTATTTGAAAACGAAGCGACAGATTCGAGATTTGATATACCACCTCTACTGTGTGATCAAAAAGATCCTGTAGACACAGAAGCATTTCAAAAAAATAAATCTAATAAATCGCGGAAAGGGTTAAACGATTGCATTGCGATGCTAAAAAATAAGCTTGTGGAACCACCATGTAATGACACAACTGTACATCAAAATATTGAACCAGCTACGCATGTAACTGCTCATCCACCTGGGCAACTAAATTCGCAACCGGCTACGCAAAGAACTACACATGCGAATGCTCATCAATCTAAGAATTCAACTATGCATCCAACATTGCAACCATTTTCTTACCCAGCTGCGTCTCCAGCAGCGGAACCAGCTACGTATCCAGTTGTGCATCCAACTGCATATCCAGCTGCACATCGATCTGCATATTCAGATTCCAATTCAACTACTGATCTGAGTGATCATCACGCTGGACAAATAACTGTACAGTGTGGCAATGATGATCCCATCGATTCTGACCCTAGATTATTTCTTCAAGGACCTACTATTGATCATCAAATAGATCCAAAGCCTGCTGAAGTCTTTTCCCGTTCGGTTATCCCAGTTCTTGAACGAGGAATGCATATTCACTATGAAAACATACTGCCACAGCAGATATCTCTAGAGCAAGCATCTCATGAAGTTGTTTTAAGTAAAGATAAACGTGGAACGCCAACAAAAGTAAATTATTGTAGTAAAAATGTAAGACAAAAGAAATCTCTGGTTGATCCCGATATCAGCCTAACAACCAAAACAATGAATGAAACGCCCCTGAAACGTAAATCAATACGTTCAAGAGCAAATGTTCGACGAGACTCGGACAAACAGCAGAAATTATTTGGCTTACCGTCCCAAATTGAAATGATTCCACATAAACATTCTGGCCTGCCTATACCTACAAAAAATGTTCCTCATTCCGTGCGTCCATCTCAAGACCAATATTCAAAAACGATGATAAGTCCCGAAAATAATAAACATAAAAAACACAAGCAAGTTGTTAGTCTTCAAAAGGAAACACTTCAAATGAGACCGTCGGAATCCTACCAAGAAGCTACATCACCACGAAAAACTGAATATCATCATAAATATGACATGTCTGGGGGTCGACTTATTGAGAATAAATCATATCAACAAACTTTAGGTGTTGAGCATAGATCAATAATTGAACAAAGGTCCCAGAGGCCACTATCTGAACATAGGTCAGTGGCAGAACGGATTTTTTGCGATCAGATAACATTACCTGAACATTTGAGCCGTACGGACCAGGGGTTGTTAACAGAAATGAGATCACGCACCGAACAAAGATTACAACAAGGGTCACTACCGGAATATAGAACACACACCGAACACAGACCAATAACAGAGACAATGTCACTAGCAGAGCAGATGTCATTACTTGAACAAAGAACATTCCTGGAACAAAGACCATTTCCAGATTCGCGCGCATACTTAGAACACAGGGTCTATCCGGAACAAATTTCATACCCAGAACATAGAGTCTATCATGAACAAAGACCATTCGCGGAACTTAGGTCAATTGCCGAACATAATACTTACCCGGAGCAGAGATCTTATTCTGAACAGATGTCATATACAGACCAGATGACATATCCAGAACAGATGACGTTCTCCGATGCAAGGTCACTTTCTGATCAGAGACCACATCATCTTGACCATAGGACACTTTCGGAACAGATTGCATACTTGGAGCGAAGAGCTTACTCGGATCAGAGGACATATTCAGACCAGAGGACATACCCTGAACAGCGGTCGTACCTTGAACAGAGCACATACCCAGAACAAATGATATGCCCAGAACTTAGAACATACCCGGAACAGAACATTTATCCGGAACAGAGGCGACTTTCCGAGCAAAGTTCATATACAGAACACTTATCTCGTCCGGAACAGATTATATATTCGGAGCAGAGGGTCGTAGCTGACAAACTTACAGAACAACAATTATCAAGTGAACAAATGTTACCTCCGGACCAGAGACCTTTAAGTAAACGGAGATCTTCTAAAGACAAGAGATCTATAACTGAACTGAGATCACCTAATGAACATTGGCCATCACATGAAGAGTCAACATCAAATGTAATTACATCTTTACAAGATCAGAGGCCGGCGAGTGATTTGAGATCATTAAACGACCAAAAAGAACCTAAAGAACAAAGGACACTTATAAAACCGCAGCTTTTAAAGGAAAATATGTCTTCATACGATCGCAGGCTATCTAATGAACAGAGGGCCTCAAATGATCAAAGCCACTTTTCTGAACATAGACTCTCAAATAAATGGAGCATTTCAAATGAAAAAAGGCCATCGATTGAGCAGAGGCCTCTAAATGAACAGTCATCCTTAAAAGAACAAAGATTATATACAGGGCAGACCACATCAAATGATCAGAAGCCTCCACATGAACAGGAACATTATCATGAAGAGTGGCCATCAATGCATCAGAGATCAACAACAGAACCAAGATCAGAGAAAGATCAGAGACAATTGATTGAACATAAGTCAATAAATAATCAGCCATCGACAGACGACGAAAGAATATTAAATGAAAGAAATTTATCTGATCGTAGGCTGGCCGAACAAAAAATGGTTCAGAATAAACCTTCTCGTGAAGAGACATCAATTGAACAACAAACGTTTACTGAACATGTACCAGCAGCTGAGGTATATATGGATCCGAATGCAAATCATATACCAACAAATGCGAGTCATATACAAACAAATGCGTATCATGAAAGGTCTTTGACGCCACCTAACCGAATTGAAGTATATCCTGAAAATGATTTGACGCCCAAAAACTCAGATGAAGTTTACTCGGAGAATCATTACAATGACGTTCCAACTAGCATACCCATAGCCCATACCAACACGAAAATTCTGTCTATATTGTCGACGCCATTAGATTTATCTGGTAAGTCGATGCCAAAAGAAAGTTCCGAAGTATCAGCTAAAAATGACAGTCCATTAATAATCAGCAACTATGAAATATACGAGACATTAGATCTATCTAATAAGAATTTAGACAGAGATGATGTCATTGTAGATTTGCGTGTTAAAACTTCTCCACAGTCACAGATAGATACAATGGAAGAAGAAGTACCTATTAACGATATTGACGATGTTACTGATTTGACAATGAAACGCTGTGAAGATAATTTTATCCCCACCGATCTCTCAGTGAGGAGAGCGTCCAGAAAATATTCAACAGAAAAGGGAGAGGAGAATGTGACTTGTGATGTTCACGATATTTCAATAAGAATTGGAGATGTAGAAGAACCTAAAGATTTTAAAATAAGCGACGATGTCGGATGTTTTCCTACAGATTTATCTGGAAAAACCGCCACATTTTCTGATATAAAACATGTACCAGAAGAAAGAATGGAAGTCAACATTTGTCCTTGTATTGATCTAACGGAGGAAGATTATGAACAAGTTGATATAATCAGTATAGATGGTAGCGAAAAGCAAAACGGCAGTTTAATGGAGCTAGAAACTAAATTATTCCAAATTAAAGATGAAAGAACTGTCTCAATCTTATCTCCAGAAGAAAAAACGATAAAACCTACATGTGAACCAACTCTTATGACGCAGGATAATTTAAATGTTACGAAATCCGATACTGGAACAAGTTCAGCACCAATTGAAGTAGTGAATACTGTTTTGCAGACACCTATAAGTACTTTCACGACAAGTTGTGCTGCGACAGTTTCCGAAGCTGCAACGGTTTTCATGGCACCTGCAACGCATACATTATCGAGCGCGTCATTAATAAGTACATCCCTCAATTCTCATACTACTACAGGTGCACCTTTGGATATAGCCCTTAATACCATCGTTCAGGCATTACCGAATACCATCACGGCAACGGTTGCTAATAAACAAGAAAGTACTCAACCTGTATTTGTATTAGCTAAGGCGTGTACACCAGTAACAAATAATGAGCCAATGGAACTGATCACAGAAAATAATGTAGTACAACCAACCGCTTCTAAAGACACAATCTTATTAGTGGACAATAACTGTAAACTCGATTCGGAAATAAATTTAATGGATAAAGTTAGTATTAGTACAGCAATCAATGTTGACCAAGATCCCGAAATAGCAAGGAAGATTGCGATGCTGCCAAAAGAACTAGTAGAAATTTTGGGGACAATGCCTGTGGATCATAGAAACCAACTATTAAACGTTCTTCCCCAATATGTTACTACTGCAACCGCTTCGTCCAAAACCTTTTGTGAAAACAGCCTTGCAAATGTAACATACACAAATTCATCACTGGCTAGTAAAATGCTTCCGCCCACGATGGTATCCAAAGACAACAAGCATGTGATAGCACCTCTAGACCATCGAAATGCGACAAATATGAATGACTTGAATTCGAATGACCGTCTACCCAGGAATATAAACCAATGTACGACACATTTTATGAGATCGTTCAATTTGGATGATAACCATTCAAAGACTTACTATATACAACGACCGCCGCCGCCACCACCTCCACCACCACCGCTACTGCCTCCACCACCACCACCACCACCGCCGCCGCCGCCGCCACCGCCGCCGCCGCCGCTGCCCCCGCCGCCGCTGCCATTACATATCCAACCGCCCCCACCACCGCCACATCATCCGCCACTACCTCCGCCGCCACCTCAACCACCGCTACCAACACAACGCGTACTCCCACTTGAGCTACCACTGACTAACCCACCTCTACCGCCCAATCCACCGCCTCCATTGCCTTCGCCTCTCATATTCGATATGAAAACGGACGATTCATCAGAAGACGTTAAACCGCCCGTCATGCCGATGAATATGAAAGAAAAACACAACTTAATAAGTAATGAAAAGGCGAATAAACTTTCACACGATCAATTTGTTGAAACATATACCAAGAAAATCATTTTGGAAAATTCCAGTATTGCAAAAAATGACATAGAATTGACTGATGTTGAAAATACAGCCGCTAATAAAGACTTAGTGCAACCAGGAGATCTTACTAAACCTACAATAATACCATCACCAGAAATTGCTGATTATACGACTTTTATTAAAACCACCAAACAAAAGACAGTTAACGATAAAACAGCTAGTTTAAGAGCCGTACGCATAAAGGCTCCGTCGGAAAGAAATAAATCTTCAACGGATAACCAGGCGTATACTAAAACGACTATGGAACAAGAAGTTCCAATATCTGTGAGACCAACGGTTGAGCAGGAAATTCAACAATGCGTTCAAGCAATCGTAGAAACGGAAGCGGAGAGACAGCCTCTAACAAAGACTGCCACGGATACAAAAACATTACTTGCCAATCATGTTCAAGACAACGATAACGATGATAACAAATCAATAGCATTGATAATATCTTTTGCTATTCAACAGGCAGAAGTTAGTAGCACACAACATAATAATAAAAATAACGCAGTCCCTTGCAAGCCTTCCGCTACAATTTTACCCAAAGGTCTTGAATCGCGGAATGAAATGTCCACCAATAACGAATTACAAGCATCATCGGCCCCAACGGAGGAAATTGTAAATGAGGAAGATAAAGCTCTCGTTCAAGATGACAATCCTATACTAAAGTTGAGAATGGTTACGTCATCTATTTCTCAACCAGATGGACATGTGGTCGACCAGTCTATGAATTCAGAATCTCTTGCAAATTGTGACATGACGAATGAAGCTACGATGGTATCCAAAGATAATACTGGCCAAATCATTCCTAACATAACTGAACCTAGTACAAATAATACTGCAGTTGAAACTTATACACCAGGATTAATTTCTATCACTGACGTTGAACAGACACACACTATAATCATACCGTTGAAAATGGACAAAGATACTGTGCAAGACGAAGATTCTGATGACGACGTGTCGTTAGCTATAATAGTAAAA
Organism: Diloba caeruleocephala; assembly: GCA_947459985.1. Taxonomy (NCBI): domain Eukaryota; kingdom Metazoa; phylum Arthropoda; class Insecta; order Lepidoptera; family Noctuidae; genus Diloba; species Diloba caeruleocephala. Next base: position 6,896,937 of record OX381604.1, on the reverse strand, counting down.
AACCGTGAGCAACTGAATAATAATGTGATGATGGATAACAAAGAGAATAAAGATACGAAGAGTAAGTTAGATAAAAGTAAATATAATGAGCGTGCTTTATGCTATGATTATAGAAAACCAAAAGAAAAAAGGCGTTATAAGGATAATGTGAAAGAAATAGTAGATTGCCCTAGAAAAAGGTTAATAAAGTCGGGCAATAAGTCCAACAAGAAAAAAAATGGGAGAAGTTTAACAGAAAAAGAAGAACCGCATAATGAAGAAATTTTAGAGCAAATACAGCGTGCCAGTAATAAGTCTAATATATACGAGGATAGGAAAGCAATAGTGGTTGTCACAAAAGAAACCATAGAAGAAAACACTAACAATATATCTGAACAACAAACTAAAAACGGTCAGACAGTAAATGAACTACAATTAAAAAACATCGCTGTAAATAAAACTAGATATTCTTCCCAGGACTCATTACAACCTACTATTTCTGCCATCAATGTAAACAACAAAGATACGCAAATCCAAATAGATAACGAATGTAAGCTAAAAAATCAAATGGGATCTTATAAAATTAAGGAAGATACTAACCAGTGCGAACTCGGTAATAAGATAAATTCTGTTTCTGTGGAAACACTGAATGAAAAACGTGACATACGAGATATCCACAGTTTCGAAGAGACGAATATAACAGAATTCAATGACCCACAAAAATCAAATACTAACTATGAAAAACACAGTAGTGTAGAGGAGTCGAAGCATTCAAAATCTAATATAGATAGAAAGACCAGAAAACTGGTTTCCATCAAAAAAACTAAAAGTACAGTGACAACTTATACTAGTATAGCAGGTGATTTGCAGCTATGTTCGCAAACGAATGAAAGTCATGAATCGCCATTACGCCGTAGTCGACGTGGAAAGTCATTGTTTGTGGACAGCGCTTCGACTGAAAATGATAACATGCAAATTCCGGAAACTTCAATTGAACAAAAGACACCCCTTACTAAAAAGCAACTAATTTTCTCTAAATTGCTGCTCGAAGAAAATCATCTTGGTCCCCAAGCACACTCGACGCCGGAAACAAATTCAATTCAAATAAATGTTAATAATTCAATCCCTTGTATTTTGAGTGATATTGACATCGACAAGGCTCAAGTATGCAATCTAGAGAAACGAAAAGGAATAAAACGTAAAAAATCTTTCCTCGTTAGACGAAAATGTAAGAAGAACAGATTCAAAGAAATTGTTAATAGGACCAAAGGGAACCATGAACAGCGCCTTCACAAAAGTTGCAAAGTAAGATTACATTCTGAAGGTTCTATAAATGCAGAATCAGTACTACGTCCATTGGGCATTACAATGGAAACTAACGAACGATTTGCCGTGCAGAAAAATAAATTCAATCGAAGTCCAAGTTTGACACATATTGATATAATCACTGATAATTTAGAGTTTAAAGAAGACATTAATGAAAACTTTACCCTTGCTGGGCCTAGTACAATAAATGAAAAGTTAATTGCGTCTGCAGAAAAAAGAAAACACAGCGTTCTAGCAATTGACAATGGTGAACAAAAAACAAAAAAACCTAAATTTATTAATAAGTTTGATCATGACTTAGACCAAAAATATAACAATCATAGCGAGAAACTCAATTCCAGATCTAAAGATAAGGTTCACTTTTCTTCAGAAACACGCACTGCATGTTACATGCCAGTGGCAGGAAGAAGGACGCGTTCTAAATCTGTCATTGTTAAATGTTCATCTGATGACTTCTATGACCCATACGATATTAATTTGGATGATATGATAGAAAAACCTGATGCATTTAGATACAACAGGAAAGCTTCAGATAAAAACATATCACATTTAAATAATCATTTGCAAACCCATAATATACCTGAATGTAGTAAACTACGAAGTCCAACTTCAACAAAATTAGAAAATGTTATTAGTAAAACAAACCATCGAGACGTTGATATTGCCCATGCCAAAACAACAGCCTGCTCTAAAGACTATATGAGTGATTCAGATGACTCTTCAATTAGTGACGTCCCATTAAAGAAATATATAGATGAGAAAGAAAAGAAAAACCGTATGTCCGGTCATATTGCTACCAGAAACCAAAACAAAGATAACGATCTCAAACGAAATGAACAACCAAATATAAGATATAAAAAAAATAAAGAACAAAAAAGAAGTAGACGCACACTTGCAGCTTTTAACAATGTAGGTAAATCTAGTGTTCCTAATGATGCTGACGAACTACGATCAGAACAGTTTATGGAAAGTTTCGGGTTCTTTTCGGAAAGAAAACCACGTAAGTCTAATTTGTTGGCTTCTAAAAAAATATCCGAAACATTTCATATAATAGCCAATGAAACCGATGACGCGTCTTCCCGTTCAAAGAACCAAGTGCATAAACGAACTCTACAGAATGAAAATAAGAAATCTATGGTAGGTAGAGAAAAAAGGACACGACGTCGGATCGCAAATAAAAAAATAATAAAGAGACGTAATAATAAAGTTACAAGAGGTAAAAAGAAAATTTTCGTTAAACCTATACCTATACCTATGCCTATGCCTATGCCTATAATACCGTGTGTTTGTGGTGTATGTAAAAAAGAATTTCGGCGGCCTGATAATTACTTACGGCACCAAATGACTCTACTCCACATATCGAAATTATCCGAAGTAGAATTAAAAATGAAAACTAACCCAATTTACGAAGAACCTAATTATTTAGTCGTATTTAAGCAGCAGTTAGATCAACTTAGAATACTCACCAAAGAATTAGCTACAAAGAAAAACTCAAAAATAAAACTGCCTTCATTAGATGAAATATTGGTTAATGTTCATAAAATAGTGAGACAACAACAACTTTCTCAAAGGGGACTAAGCCGAGACGAAGCACTTTTCATAGACTGCTGCCAATTATTGAAATCGAATAAAAATGAGGTTCATATTGCGAAAACGAAAGTTTTTAATCACGAGGCAAATAACTTTCCTTGTTCTGAGACAACTGTAAAAGAATTTGATTTATTGGAAAAGCCCACTAAAGGCGATGGTGACGTGGACTCTATAACGGCAAAAAATATATTAGAAAGTGACGAAGTCCGAAACTTAGAAAAAGATTTAATATCTGGTCTCAAAGAAGCAGCAAATGCAAGCAGTCTGAAGGCAAAAATAACGCTCCAACGAAGTGTTAGTGATGTAGGGCTAGATCAAACTGATGATGATCATATTGTTTATCGTAATTCCGAGGGTAAATCTAACAATCAACACATGGAAACGTGCCAAGATACAGTCAAAAGAAAAGAACAACCCGAAGTAAAACAAAAAATGATTCTGGATAGTATTGACAGTATTGACATTTTTGAAGATAAGTTTGATAAAATCAAGAGAAAGTGTAGGTCTCAAGCGGCGGCTGCAAGACTTACCCAAGCTGTCATCAAACTCAGCACAAGGTATGTCTTTGTCTTTAAGGTGATGCATTGCGACTGTTCTCGTTTCTAAATAATCAAGCTCAAACTTACTGAACTCTATTCATCATCCTCATACCAGCCGAAGGACATCCACTGTAGAACAAAGGCCTCCCCATAGATTTCAGCAGTGACTAGTTTATTGGTGCGTGGTGTCCACTCTAGAACCTTTTTGTCCTAACGGCCAACAGTTCTACGAGGAATGTGCCCCGCCCATTGCCACTTCAGCGTAGTAATCCTTTCAGCTATGTCAGCAACTTCAGTTCTTCTACGGATATCCTCATTTCTGATTCGATCTCATAGAGAAATAACAAGCACAGATGTCTCCATAGGTCGCTGAGCTACCTTGAGCTTTCTTATCACGCCCATAGTTAGTACCCACGTCTTTGTGGCATATGTCATCGCTGATAATACAAACTGTTAAAGACTTTCGTCTTGACGCACGGCTTAACGAAAAGACGTTGCAAAGTTTTCCAAACGCCGCTGTTCAGCCGAATTGGATTCGACGATTGATTTTTCCCCAAATTTGGACCTACCTGACTAGATTGTATGTCCTAAGTAGACAACCTCTTCAAAAACATAAGGCCCACCTGCTGGGAAACCCTGTTTGGATCATTGAGCATTGTGCTGAGAATCGCTTTCTGGCATTACAACGATGTCGTCAGGAAAACGAAGGTGATTTGCTCGTCATTGATCGCCATTGAGTAGCTTGAAGGGATCTTATTGCAGCGGTGAACATTTTTGGGGCAATAAAGTCCCCCTATCTAAACCTTTATATCACTCTCAGTAATGGAATTGCCTCGTACTCTGTTCCTGTACTCGAATCGACAGGCGTTTTTGTATAAGCAATTAATAAGGCATAGCTCCAGAACAGCACCGACGCTGGATCGCAATACTGTGTATTCACAGCAAAATAGCCGCGTCGCAGCCGTGCCGTTGCGCTTACCACATTGTCTCCGCGTTGAATTTTAAAACAGAGATCACAGTTCAGTATATTCAAATATCATGCCGTGCTTTTAATTTTTTTTCTTTTATACAGTTAACTAGCCTTATCCAACAAAACTTCCCTCTCTGGCACATAATTTAATCAATAATTCATAATCGAACTTCATCCATGTTGATGATATGCACGTGTGAACGAACATCTCGCGGACGACATGACAAAGCATCGTGTTGTCGTGAAAGCTTACAGTTCGATGTATCGATAGTCAATTTAGCACCGCTGCAGAGATTGCAGCCAACCCGGTTTCCGTCGAACCGAAGGCTTTCGCATAGTCCACAAACGCTAAGCATAGTGTCAGATTATACTCTGCTGCAGCTTATAGATGTGGACTATAGTACTAAACCCTTCTCGGAAACCGGACTGTTCGGGAACCTTTGCTCGATACGATTTGTGATGACACTTGAAAACAGCTTATAAATACGGCTCAGAAGCTAGATTGGATCTGTAATTCTTGAAAAAGGTGTAAATATTCCGGTGTTGTGCTCTCGAGTAGCATAAGCAGCAGCAGTAGAAGTACTAATTGTATTTTAAGTGGCCGGAATTCCACCCGCTTTCGAAGCTCTATTGTAATTCCGTCATCACCACTGGCGCTTTGTTATTGTGTAGCTGCTTTAAGGCCATCCGAATCTCACACAGACATACGGTTGGGATATCTTGGGTAGAGGATAATCTGGATATAGACTTAATTAGGCTTGAGGGCATTTGTGAGAACGAATGTAGGTGCCGTTACCGAGGTGTATAATTGTCGATAGAACTTCTCATTGTCTCTCAAAATCTCTGGCTTAGTCGCTACTTTTTTGGTAACCTGCTATTTATGTCGTCCACAGACACGCAATTCGGTCGGCGCGTAGACCTTATTCGACGAGAACTCTCTAACTTTGAGATTGATATTCAATGTTCTTACCATTCGGTGGTCCCTACCGGTTTTCACCCTATTTCGCATTTTATTGCTCATGATCACGTTAACCTCACTGCCTCATTGTTCTTTGTGGAGCCATCGGGACTTATCCAGGGCGATACCCGGTGAGGCGGCTTTTGAAAAAAGAAGTTCATTACTAAGAGGTCCCCCCTTTTCCTAAGTCTGCCAACCTCTTCTCCCGGGGTTTCATTATCCATATCCAAATTGCCCCACTCACCATCGCATCATATTCTCAGCTTCGCGTGAAGTGGATATAACAACCGTGAAATGTGTCTTCCAGGTATATATGGCCCTACATAAGTCTTAATGTATACTCTCTACTTTATCAGCATCTGGGTGTCAGGGTCGGTTCGTAAATCTGTATGACTTGTATCTTCTTAGATATTCTGAGTACGCTACATATTTTTTCTGGACATCTTAAAACGGGCCTAACGGCCGAACTTATAATTAAGCCGATCAAGAATCTTTAGATTCACGATTACGATCTTCATCCCAGACAAATGCTCAACGCCAAAACCAAAGATTTTGGATTAGATTGTTTATTAATTAGGGCTGTAAAGGACTCAAACAAGAAAAATGGGCAGTAGCTCCCTTCTGTGGAGCAGCAGCCATTCTGCGCTGACCAACCCACCTTGGCAGGGTGCTATATCCGGACACCACACTTATTATGAAAACTATTCATTGCCTAAACTGCGTATGTTTACATTCGCTATAACACCAGCGTACAGATAATATTGTTATGGTCATGGTATGGCCATTTTCGTCAGATCGGGAGCACTGTTCAAAAAGGAAACGACAGAACATAGACGAGCGGCCGAAATATATAAATATATTAGGTGTCATATCCGTTACTGTCCGTTCAAATCGCATTACGTGTGCGGGTCGTTTGCATCATCATCAGTTAAGCTGAAAATCTTCCGTTGCACGCACAAGCCTCCGCAAAAGATCTTCGCAACGACGGGTCTGGTTTTGTGTTGTGTACTCTTGCCATAATATCCACGCTGGGCAAGCGGGTTGGCGATCGCAGTTGTTATCATCATAAATCAAGTCATTCAGTCAGTTGTTCTCAAATGGCGCTGCTGCCTTTACTCCGGCTAATCCTAGAAACATACGCATCGACATAGGTTCAACTTCGATCGTACCTTTGTAGATATCTCAAGTTTTACAACTATGCGTGATTTTGGCTTCATATAATTTATCTATTTAAAATATATATGTATGATACTGAACATTGAGCGATATTACGAAATTATGAAATATAAGTAAAGTATTTCCTTTTTACTTTCCAGCCATAAAGGGCGAAAGAACGCTGAAAAGAAAAAGGCCAGAAGAAATTATAAAAAATGCCACCAAAGTTCTCAGGTGCTCACAAAAGGTGCATTGAAAGGATTTGACGGTATTAAGGTTTCTATACCCACATCTGATATAAACATTTCCGCGATTGTACCAAGTATAGAAACTTCACCGAAAACGAAAAAGCGGTGTAGCTTAACAAAGAAGAAAGAAAGATATTCTGAGTCAGGTGGAAATTATGAAAGTCAACCGCGCAACGAAGAAAAGAAAGAAAAGCAGGTTGATATTTATGAATTTCACGAAGATGCAGACGTATTTGAGTTCCGAACTTCGACACTCATGGATAGATTTAAAACGTTACCTAATAAGGAAGCAACTAGTTCTGCCAAATTTAATTCTGTCAAATTTAATTCTGTCGTTCGCGGAGCGGACTGTGCTAGCGAAAGAAGTGTATCTGACGGCGACGACTTCGTGTATATGTCTGATGATTACGTATGCAGTGAAGAGGAAACAGAAAACAGCTTGTTATCGTGTGAAATGACCAACAGCAACATAAGCAGTGAAGTTAAGAAAAATGCAGCTCTATTGAAAAGAAAAGACGTAATAGAGAAAAACGCTGTTATGGGCAAGATATTTAAACATAATGCAGTGCGAAGTGATAAAAAGAGTATAAAGGTCAAAGAATCGCCTAAGCCAAAAGCTAATTTGGATCAATTATTTGACAGCTTGCTTGAGGAGGAACCTAGCACGTCTTTGTTGAACAACGATATCGTGTCACCCAGTATAGAAGACTTACCGACACCAAAGAAATTTGATCAGCCTTCAAAATATGTAAAGTACAACAGCAAACATTCCCACAGAGATGAATTTACTTCTTCGAAATTTAGAAGTTCATCACCTAAACAGCGTATAAAATTACATCCAAATGAATGTAATGGTTCATCTTTACAAGACTATGGACCTTCAACGTCAAAAACTTCTGTTGAGTTTTCTTCGACAATAGATTATGGACCCAGTACATCTAAAAATAGTGATATAATTTTTTCAAAAGACTTTAGAGCTTCGTCTCCAAAGAATTACGATTTGACTACATCAAGAAAACGTAATACACTACCCAATTATATATCTATTAAACATAGCGAGGCAAATTCTTTGCCTACAAAAACTGACGGAGTGTCTTATAAGACAAGTGACTCAAAAGACAAATTATCTAAAGAGAAGTCGCCTTCAATGAAATTAGATGAAGGTATCAGCACTAGTTATGATTATAGCGCTGATGCGTATGACCAAATCCAATACGATAATATGGGAGTAGCAAGACAAAGGGCTCGACGTAAATGCACTGTAGGAAAACAAAATGTACTGGTTGAAACTTGGAGTTCGGAATCGGAGCCAGACGGAGTTCCACCGCGCCCTAATAGCGCTGAATCTGTGGTGCTTAGCTCTGCTCGAAGAAAGAAAGGTAAGAGAAGAGATGGACACCAGTACGGCGCGCGACGTTCTAATAATCGACATATTTCGTTTAAAAAGCAAGATGCCGAAGGCTTAGTAGCCTGTAGCAGTCGCACCGCAACTACTGGTAGCGGTGTTGGGGGGAGTCGATCCGATGGGGACAGTGATGACGCGGGCCACAGCGCCGTGGACCTGTATGATAAGCCGGCGCCGTCGACGTCGCATGCGCCGTTCATGTCGCCGCTCGGCCCGCCCGGGTCGAAACCGCGCCCACGTTCAACAGCTGACTATTGGTCTTCAGAGGGCGATGAAGAGCAGGAGCACCTCCAGCAACATGGTTGGATTGTCGGTGACAGCCACAAAAAATTAGTTACGATGTTAGCGCACGCTAAGGGTCGAAACCGTAACAATGATGACAAACATCATCTCGTCGAATAAGTTTAGTTTATTAGATTATATTAATCTTGTAAATATGTTGTACATAGTATTCTAGCTCCTTATGAAATGTCACTTTTCATGACATTGACCAGAAAAGTAATAAGTAATTTTTGTTTGTTTGTAATAAACATGTTAATTTAGTAAAATTTTGATTAAGCCTATTCAATGTCAGGTATCAGAATTAAATTCTCTTATTGGCGAAACGTTTGAATATTAATTAAGAACATCTAATTTGTAAAGTATATTGGTTTAACTGGATCTACAAAGACGTAGGCATTTTTTGTACATTTGGGTTGTCTGTTATGGAATAACAATATCAATATTAATCAGAGTAATATATTTGTGGCATATCTTCTTAAATAGAATATTATAGCTGTTTAAGTACAGAACGTGGGTTTTTGGTGTATTTATAAATGAGACCAGATGGTACATATTATGTTCTTCAGCACTTATAATATTGTTTCGCTGGAGCAGACAAAGCTCTCTGAACGCTCGTCTCTCTCTATTTAAATGTCCCCACCACGTTTTAGTATATTTAATATTTGTACATGGATATAATATGGAATTTAAATATATTATCGATCCATGTTTTTTAATAAAATATAATTCACGTGTTTAAACTGAATATAACAATGATATAGTAATAAATACTCATCTGAAAATATACAGCATACAAAGTGTAAAAAAAATGTGCATGAAAATGCCTGTGTCTTTTATTATTTAATTTGTTATTAGTCGACATAATTACGATGCAGTATCAATGCATAATAATTAATTAAAATAAATTAATGTTCCTTCACCAGTAAGTTGTACATCATTAATCATACTATATTACAATGTATTTTATTTTCGACATTATTTCTAAAGTTTAATTTTATCTGATCGACTGAATCACTTCGTTCTTTAGAGAGTTTATGTAAGTAGTGTCCGTAGGAGGCTGATAACGCGGTCTGGGTGAATTGTGTAACTTTGAGCAATTTGTTAACTATTTTTATACATTAGATATTTGAGTAGTCAATTTTTTACATAATTGTGAACTCTCATGCATTAGTTATTGTTTTTATCTAGTCCAATAGGGAGAGACTAAATACCCCATTATCAGCCTCAGAACTATGTGATTTTCCAATATATTTAAAAAGAGACATAATTTATACTATATTACACAAGTATTTAGTAAATTTTCTTTTGGCTTGTGTTTAGTAATGGGATAAATAAATGATTTGTGTTTAAATAAATGGAAATAATCAAATTATAAATCTAAGTAAAGCTCAATGTTGAAAATGTATTTATTTCATTGCTATGTAGTAGATTTAAGCAAGCTTGAATGAGATAATTGTAGGGATAGAAGATTCTAAATCTTAACAGACTACTTGAAACTGTTTATCTCCATCAACCATGTTCAGAAAAGATGTTCCACATAATTTATCTTGATATATATCAAAAGGTTCGATCAAGTTATTATATTTAATATATTTGTCTTTGTTTAAAATCTAGAGTTAGCATTCCTACCACCATTTCATTCATGCTTGGATTAAAATACCTTGTATATAACGTTAATCTTTCGAGCTAAATTGGTAAATGTTAAACAGAGATAAGAAACAAAAATGCTTTTTCCTCAGAACTTAGTTGTACTAAAAGAGAATTACAGTACATAATGTAATATTCATATTTATGTTACCTGATGTTCTTTTTTAATGGATATTTCCGTATAAATGCGGAATATATTATTTTTAATCGCGGTTAGACACAGGCATATGCAAGCCCTTTTTTTTAGACTCCATTTTGAGACCCTTAAACCAGACAGTTGTATTTCATGTAAACTATGAGTAGTCATGACTAGTTGCCGCGTTCCTTCTCTTTAAAAGTTTTTCTTTTAGACATTTAGAATGTAGGTATATATTAGTTAAAATATAACTAAATCTTATTTGAACGTCGTGTAGTTTAAATGGAAGGTTTAAAAAGTACTAGTCATTATGTCAGGGGTTCCGATCTTACTTACAGAAAGGGAAGGGATTTGACGAATATTCAAGGCAGTAAACTTTTATGTCATTTTAAAATCTTACAAGCATAACATATTATAAGTGTTGTAGTAGAATATTATCTACATTCTATAGACCGTCAATTGTACGGAGGTATCCCATTGAAATAATGAGCGGAATTTTGTGTTTTAATGTTGTGATTTTAACAATCATAAAATAAATATATCGCAAGAACTGTAAAAATGTATTATTTGATTACCCTAGACTTGATCCTGATGATCCCTTAAAATTGGTGGAAATCTTACATTTATTTGTGTTACATTACACTAATTATTATGATGGTAACCTGAATGTTTGAGGTCATAGATAATGCTAATACAATCCTACAAAATAAATCTTTCATTTCTAAAGTAACACTCAGTGTCACAAAGCAGTGGTTTCATCACACACTACCTACATCAAATTTTACATACACATCAAACGGAACTAATATGCGGACCATAGCCACAATCCCCCAGCCAGAGCTCTAGAGGTAGACGTTTCAACACTGCACTATTTGATTCGTATCCAGATTAAAAGGTAAATTAATAGTAATACATAGGTGAAGTGAATAGGCAACTCCACATCTGAGGCCCGGTCTCTTGTCAAGAGACCGATCCTGACGAATGAATAATCAAATCCGTATTTCAACGTTAAATTTCTCAGCTTTAATAATGCACCCGGCAATTCAGATTTCTAGACGCAAAAAAGTTTTTATGGGTTTGTTATGTTATATGTACATTATTAAAATGCTATAATTGATATTATTGTTTGACCCTTTTGAACTTGCAGATATCCTTGATATTATCGTCTGTTCATATATTTGTTAAACGTTCCATATGTATAAAAAAGCATTCTGTTTAGATTCGTTTTTAAACTTAACAATTGTATTTTAAGCAGTTAGGTAGGTAATCGTTTTATGTCCATGCAATTATTTTTTTGCCTAAACTTACATTATTTGTATACAGTTGTATACAAACTTACTTAAATAAAACAAAAATTACTATGTAACTAAGAGACATTACTTAAACGTGTTACGAGATCTTTGTGATATACCTAACTAGCTGTTGCCCGCGGTTTCACCCGCGCGTTTATTTTTATTAGCATAGATACAAATATAAGCTATATCACTCAATGATAGTTCCCAATACTAAGATAGTTAAATGGGACTCAACATATATATACATAAGTATTAACAAATTGTGAAATTATGATGATGTTTATATTTCTTTGTATATGTAACACATTTTTTAGGTGCCACTAGAATATTCAAATGACGGAGTGAGCTAACACGTGACCACGCCACAAAAAACTGAGTATGGAAGAAACTTAGCTATATAAGAGAGAAACAGTCATGTGTCAACTCCCGCGAAAACTTAAAAGTTTGATCAGGTAATTCATGAAAAAGGCATCTAAACACTTCTTCGACTCTCTTCTGACCCACTCGAATCCCCTCGTGGTATCGGCCGCCGAATATCGACCATCCCGTTTCAGTAGCGAACGCCGCTCGAGGCACCTACTGATCGACCTGGATGATAAAATTACCGTAGATCACATGAAGAGACTCGCGGAAGTCTCGTTCACTTACTAGAGACCGTTATACCGCCCTCGCCACCGAGCCTCATTGACGCCTGAAAGGCCTGTCGTACCATTCCGTTCAATTAATTTCAATCATAACATTCTAGTTGGTCCCTACGTAGTTTGTATCCCTCAGCAATGCCCTAATTCGAGGTTACAGTCCCGCAGAGGGCACCCCTAGAAGCAGTTGCTTAGTTTATAAATTTAATTTGAAGCTTGGCTGGCGGCATCTTTTGTCTTCACCAGAACTTTTCCGGCTAAGCAGTCACATTTCCAGGAATAAATGGCCAAAGCCATTAAAAAAAAATAACATGGCTATGCTAAGCTTTTACTTGGACCCTAGTGCCATTACACAATTTGGGCGGCTTTTTAATTCCTCAGTAATATAGTTCTCTGTAGTATAGGAGTACCCACCTACGGTACAACCCTATGGCGCGGGAGACTCGGTGGATTTCAAGTGGTTAAAATTCCCACTGGAACAGTTTCATCTTTATTTACCACAGAGTCTTTGAATTTGTGCACCATTTCTTCTCCCTTGAATTATTGCAGCAACATGTCAAGATTTTTATATAATCATTTCAGCCGTCCACCACTGGACATAAGCCGCCTCAAAGAACGATCAACAGACGTCCTGGTTTGTGTTGTCGCGTCGTCTGTAAATGCGTTTCAGTCAGTGTCCGCAAGTTGCGATTATATTGATTCGCGTGTGCAGTAGGTAACATATTAATAGACACTGGAGCTAAGCACTGTATAGGAAGTGTTAGTTTAAGATCTCACCTAGCTAAGTTCTGACATCAGTTCCAAAATGTATTTACCGAGTTAAAGTATGCAGATGGACGGACTGCTGCACAAAATTTCGAAATAGCCCATGTTGATGTAACGGTACGAGGGGTAGCGCTCGCTGTTAGCTTTATCATGCTGCCTAATGCTACTGAAAGTCTGTTAGGGATGAACTTTATTCAGGACATTGGCATGATATTAGATTTTACGCGTGGTATGTGGTTTGTAGGGCACGATCGCTCGCCCCAGCCGATTCTTTTTGAAAGTAGGCCATTACATCCACTTACGTGTTCGACTGTGGCTCTTCGTGATGACGGGATCCCATCTCTATCCAATCGAACAGGAGCGACTGTCTGACCTTCTGAATGTCAACGAGGATATTTTTGCTCCAGGGGTAAGACCTACGCAGTTCGCTATTCATCATATTGATACAGAAGATGCCGCGCCGATCGCTAGCTCGCCGTATCGGGTTTCTCCCGCTAAGAAAGAGATCATCCGAAAAGAACTAGACAGAATGCTGGAAGACGATATTATTGAAGAAGCTGAGCCAGAGTGGGTCTCACCTGCGGTATTGATACCGAAGAAGAACGGTGAGGTCAGATTCTGTGTTGACTACCGAAAACTTAATAGCTTCACACGGACAGATACATACCCGCTTCCGGTAATCGATGGATCGACAAAACACGAAATTTGATTGCGTCATGTCCATTATTGATCTAAAAGCTGGCTACTGGCAAACTAATCTGATACCAGAGGATCTACACAAAACAGCGTTTACAACTCCATTTCGAACGTTCCAGTGGTTAATGGATCGGATGAGATCAGGCCTCAAGGATGTCTGCGTGCTTGCTTACTTGGATTACCTCCTGGTAATATCGCCAAATCTGGATCTGCACCTGCAGGATCTTCAGCAGGTCTTTGAGCGCCATCGCCTATTCAACCTAAAAGCAAACAGAAGTAAGCGTGTTTTTGCAAGAGACAATGTTATTTACCTGGGACACGTCGTTTCATCAAAAGGGATTGAGTCTGACCCTATGAACGTCGAAGCGGTGATGGACATGAAACCTCCTATGAACCTGAAGGAGCTAAAAACGTTTCTACAAACCTGCGCCTGTTTACGCAAATTTATTCCTTGGTTTTCGGATGTAGCTCGTTCCTTGACAGATCTCACAAAGAAGGACCGACGCTGGCAATGGGGGGAGGATGAACACAGAGCCTTTGAAGAGATCAAGCTACGGCTCTCCACCAGCCCCGTTCTTCGCCAGCCAAACTTTGATGAGCCGTTTGTACTGCGAACAGATGCCAGCGCATACGGCCTTGGAGCAATATTGATGCAAGGTGCATCTCATAATGAAGAGAGACCCATTGAGTACGCCAGCCGGTTGCTGACTCCTGCTGAGCGAAATTATCACACCGATCTTCATGCAATAGTGTCTCAACAAAACTTCATTCCCCAAATCACTCCGTATTTGAAGGCGTTGTGCGTATTTTACATGACGTCAAGCGGAGAGTAGAAAATCCGCAAGATGTCCGTAAGTCTACTGGCGATCAGCATCGACGTGACATTGTCCCTTATACCAAAGATGACCTGGTTCTTGTGGAGACCCACCTGGCGAGCAATGCCTCGAAGGGATTCACCAGCAAGTTCGCTCCAAGACGGGTAGGTCCGTATCGTGTCTCACAAATCATTAGTCCTATGTCATTCGAGGTTGTAGACAGCAAGGGGGTTGTTAAGGGTAAATACCATGCCAGCGCTCTGACTCCTTATTAGGGTTCGTCCCCAGCAATCGTGCATCAGCGCCGTCGTGGCCGTCCAGCAAAGTCACAGTCGGGTCGCACTTGTGATTTGGAGGGGGAGTTTATAGCGCGTAGTAATAAAGGAAGATCTGTTCCAGCCAGCGAGGCCCCTCGCAACCCTCCGTTCCCGCAGCCTTGTCGTCGGTCCAACCGTCTGAACGTCCGCGCGTCCAGACAGTCCCAAATTAGGAACCAGACGAGTAGTGCGCGTGCGTAGTGCGCCGATAAGGTCGTGATCGTACATACTCTCATTGTTAAATTAACGTAATAATATTAATTAATTGTTAAGTGATTAGTGATTATACATCGAATATACAGATTTTTATGACATCGTGGTTTTCCTCGATAATCCTATAAAGTACATATTTTCTGTAATCTGTACTTCGTGTTTTGTTTTGTCTATTTTAAATTTATTTGTTTTTATTTTTAAGTACAGCCAGTTTCTCAGACGCTTGTCAAATCCCGAATTAGCTGACTTTCAGGAGCCGTCATCGGGAAAATAAAGAAATGGAAATAGTATAGACTTTTATTTGGAAAACAATTGAACCGTACGACGTTGCCGACATATTTTTTAGATTTTTTTTCATTTTTGAGGAATATTTTATGAATATGTAAAGATTTATTAACCTAAATACCGTACGACGTTGCCTTAAACTTGACATTGGCGAAATTGTGGAAGATAATCTACAGAAGCCATTATCTAAGAGAAGAAGAAGAAGAAATAGTATAGTTATCGTAAAATTATCTAATGGGGACAAAAACCCAAAGGTCGGCGTAGATGTCGCCAGCATCGAGAATCCTTGGTTGGCTCAATTGCTAAGTCGTGATGTGCTCATGTTTCTTCTAAGTGTTTCTTTGATTTTGTTTAACGCATATCGTTGTTACTTTCGTTTGACAGCAACCAGCTGCACTCAAAAAATTCAGTCGCGTATTCGAAGGCCTTGGTTCTGTCCATCGTCCAGAGCAAGAGCACGTGGGATGCTGTCGCCTCCTTTTGCGAGGACGTGATGCAAGCAAAGGCGGCGGCGGAGCAGGGACGGAAGGAGACCACCTCTGATCCCCACCGCTGAACGATCTCCAGCCACCATCAGAAGCGGCCTGCGGGTGACAGTGATGAGCCGATACCTGCCGGGGCGTGGTTTAATGCAGACAATACATACATCTCACACCCGGCTAGAGGTAAGAGGAAGGACACCGTGGGGTTTTAGCCGGTTTGAGTCCGGCATAACCTTCCGCCATTCCCAAGGGGTAGGAAGTCCATGAGGATTTCCCCAAGATAAAAAGACGGTGACACTCACAAGAAAGACCCCCTAAACGGCCACCAGTAATGAAGGGCAACAGGGTATAACACCGTGAGCCGCTCGGGGTAGCGAGATCTGCGGCATCGTTTTCACCATCGCGTATATCCAAGTATCGGAGCGGGTTTCCCCGTTATTATTATCGCCACGCTTGTCAGACGGATTGGCGATCGCAGTTGAGTTAAAAATATTATACTAGAAGGACGCTGCTGCCCATCCTCAGCTAATCCTATAGTCGCTTTTTACGACACCCACGAAATGTGATGGGGTGGTAGTATTTTCTTTTATATTAGGTACTCATAGTCAAAATACACAATAGACTAATAATTATAATACTGTATCAAAAGATAAGAAAGAAAGAGAGCTTATCTTAGCTCCGCTTTTCTTTCACCTACAGACAAGGTTGCATAAAAAAAGACAAAATGAAATTTGTTGTTCTGACCAAGTATCTACCAAGTTTTAAACGATTTAAACATGTTTGGGAAGATAAAACAATAAAAAGTAACGCGTAAGCTATGCGTTCCTTAATATGTAAGCTTGCAATTGTGACAGTTAAGAAATTCTGTATGTTTATATAGAATTTCTTAATTTAATTTAAAAGCATTGGAGTGATAGGCGTTGCTTTAAAGTTTTTAGAAGCTTACTTAAGGCTACACAACTCCAGAAACTTATTAAAAAAAGAATTTCTAGATTTAAAAAAAAACCACCAGTGTGTTATGTATGTAAATGATACAACTGTCTTTGTCCCCGCCGCGGTTCCTTTCCCAGGGCGGCGGAAAAACATGTGATGTTCTGGATGAAAAAAAAGGTACACAGCAAGAGCTTCGCCGTGCTTCAATCGCCTCGCCCAACAATGCGTGACATCTTTCCTTTTGTTAAACTTTGCCCCACACTAGGATTTCTCTTGTGTCGTGGGTGCGTTTACAGACATTCCACACACAATACACCTAGACCCGCAACAAATACCTGCAGATCATACAAATATTTGTTCCGTGCGGGAATCAAGCCCGCGACCCGGAGCTTAGCGGCGGACTGTATCAGCCACTGCACCAAACGTGCCGTCAAATACTCAAGATCTCCAATTGATTGTCCACGATGGTCACTAAGGTCGCTCATTGTTTTCAAGGTATGATAGCGACTTGTGATTTAGTATCCTTTCCTTGACTTTGTACAATATGGAGATTGCGATCGGTCTTTAGTTGACAGGATCGGCACGACTATATATTGGTAAGCTTCCTTACAATATGGTTGACCTGTGAGACGCTGATGCATGCGTTCTCGTGAACTGTTGCTGTTTGTTGGGACTGGTCATCTTAATGCTGACAATTGAATCATAAACTTGAATAAATATAGCAATCAGGTTTGTTTAGTGAGTTTAGTTCTTAAGAAGTTTTTCTCCTGTATTTTCAATTTGAGAACCATATACTCAAAAAATTGTACCATGATTTAAAAAGAGTAACCATGGATTTTCTTGCCTGCTCTTCTCCATAAGAAATCGATATCTTGGAACGCGGCTACTAAAGTCTTGGTTATTCATAAGTGCCTTTAAATGGTTTGAAATAGGGAAAACCAGCGTTGACCAGTGCGTGGTTTAATCACTGCACTCTACAAAATATTTTTTGCATCTACTACTACCTATTTGTTTTATTTTCGTTGAACTAATTATGTGTGTTTGGCAATAAACTATTTTTATCTTTATCTTCTTCTCTTTATATATTGGCCCATTTCAGTACCGAATATGACATCACATCCCTTTGCGCTTTCCCGGGACGGAGGAAGACCATCGTAGATTACCACTCGGTGTAAAAAAATGTGAATATGTGTGCCCTGTGTGGAGCCTGTGCCAATGCAAAGCCAGTGGATACAGCTTTAAATGAAACGTATCTGAACTTCACTGGTCCTACCAACTCCGATACAAATACTGTATCCTCTGGCAGGAATAGAGCCAGCAGAAGTCCGCAGAAAGGGCCAAATTGTAAGACGAAACACAACGCTATCGCACGCACGACCACAACCTTGTGTCTTAAAGATTGAAAAGCCGTAACAGTTTTGTCAAGTGTGTGCTGGAGAACGGTCACAAGCAAGACGTGGACTGTGGCGAGATAGTGCTACCCTTTCTACTCCATTCGTTAAGAATCTCCCACCCGGACTTGAGTTGCTAACCTAGAAAACCCTAAACAGACTTTGGACTCAGGTGGGGCGAATAGAGGTAAACCAGTTCGGGTGGGTATTCATAGATAACTCGAACCTGCAAGTGAAAATCTACTGTGCGGTGCTGTTGCGCAAACGATGGGCACTTAACAATATGTCCTTTGTGCCTGCATGCTAGAGGAAGTTTTGGACTACTGAAAAATGTGGTAGCAAGTTCTGGGCTAACATAACTTAGATTGCCATCCACACGTTAAGAAGAAGTACGTTTATCTTGAGCATTATTTACCTGAGAGTTGCAGAGTCGCATGGTATAACATAAATGAAACAAATAAACCTTGTGTATTTTTTATTTAATCCTGTATTGTGGCACCATTCTGCAGTACCGTTGTATTCGGTTTTCTCCATTTAGCCCTTATAGTAAAAGCGATTCCTAGCAGCAACACGACACAGCACACCGCTATTAGAACTGGTATCAACATGTCCACCAATCTGAGACTAAATAGTAGCCTGTTTGTTAGTTCATCGACGAACTCATCCGGTAGAGAAATGCCCTGAAAAACGATCAGAAGTAATTAACCAAATCATGTTTTATAATGGCAAAGATTTAGCAAATTAATAATGTCAACCTAAAGTGCGGCCGCCGAGAGAATGCGTTGCTGACATGATCTAGTTTCTGTTATGTTAAATATTTAATTTAGCGCTAAACTATTTAAGTTTATTGTGTGTTCGCGTTATTAAATTAAAATCATATTATATATTATGAAAACTAGTAACTATAACAGAAACTAGATCAATTAACAGATGTCAGGAACGCATTCTCTCGGCGTCCGAACTCGGTTTAGTGAACTCTTAGAAATAGTATACAGATAGGCCCGAAAAAGCAGTATGTTCCTTCAGTAAAAGCAAGACCACCATCATAATATGTGCTGATTTTATGCGGTGTGACTGTCACGGTTTTACGTGTGATATCCGGATTAAGAATATAGAACCACTCTATCCTCCTGTGGATGTCGTAAGCAATTAAGAGACCATAAACCAGACGGATAGTCAGTAGTGACCCTTCTGTGTGACAGTCTGCGACATTCTGCGCTCGCCTGCGAAGCGTGGTCAGTATTGTCAAGTTCCCCTCAACTCCCAATTGTGGAAATCGATAGAGAACTTGTTCCACAGTGGATGTTTTTTTTTTTTTAGCTGATATGATGATGATGGCGGCTGATGTCATAAACGGTCAGTGTGATGAATATGATAAACAATGTAATCGTATAGGGATGAGATGCCGACCTCTTAGACGCAGACAGGATATAAAACTTAAAACTACTCAAACTAAAAACGATCATCACATAGATACGCCAGCGAATGCTCACTGCTGAACATAGGCTTCCCATATAGCGAGGCATGTGGTCACCACGCTTTTTGGATTGGTGACAGCAGTATGTTGTTTTTAGCACACGGTAGGATGATACTGCCTATCCTCTTGATATCAACGCTTCGCCTCTTTACAAAACCCATAGTTGAATAGGGGTGGTCTATTCTTCGCTGGGAACTACACAAAACAAAAAATGACATAGATATAGTTACAGATGATATCTAAAAACAGACAATCGCTCTCTACAAAATCCATAATCAAATAAATATGGACATGGTCTGTCACAGTGTGCCACGGGTTACAAGCTGTGACGCGTGCGTGGCACACTGTAACAGCCGGGTACCGCGGGTCGCCGAATAAACATAGGTTTGACGCAAACATATACTGTCGTATGTACTCTGCGTTTACCTGTAACAAAACAAAAAAGGGATTTGTAAAAGTAACTTTAAATAAGAACGTCAATGCCCAATTTCTAACGAAGCACTTCGGTGTATGTACATATTGTATGGATTTTTTTATAAAAATAATAATAATTTATTTGCTAGAAATGCGATAAAGTACATTAATGTTGGTGTTAACAGTATTTGAATTATGCTTGCAGCATGTTTCGCCGTTTAATCGACATGCAAAATTTCGATTCTTAAGCATTTCTATGAAAAATGTAACTTATCATATCACTCTAAGATTACATATTAACATCATTCAATAATGTCAACTTAATACAGTCATGTAATAATGTCCGCTTAATGATACATAATATAAGTTACTAGTGAAATGAAAATAATGTAATGCTAGTAATGATCCGCTAGTAATTTTTCGATAAACATTTTCTTATGCAGGCGTGTCGAGTTGTTGACCTGTTGAGGTTGAAGATAATAATTTTGCTTGGCTACTATAATTTCACTAGTGTAAGCTGTATGCTTGCAGCGATAGATAGATAGTGGTCGAAAGCATGCCATCCATTTAGGAGGGTTTGAGCCCGATCCCAGCTGGCACCTCGGTTTCATGTACGGATTAGAATTTGTTTATCACTTGCGTTATCGGTGATGGAAAACGTCGTGAGGAAACCTGCACACCTGAGAGGGCTCCAAAAATGTTCTCAACTGTGCGTGTAGTCCGCCAACCCGCATCAGGCGAGCGTGGTGGACGAAGGCCCAACCTTTCTCGTCGTGAGTAAAAGCCCTTGCCCAGCAGTGGGACAGCAATGACAAGAGTCATAAGTATATATAAGTAAGTAAGACCCTTATTTTAAGTCCTAATTTAATGATATGACAAAAGATACGCTATGCTACGTTATGTTAGAATAGAATAGAATAGAATATTCTTTATTGTACACCATTTTAAAAACAACTACTAGGAATAATTTAATGAATAGTAATTGTACAATGGGCGGTCTTATCGCTATTAGCGATTTCTTACAGACAACCTTTGGATGGATAAGAAAAAGATGGACAAAGACAAAGGGGTATTCCGAGGTGTACTTATTATATTAATATTAATATGACTATATAGTCAAATGTTCACTATTTGACTATATTAATATCTATTAAATATAATACAAATAGGTTATGTTATGTAATATTTGTAAGGCGTTCAAGTTACGATTCGCCTGCTGAGTTACCGTCACAGCGTAACATATACAATACAGTAAGTACTCTTTATTGTACACCAAAAATAAGATCCAATACAGAAAAATACATGTACACAGGCCGGTCTAATCGCACTATATTGTTATTCGGTGCATCTCTAATCTGAGCTACAACCAGATTGAATGAAAACTCATATTTTTATCATATTAACAGATACAATTAAAAAATGTTGTGATATACATACAGATCAAAGGTGATCTGAATTTAAACAGACAAATATATCATGTAAGTTATAAGTGTTACCTCTTCAACCCAGAGAAATGGAACAAGTGAAGTGCGCAGGCTCTGTGTGGGTGGTACTCCAGAAATTGGCCTCATAAAGATGTTAAACTGTGCCCGTTTAGCGCCTTTGATAGGCGTCCCAGTGTTCTAAAAATAACAGAAATCAATATTATTTTCACCTAATTAAACCATCATCCCAAACATTGGAAATACCGAAAAACAAATTATGTAAGTAAGTGAGACACCGCCTGGATTTGTTAAAGTTCAAACTACTACTTTATAGAATCAAAACACGAACTTTCAGAATTCAAAATACCATCCATTTTTTTAACCACCTAAATATAAACATTGTGTTGTTTCATCCTGGAAGAACTCACGTTCACGCGAACTCTTTTTTATAATATTAAAAGACCCTTAAAATTGTTTGATGAACTTCTAAAAAGCCCGCCAACCATGTACCGTTGGAACTAGAAGACAGTCGACCATGACTGTTTTTAATATGAACCAACGCCTTCCAAAGTGAAGCGAGTGAGAAGCGCAGACAGGATTTTGCTTTTTATCTACAGTTTAATAAGAAAGAAAACAAAAATATATGTTATCATAATTCTGGAATTAATACCGTAAAATAGGTGAGCCTTATATGAGTCCAGTCGAATTAACCTCTCGAGTGTCAATTGCCGGCAGCCGTGTAGACCCAATAGATTTTTAAATGTGTGTCGTAATTTTACGACACTCAATGAGTAAAGCTGAAAACCCGAGGGCAGCAGTGTAGCGTCGACTAAGCAAGAGGTTTTGAGAGAGGTCGAGAAGTTCTACTGACAGTTAATACCGCGGTAACTATACAAAGACCCACGAGCCAAATTAAACTGATACTATACCGCCTTGAAACTGCTAAAAAAATAACGACGACAGAGCTTCTGAGAGCGAGTGGAACACCGGTACTTAAAGTCTTCCAGAAGATATTCGATTTCGTCTTACTCGAGAGCACAACGCCGGAAGCATGCAACAGAGGCGTTTTTCTTCAAAAGGGTGATATCATCCGGTAGATGAATTATATACCCATCTCGCTTCTCATGTACATTTACATGCTGTTTTCAAGGGTCAGCAAGAGATAAACCGGTCATAAGCAACTTAAAATGGTCGAATTTTGCATCATAGATACTCGAAATATTCAACAAAAGTGCCAAAACATGGAAAACCAAATTTAATTAAATACTACATAAGGTATTTTTTTCCAATAAATAACATCATTCATTAAATTAAAACAAATTATTTACTATATTTTATCATTCGTTAACAATGAAGTATTGTTCAAAATTTTCATTAGTAATATTATACCTATTTAGAGCCAAAACACTCATAGGCGACGAGGCGCTGGTAGCCAAACTTTAGTTTGGAATATCGGCTAAACGTTGCATGACTTACCTTGCCCTCTACAGGTTGTACTACTTCGAGGAGTGAGTGCAAGAGCTACACGAACTGATCTCACCATCCCCCTTCTACCATCAGTCTTCCAGATGCACTACCTATTATCGTTCGCGAGGGATTTATTCTTTCTTACACTATTTATACTTCTATTATCTATTTAAGCCGGAAGGAGAATTTAAGATCTCAATAAAACGTAACGAAATTATCTACATCTCTGCCAAACAACATCATCATCATCATCATTTCAGCCGAAAAACGTCCACTACTAAACCGTAGCCTCCCCCAAAGATAATCGCCACGCTTGGTAACTTGGCAATTTTTAGAATTTCTGTCTGTTTGTCTGTTTCTATGTTGGATGCTATCGCTAAAACTACACTATTGAATTCGTTGAAATTTGGCGAGAATGTCGGTTACTGTCCAAAGATGGCTCTAGAATACAAATCATTATGCTTTTGTCCATGGGAGGTGAGTTGTATACAGTAAGTCTACAATCTATACTATAATAAAATCGTAGAGAGACAAAAATTGTACAAAGAATATTTTTTGATAAAAATCACGTCCGCGTGCTCCAGGAACGAGACTGATGCCAAAACTGCAGTTTTTAGAATTTCCGTCTGTTTACTGATTAACACTAGACACTAATTTAACATGAAACGCACACATTCACTACATAGAAAATAAACTTTCGTCTCTAGTAGTTTCACTACACAGCATAGTTTGAAAAACAAAAAAAGCTCGCCTCCATATCTATAACGCACTTGTAAAACATAATTTACTTTATCTTATTCAAAGCTGCTAAAACTAACATAAAGCAAATTTAAATTCTACAAAACAAAATAATAATAATCCTACGCAAATATGACTATTTGACACCATCCAAAACTTTATACAACTAAACAAAACTAATGACTATTCAACAATTATATTCATATATAAAAAATTGCACAAACTTACTCACTCATATATTAATTTCACGTCGCGCTAACCATCTTGTATTACCAGGTATTACAACTAACTACGATAAAAATACCCTAATATATGCTGTATCGCAACTATATACCACACTTCCAAAATATGTCAAAGAAAAGAACTTCGCTTTTAAAAAAGCTATCTGCTTACAGTTTTAACAATTCATTATTTCTTTGAAAATCGCTTATAACTTGGGCCAGCCACCATTACTATGCAGCGAAGTTGTATCTTCTGAAGCTGTGACAAACATTGGTGACTTGAATAATGGATATTTTTGTCATGTAAGTGACAATTGTCTTAATGGGAAATAAAGATCTTTAAACCGAACGAGCTAACCAGGCCTTCAGAGAATTTTGATCTATACATCTATACAAATAAATAAAATTGAAGTGTCTGTTTGTAATGTCAAAATAACAGCTTTTTACTAAATGCATATGAAAGTATATACGGTACATATAACAAAAAAACAATTTTTTGTCTGTCTGTATGTCTGTTTGTTCCGGGTAATCTCCGAAACGGCAGGACCGATTTTGACGGGACTTTCACTGGCAGATAGCTGATGTTATAAGAAATAACTTAGACTACTTTTATTCAAGAAAAATACATAGGGTTCAGCGCAAAAAAAAAACCCTTGAAATCCAATACATATATGTTCTATGTCAGGTGTCTATGTCGAAGTACTCTAAATTTCTTTAAAATTAAACGCGGGTGAAACCGCGGGTCCCAGCTAGTCTAGAATATAATAGGATCCGAGGCCTCTAAGCTTCACTATAAAATACAGCACTCGGATTCCGATAGATGAGAGACTATCGTAGAACATGGTAACTAATGTCTATGGGATTAGGAAAATTCACCCATAACGTTGGGTGAGTTTTCTATTGTTGTTATTTTAACCAATAATATTTGCCATCCCTACTGTATGTGCCATGTGTTTATTACTTCCCACTGGTAACTAAGAACCTAATATTTATTCGATATTATCCATATGCAACGTGGAATAGATAGTCGTCTATCCAGCGAGACCCACCAAGTACGCAAGCATGCCAGAAATTCATCCAAATATTTTAGATGCATTTCATATGTACCCAATGCAATATTTAATAACAAATACCTGTTGCTTTGTTTTGTTATTTTGTTACCTACTAGTAATATTATTTATAAAATGTAAACTGAAACAGCCGTGGATAAAGGTCATGATGGTAATTGTACGCTTTGGCATCGCCATCGCGCCACGCGATACGGTAATTTTCTGCTTACTACTGAGTACTAGATAGCTCTGGGCCCCTATGGCAATGGACCTATGACTGCATTATTAATGTGCTGTAATGAATGGATATGTGGATCGTTCTTATTAGGCCATGGACACGGCCTGGGCTTGAATATTGCAGTCGGTACAATAAAATGACTAGCACACCGTCAGACGATATCGATCCGACAGTTGAGCGGCAGATATCAATGTCGCATCGTTTGGGTGCATGTCATATAACGTTGATCACATTCGACTCCCGGCTATTTTCACGTTGTACACCTCTACAATTTTATTTTATTACTAGCTTTTGCCCGCACGCGTGGATTTAAGAAATGTACATCTTGTTATTGAAAACATGCAATAATGACCTGAGCTTTTATTAGGAACGTGTAATAAATAGGTGTAGCTGTAGAGGGATCATGATATATTTCCGAATGACAGGACCCATAGGCCTGCCCTATATTGCATCCAGTCCAGCCAGCCGAGTGCTAAACCATGCGCTCTTGTCTTTTGTTTCGAAACGCCCCCGCATGGCACTGGGTGTCGTCATCAATAACTTTCACAAAATGCAGTTTACCCTTTTTTTTGAGAGATCGAGCAAGCCTTTTCATCTAAGAAGCCTAAACCCCCAGCTTCGAAAGATGTTCGTCCTCTTTCTAGGAGGCATGTGTAATTCCTTTTTAACTTTGGAATGGTTATCAATAACAACCAAAGAAAATGAATCGACACAGGTAATAAATAATTCAGGTATAATTAAAATATCGTAGATTAGGTTTAGTAAGTTCTTTGTAAACGCTTAGGACAGTCAGAGTTCCAACCAAAGTGCAAATACAAAGTTAACAAAGTTAACGACTTTGGGTGGAGACCGCGACAATCGACATCGGTAGCGGTACCTTTTGGCGCAGATTAGGCGGAGATCTGCGCGCGGGTACTCGAACATGTTCTCGACCGCAAAGCAAATTGAAAAAATACTACATTTAATCTGAGCTGACCCTTAAAATCACTTTTTGCCAATGAAACTATACCGTGATCTAATTCAACAGTAACTCGACTCGTAACTCGTATTTAAATGAGATAACTTTAATCATTAAAAACTAAGTAACCCAGACACGTCGTAGTAAATGGAATATATTATCCTTTATTTATGAATAACAACACAAATATTTTATCATGCTTTTTGGCTTAGGGGATACAACAGTTACGAAAATGAACAATGAGTCGTTCAAAAGAACTTTTGGAACCGAAGTCAATAGTTTTTCACTAATAAATAGATAAAACACGTCTCATCATATCAGCCACAGGATGACCACTGCTGAACAAAGGCCTCCCCCTTAGATTTCCACAACGAGCGGTCACATGCCGCTCTCATCCAACGACTCCCAGCGACCTTCACTAGGTCGTCTGCCCACCTCGTTGGAGGTCGTACCACGCTGCGTTTTACGGTTCGCGGTCTCCATTCGAGAACCTTTGTGCCCCAACGGCCATCAGTTCTACGAGCAATGTGCCCCGCCCATTGCCACTTCAGCACCGTTCTTTCACTTGCCAACACTCCTCAACAAACAAATATTTTACTAAAACTACGTCTGTTTCATGATGACAATTTATGCGAAATACAAATGAAAACTTTTAACTTAGCCTTAAAGAAAGAACTGCTAGCGACATCTGATGCTGCTTGATATTATTATAATTGCCTTGAACCCGTGACGCTGTGACTTATATACAATTAATAAAATATCAACTACAGACCAGACAGAATATGTAATTAAAAATTTCTATTCGAGATATTCCAAATAGTAAGATTTCGGGGTAGGTTTGATCCCGAGAACAAAACAAAGACAACCCGCGTGTCAGTTTAGCAGGCTACGTAACCAATTGCGCAAGCTGACGAAATAAGCGTTCTTATTCTTAAAATCTGTCGTTAAACTCACTTGAGATATAGCGTGATGGTAATGGTTTTTTTAAATATTTGTAAGTATGTACTGATTACGTATGTGGTCACTTATGTGAATTTTTCATAACATACGCTGTGAAACAAAACTTGAGAGATATTGTTATACTACTCACCTCCGTACGAAAGCGTGATTATTTGTATCCCGACTTGAACTGTAATGGACATTTTTGCCAAATTTCAGCAAATTCTATAGTGTGGTTTTAGCGTTCTCATCCAAGATAGAAACAGACAACAGACAGAAATTTAAAAGTTGCAGTTTCGGTATCAGTTTCGTACGTGAAAAACGCGGCAGCGATTTTAAAAATAATATTCAATGTTCTGTTTTTCTCTCTCTGCGATTTTATAGACTTAAATCGTCACTCAGTCATAGGTCTGTACTTGAGCAGAGATTTGAACTGTAATCACGTGAGTGTAGTCCGGATAGCGCTTGAGCACAGTTTTTAATGTATGTTGTTTCTTAGGCATTGATTTTTAGTTATATTGTTGTTACACACACCTATAACTGAGTGACGATTTAAAATAAAGCCACGACTCAGTTGAACTACGTTCAATAAATCTATGCTTGAGGGACGTTTTAAAATTAATGCTCAACTCAAAACTAGTTTTAAACTGAGATCAATGCTTGAGTTTCGTTCTGTAATACGGACCTAAGTAAGCTAATCACTGCCATTCATTATGTACTTTTACATATTCAAAACATACAATAATAGTGAACATAGATACAGTTATTCCGTTTGTTCTACCTCCTAGGAAGTCAATAGCAAATCCAATATTGTTAGCTCAAAATGCCGCCAAGTGGAATGCATCGTCCGGATTAATTGGTTCCGCAGGAGTGCAGGTGACAGCACACAACGCGTGATGAAAGGTGAGCTATGGTCTGAGGGGAGACCTCACACTGTAGGTCTGCTCCATCTGTTAACCTCTACTTGGGGAGGCTATCTTTGCTTCGGGCGGCTTAGTTCCATAGTCGATTTTCGGCCGAAATTAATAATCAATCTAACCAAAATCATTAGATTTAAGATTTTGAACTTGCTCTGTTTTTATGTTAGGATCACAATTAATACAAAAACAGACAACTCCTCAATCCCAAATCCAAAAATTTTGGATTGCATTGAATATCTAATAATATTTCGGCCGTTAAAAATTTTCAGGGCTGCCACGGTAGCTCCTGACCCTGTGAAAGCCCGTTAATGGAACAAGCAAGGTAGGCGGTTCAGATGTTTCTCCCCAGAGATTGCAACAAGCTTTAGGAAGCACCAATATTAAATCGTGCCACACTTATACTGTGGTGTGAGTGATTTTACATAGGCTGCACTAAAAGTATCGGGAATGGAATATTTCCACTGTTCCTGTCATATTAAAATCTTTTTAATTGAAAACTCCTTGGTTTTACAAATCGAATACCATTTATTTATTTAAAAAAAGATTCACGGTCTTGTCACAAGGTTTTGTCAAACTTGTTTAGTCGTTGAGAAAATGGAATTGACTCGAGAAGATTCAAGAGCGATGATTTATTATGACTTTCGAAGTGGTTTAACACAAAAACAGTGTGTTGACCGGATGATTTCTGCATTTGGTGATGAAGCCCCATCCAAAACCACAATTTATCGCTGGTTTGCTGAATTTCAACGTGGACGTGTCAAGCTCAGTGATGATCCTCGTCAAGGTCGTCCAAAAACTGCATTCACCCAAGAAAACGTTGATGCTGTGCGTAAGCTGATTAAGGAAGATCGACATGTGACATACCGCGAAATTCAGGCAACTTTAGACATTGGCATGAGTCAAATACAAATAATCTTGCATGAACAATTAGGTGTAAAAAAGTTGTTTTCCCGATGGATACCGCATTTGCTATGTGAAGAGCAAAAAGCGGCTCGCGTTACTTGGTGCATCAGAACTCTCGAAAGATTCCACGCAGGATTCTCAAATGCTGTATACAACATCGTATCAGGTGACGAATCCTAGATATATGCGTACGAACCCGAAACAAAAAACCAGTCACGAGTTTGGGTGTTCGAAAATGAGTTAAAGCCAACAAAAATTGTTCGTTCACGGAGTGTTGCAAAAAAAATGGTGGCCACGTTTGTCTCCAAAACCGGCCATGTTACGACTATTCCTTTTGAGGGACAAAGAACGGTTAATGCAGAATGGTATGCTAGCATTTGTTTGCCACAGGTCGTTTCTGAACTCCGTAGAGAGAACTGCAACCGCCGCATCATCCTCCATCACGACAATGCGAGTTCTCACACCGCGAACAGAACAAAAGAGTTTTTAGAGCAAGAAAACATAGAATTATTAGACCATCCGCCGTACAGCCCCGACCTAAGCCGTAATGATTTCTATACTTTCCCTAAAATAAAGAATAAATTGCGTGGACAGAGATTTTCATCACCTAAAGAAGCTGTGGACGCCTACAAAACGGCCATTTTGGAGACCCCAACTTCCGAATGGAATGGTTGCTTCAATGATTGGTTCCATCGTATGGAAAAAAGTGTCAAATTTCGCGGAGAATACTTCGAAAAGCAATAAATACATTTTTAAATAGTAATGTTGTGTCACTTCCTTGATTCCCGAAATTTTCAGTGCCGCCCTCGTACCATTTGACGCACTGTAATAACTATACAAATAATAAAATTGAAGTGTCTGTTTGTAATGTCAAAATAACAGCTTTTTACTAAATGTAAAGTAAAGTATACACGGTACATGTAACAAAACATCAATTTTTAAATTCTTTGTCTGTCTGTCTGTTTGTTACGGGTAATGTCCGAAACGGCTGGACCGATTTTGACTGGCAGATGGCTGATGTTGTAAGGAATAACTTAGGCTTCTTTTATTTTAGAAAAATAATTAGGGATCCACGCAAAAAAATAAAGCCATTGAAATCCAATATATATTCTATGTCAAGTGTCTATGTCGAAGTACTCTAAATGTCTTTTAAATTCAACGTGGGTCCCAGCTAGTATTACATATAACTGCTTTGGGTGATATGTGCCGGCTAAGAATTGCACTAACACATCTCATCCTGTGGGTATCCTAAAATTGATTAGCTGGAGGATGGACAACAGCGTCCATCGAGTACATTTACAAATTAACTGTAATCGCCAGCCCACCTGCTAAGCGTGGTGATTATGGCAAAACCGCCTAATGAGCACACAACACAAACCCAAACCGTTAGTTGTGGCGATCTTTCGGAGAGGCCTATGTCTGTCTTTTCAGTTGAAATGATGATGATGATAATTGGGTGAGAGTCAGTACTAACCATTCACTATGCGTTTAATAGACGTTTACTTCAAAGCTATATCGACTTTGTTTAATGAATACAGGTAGGTATCTTGTTTCCCTATTTGTCGTATGTTATCCTTAGCATACAATTTTTGAGTGACAAGTATACCGATGAGTGTAACTAACGATATTATCATATATATTTTTTTTAAACTTTGCCTCACACTAGGATTTCTCCTGTGTCGTGGGTGCGTTTACAGACATGAATTCCACACACAATACACCCAGACCCGGAACAACTACCTTGTTCCGTGCGGGAATCGAACCCACGACCCGGAGTGCAGCAGTCGACTGTATCAACCACTGCACCAACCGTGCCGTCTTACGTTACTTACTATTACGATTCGTTTGTTAAACACTGTTCACATGCACACTGTAAATTATGCTGGATCGAATTCATCATTTCGGCCGAATAAACTCCACTGCTGGCCACAGGCCTCCCTCAAAGATCACCACAACGACCGACATCGGTGTGTTGTGTGCTCATTGGGGGGTCTTGCCATAATCACCACGCTTGGCAGGCGGGTTGGCAATCGCAGTTGAGTAGTTAATGTATTCGAAGGACTTTTACGATACCCACGGGATGAGATGGGTTGGTGCTATTCGTAGCCGGCGTCACACGGCATTGGATCGAAATAAAAATCATAAATTTATTTATAGTATTTTGTTATTTCAATTCACATTGTCACAGGTCGTCGCTGAAAACGCTATTGGTTTTATTTCTTTTATTAGTGCCCATTTCTTTGCACACGAGGGACACGCATCCACTAATTTAGTTTTTAATTAGATCACAATTATTTTCCTTTACGCTCACTGCTTTATTCCTTTTATTTGAAGTTCTGCTGCAGGACAGCCAACTTTTAGGAGAAAATGTGACTGTGCGTCATAATAAATCTGGATTTTAAAATTCAATGTGCCAATTATAAGAAAAAAAACGTTTATATTGTTGGTTTTATTTTATGTTTTCTTTTGTTAATTTATTGTTTTTCAATTATTAGGGTTCCGAAAACCTGAATTAAAAAACGGCGGAACCGTTATAGGGTCCCTCGTATGTCTATTTGTCTGTCTGTCACAGCCAATTTGCTACGAATTTAATGAACTGATTAAGTTAAAATTTGGTACACATATGAATATCTGCGAACCAAACACGGTCGCGTACCGTAAAAATATTTTGTGTACAACGGGGTCACTTTTGACTCTACTTAGAAAATTTCTGAGTAAAGTTATGCAAACTGTACCGTGTAACATATGAAATGGAAGTGCTTGGCAGGGCGGTTGTTACCCCGGCACCGTCTCCTCCTTCGTCGAGCGGGATCGGACCTCTCTCGATCCCGCTCTGCGGTCTCCTTCTGGAGTATGACGCTCTGACAGAAGGAGACCACTGCATTCCAGTTTTAGTTATCTGCCAATATAACTGATGCTACTTCCGGCAGAGAGAGATCTTGCCCGATCCGATCAACCAGGATCCACCGCTCGGCAGCCACGCAGGGCACGCCTCGAGCATTTGCTGTGCGATATCCTGGTCGCTATCACAATAGTGGCATTGTGCCGGGATAAATGATTGGGTCAAGATAGAATTCAACGATAGACAATATATTCGGCAATTTCGGAACCCACGCGAGTTCAACTCACATTTATCCGTTTTTTTACTATATATACCTACTTCTTTACTATCTATTATTGTTGTACCGTTGGTGAAGAGAACAAATTAATCTGTTTTCTTTGTATGTAAATTAATGGTAGAGCTGAAAATAAATACATAATATAATTCTACTAGCTGCTGCGCGCGGTTTCACCCGCGTAGATCCGGATAAAAAGTAAAATAGAATATAACTTATTTGTACACCAAAATAATATGAAGGATTATTAACAAGTAGCCTATGTGTTAATCCAGGGTATAAGCTATCTATATACCAAATTTCATCCAAATTGGTTTGAACGTGAAAGAGTAAAAAACATCCACACATACATCCATAAAAACTGTCGCATTTATAATATTAGTGGGATTCGCGCTGTAAGGATTATCGTTATTCGTTGTGTGTATGTAGGCAGCTTTGCACTCCCTCTGAACGACCGGCGGTATCCCTGCGACTGCCCAATCCAATGACGTTAATGCTATTTCCTGCAGTCCTCTTAATAACTGTCGTTCCATTTCGCTGCCAACATTTGCTATTGAAATACAGAGGAATCGTCTGTTTTGTACTCTGAGACCTATTTGATACTGCCGTTTTTTTAAATAGCTAATAATAGTTAGGTGTCAGTGGCATTACTGGGAAGTTTCACTTACATTCTAAATATACGACGGCACGGTTGGTGCAGTGGCTGATACAGTCGACTGCTGCGCTCCGGGTCGTGGGTTCGATTCCCGCACGGAACAAATATTTGTATGATCTACAGGTAGTTGTTCCGGGTCTGGGTGTATGTATGTGGAATTTCATGTCTGTAAACGAACCCACGACACAGGAGAAATCCTAGTGTGGGGCAACGTTTTTAATAAAAATAAAATACTACGCAGTACTTTATCCTGCTTATGTCGGTATATTGCCGATGAAGCAATAAATATAATTGAAACGATATAATGTATGTAGATATAATTGACACAGTTCACAGATATAGCTCACATGCACAAACACCCAGACCCGAAACAAGTATCTGTAGATCATACAAATATTTGTTTCGTGTGAGATTCGAACCCACTACACGTAGTGCATAAAGCCAATTGCTTAGCTTAACATCATTTGTATGTAACACTCCCACTATATAAGATATAAAAGGAAACGGTTGTTATATTGTAATTACCTATTCATAATTTTACGTCTAAGGTCCGTATTACAGAACTAAACTCAAGCATTGATCTCAGTTTAAAACTAGTTTTGAGTTGAGCATTAATTTTAAAACGTCCCTCAAGCATAGATTTATTGAACGTAGTTCAACTGAGTCGTGGCTTTATTTTAAATCGTCACTCAGTTATAGGTGTGTACTTGAGCAGAGATTGGAACTGTGATTACGTGAGTGTGGTCCGAATAACGCTTGAGCACAGTTTTTAATGTATGTTGTTTCTTGCGCATTGATTTTTGGTTATTTGGTTTTGATGGAATACAAGCTAAGATGTTTTTATAAGTGTCTCTGCAATGATATTATATATTAATGTATCTGTAAAATGTCATTGAATGGAAGTATATATTTATCACAAATTGGATATTTTTGGAGAAGTTGACTATTACAATAATTTATTTAACAATCATTCGAAAAGAAGTTTGGTCTTTAATGTTCCTCTCAGATGTATATGAGATGTACAGGACTTATGTAATTGTATTCTTTTTAAAAGAGGTAGTTTCATATTTCCCCAATATGTGGTGAAAAACGTAATACTTTATTTTCTTTAACTTTCTGGAGGTGCCAACACGATTTCGCTACAGGTTATTATGTTATTATGTACATCAAATTAATAAAACGATATTTATTTATCAACATAACATCTGTTTCACTTTTCAATGACAATAGGCGCCAACACCAATACACGTACCTTTTAGTTTATACTTCAACAACATTCATCTTGTTAAAGTATATATAAAAATTTAAGTAGGTAACTAGTATGTAAAATAACTCTTTTAAAATGAACCTTGTATGTCTTTACATACAAGGTTCATTTTAAAAGAGTTATTTATCAAAAACAGGCTGATGCATAGACAATGAGTAATATGTGCTTGAGGCGTGATTTGAATCTCGTCTCAACTGAGTTTAGATTGATTACCGTTCTGGAATATGACCGATACTCAAGCACAGATTCTATACATAAACAGTGATCAGGTGATTAAAGACCAAACTGGACTTGAGGATCGCTCTGTAATATGGACCTAAGACGTGTACACACAGGGACACTACTACGTAAATACGTGTACACTCACAGAAGAGTTTAATAAGAGTCGGAATCTAACTTTTCGCGCGTCATATGACACTATACAAAGCTAAGTCGAGGTAGCGACGAGACAAATTTCCGGGGGTGTTTGAATACAACCTCATTTGAGCACGGCTGGGGTGGGTGCATGTCGCGTCGTCTACCAAACACGCACAGATAATAAACACGAGCCCCGAACTCGACGATTTTCACGGTCAAGGTAAAACAGACATTGTTTGTTTTGAGGCTGGATTATTTTCTTTCTTTTTTAGATACTAGGGTGCCGGTTCGTTTTATTAGGTACGCTAATATCATTTTATTTACTTACATACAACCTCTGTATAAAGTTGACCTCGTAACGCTAAAAACATGAGAAGAAGAAATAATATATAGATATTTACGTACCGGTTCTATGTCCATGAAAATTTTATGGTTTTCCTCATCTGGCCGCATACCAATAACACCATCTCTGTACCTTGTATCTGCATATAAAAAGTGCGGGTATGACATGACGAGGAAAGCGCCTGAAACAACCAAAGGAACATTAAAGGTAAAAAATAGTTTTGAGACTTCCGTGTATCATAATTATTCAATTAAACCATAAAATAAACTGCTTTTGTAGAATATGGGTACACCATTCAATTTAACTTATTACTTTTACGCTCAAAGCATTTATGGAATAAATTACAAAAAATAACTTTCTGTTGAATACATACACGTTATATATTTCTTTACTTTGTTGGAAAATAACAAAAGAAAATTAAACTGAAGGAAAATCCTTTGATGGTGGCTGTTAGAGCTTGCAACATTATTCCTAAATGCTTTTAACTTCGTATAATAATAGTAAATGGACAGAGAAATCAGTTCCTTTTATAGTAAAAGGTGCTTTATAAATATCTGCCGACTGACATATTATAGACGTCGCTTGCGCCGCGCGCCGGTAGCTTTATCTATACAAATAAATAAAATTGAAGTGTCTGTTTGTAATGTCAAAATAACAGCTTTTTACTAAATGCATATGAAAGTATATACGGAACATATAACAAAAAATGCATTTTAATTGTTTTGTCTGTCTGTTTGTTCCGGGTAATCTCCGAAACGGCTGGATCGATTTTGACGGGACTGGCAGATAGCTGATGTTATAAGGAATAACTTAGGCTACTTTTATTTTAGAAAAATAATTAGCGTACCGCGCAAAAATATTAAAACCCTTGAAATTCAATATATATATTCTATGTCAAGTGCTTATGTCGAAGTACTCTAAATGAATTTTAAATTTAACGCGGGTGAAACCGCGGGTCCCAGCTAGTCAGTAAACAAGACACCGCTAGGCGCTATTGTCGACATTAATTAACAATATATATACGTAGGTGGGCAGGCCTATCATATTACATACATTATGACCATGAAGGCAAATCATCTATGTTAATCATCCGTTACTATTAATTTCAATGGAAATGTTAATGCATCTGCTACTACGTTGACAGATGGGAAAGGCTGCACCGATAAAAATAGCGAAGTGTATTTATTTTATAATAGTAACTATTTCTCCTGAATCGTACAGGTACCTTTTAAAGACACAAACCTTGCCTAAATACCCAGACCAGATCAGACAAATCAGACAGATCATAAAAATATTTGTAGTGATGAAAGCCAATCGCTTAGTCTTGCACCAACCGTGCCGTCAAAACTATACAATGGTTCTGTTTTGTAAACAAGTTGATCAGCCGTCCGCTGTCGGGTGTTTTTAGTTTAGCATGGATATATCTACCCATCAAGTTCTAATCTAAAGGGAGTCAAATGGTGTTTATTTGAGCATACACTTAACAAATGAGCTTAATTTTAAAGGACATTTCAGACCTTAGAAGACTGCATAATGTGATAAAAATTAAACATATTAACTGCGTCTTTTGCACTTGGCACTAATGTACAGTTTGTTTATTGTCTTTGGATAATCCTCATCGACTTTCCTCGCCTTGGGAGAGGCGGACAGGCATACCAGAATCTTACCGACTAAAACCCCACAGTGTTCCTTCCGTTAGTTAACCTATGGCTGGGGGTCAGGTGTTTGTCGTGTAGGCATTGGGCTACACCCCTGGCAGGTATCGCCCCGTCACTTGGTCTGACGGGCCCCGTCTCTGTGCGACTTGGCCAGCCGCAGATCCGTTCAGAGAGGTGGACGCAAGCAGTAGTAGTAGTTTCGTAAATTCACACGGGAGATCATTGGGAATACGCGGCATAAAGTCAGTGTCCTTTGGCCGATCCAGTTAAAGTCGTGACCTCTAACACATGTCCATGCACATAAGTAATGATCAACTACGTATCGATTTGAACTTGCCGACCATCAGGCAATTCATGAAAAAAAATAGTGCATAATTATAAGATCTTTTTTTCCTTTGAACTAAAGGATGTCACATCAGGAAAGCACGATTTTTTTTTCATAAAACCTATGTATTTTTATAACCTTACTGCAAGTTTATCAATGTATAGCTTTTTCAGTATTTTAGTTCAAAATGAAGTAATTACAGTGCGCTTACTTTTTAAATAAAATATCCGCCAAATGTCCCACGACTGTCGTTGCATACGCGTGTTTTTTTTAACAAAATGCAGATTGACATGTTTTCAGTGAACTCCACACACCGGTAACTCTTTGGTCTCGGCCTTAAGCTCGGGAATTGTATGTGGCTTGCTTAGATCGGTGATTTGACGAAACCGCAGAGAGAACTTTAAAGTCAGACACAAGGCGTTAAATCGCGAGATCTTGCTGGCAAATTAACATCAGCGTGTAGGTGTGTGTAGTGTAGGAGATGACACGGCCTGGAAATCGTCATGGTGCAATAAATCAACGTTTCTCGCGCAGTATGACAGGTTCGCCGTCCTATGTACATTTGTCATCAATCTCGATATCATTAAACGAGGCAACACAAAGTTGGTTATCATACTGTACGGTACTGCGGTAACGAATGCCATTTATGACTCAACATAATTTGTACCATATTAAATAGTGCATTTTAAGATTATTAATGCGTTGTTGCGTAATTTATAATCCATTTCCATAATTTATAATCGCAATTACGCTAGCATCAATGATATTATACCATAGATATGTTACGTCCATATTAAATGGCGCGCAAAATACAGCCTCGCTTGCACAACCATGTCGTGAGAAAGAAGATACAAAAATAACAAGAGTAAAAGAGATAGCTATCTAGGCGACCCGACTGCGAGGTGCTACAATTGGGGGAGTTTGGTTCTTACTTTTGGCTCGCATGGTAACATATCTACTTCTTTTTAATATATAATATCATTGGCTAGCATAGAATGCGTTATTCTTCGCAGCGACAGAGTACAAATACCAAAGATCCCGCCAATTAAAAGGAAAAAAAAGTGGCCAGTATTAAAATGTGCGTTCCCGATGGTACTGTTATATAATATACTCGTGAAAAAAATGATTTAATTGTCGACGTACATAATAGCGTTTTATTTTATTTACCTAAGAGCAATCTTATGGCCATCCCTAGTACTCGTTTCTTTTTTATTGTGTTATTTTGATTTAGTTTAGATTTTCGTTTTATTGTCTTGTTATAATTTTTCATAATATTGCACAAGGTGCTTTTCATTTCAAAAGGATATTCGAGAGATTTATTTGCTTTTTAACGAATATTCTTACAGTCTTAATTTCGTTTTTCGTATCACACACATTGCTCGTAGAACTGATGGCAGTTGGCGTAAAATGGTTACTCAAGTGGAGACTGCGCACCGGAAAGCGTAGTGTGGGACCACCTCCGGCGAGATGGCCAGACGACCTGGTGAAAGTCGCAGGGCGTCGGTAGATGTGGGCGGCATGTAACCGCTCGTTGTGAAAAATCTATGGGGAGGCCTTTGTTCAGCAGTGGCCGTCCTGTGGCTGATATGATGATGATGATGGTGAACACACACATTCTATAGGATGCTACAATAATCTCAGTCTGGAGGCTTTATGACCGTAGTATGATGATATAAGGATACAGGTTAAGTAATACCAACCCGTGAAGAACTCCTTCATTCCTACTCCTACATATACGTTGAATAATTCCTACTCTAAGCTAAAGAGCACATTGTATAATGTTTCTAGAATATTCGTAACATCAAAGTAAACAAGCGTCTTCTATCTTATACTCTATCTCCGCTTAGCTAATCTTGTAAATTGCGATCCAAAGGGATGTGCTAAACCTCACTCTCGTGCAAGGATGTCATCAACACGAAACAACCAAGGTCTTATGTGTCGCACAATATGCAAATAGTCACTTATTTCGTGTAGTGAGTTTACTAAACAAAAGCTTTAAGATGGAATTTCTCGACGCTTTCCTATCCTCAGGACCTCAGGCGAAAATGTTGTTACACGTTTATACTACACATATGACGAAGTGTAGGCGGGTAATGCAGCCACGACACCTATCAGTCACAGTGCCTGGCTATACAGCAGTGTGACTAGAATTTTCATGAATCGCTGTGTTACGGCAAAGCTATGAAAATGTTATGTGATGACTGAAGTATAATTATTTTGTCGCTTCTATAACAGCAACTATTGTTACAAAATATATCATCATCCAAAGGACGGTCACTGCTGAACAAGGGCCTCCCCATAGGTTTCCAAAATTGTGTTGTAATTTCGTTGGGAATTAGCCAGTACTCACTACGTTAGGAGACTTAGGTTACAGAAGGTTACAGAAGGTTAGCTGCTGCACATCCCTCTGGTTTCTGGAGTCCCATAGTCATCTTTTACGATATCCATGGGAGAAGATGGCTTAGTGCTTTATTCTTAATCCGTACACCATACGGAAATAAGGAAAACGTTCATTTGTCATTTGTTAAAATAAATGTAACTTATTTTTAGGATATTCACAACTTGAACACTTATGTAGATGATCTTATACACATAAAAACTAAATATATATACACTATTTATGATTACACTAAACATAAAAAAATAAAATAACTATGTATATATAATATATATAAAAGAATAATATGTACTTAGGCGTCAAAGAATACCTCCTCATCGCTGTCAGCTGATAATGTTCCTAGAAGGCTGGCAGCATTGCCACGTTGAATGGCAATGCTTATTCTTTGGCCAAAGAAAATGCCAGCCCTCTGATCACGCGAAGTGTCGACCAACCGTCTAGCTATATCTTTGAAAAGCTGACGAGCACTCGGATCCCATGACCCAAGCGTTTCGACCCCAAACGGCTCAAAACAATAATTGCCAATAAGGTATTTGCGCCGTTTGAGGTCTTCAGCTGCAGAAGCGGCAGTGCCAACACAGCTTGCCGTGCTTGGAAGATGGGATGGAGCAAGGGTGTCGAAACAAGTTGCATCCCACACCAGAGGCGTACCCATCTTCCATGGCAGTAACGACATACCGTCCGGTCTTTTACCATCGTTACGTGCCAAGCCATTGGGTTCCAAAACAGCTGGCACTGACAAAAGCACGACGAATAATGTCGTAAATATTGGCATGCCGTGTTATGCGACCTGCACTTTTAATGCAAGACAAGCCATGGTGTACGAGGGCTGTCGACAGCTTCACCGCAGTGACACCGATGAGGAGCAATAAAAGGAATTTTTAGGTAATTTAATATTGAATAGTATATAACTATACATAGCAACAGTAAATAGGCGGACTTAATTCTTTAGGACTTCTCTACAGTATTACATATACTGGTAAATAGTCTGTAATTGGTTAAAAATCACATGTGATTACCTATGTGATTTTTATTATCCGAATTAGAAAATTCATTTATACGAGATTTGGCGACTGTATTAGTATATAGCTTTGGCAAATACCCCCCATAATAACTACAGAACTGTGGACATCTATGGGGGCTTTTGTTCAGCAGTGGATGCATAAGTGGCTAAAATGATGATGAGTATAGACTGAAACAAAGATATTAATTTGCAACAATGACAGTTTTATGGTTATACGTTTTAGATCGATCGCGATTTTCACTCACCACTCACTTCATTATTAAGACTATGATTTATGGACTTTCACGTATACATAAATCAAAACAATATTTTGACTAACCTCGAGGTGGCCAAGTTACATTGACCGTGGTCACGAGTATTCTCGTCCCGAAATCATAGTCTAATATGAGTTTGTGCATAATGCTGAACAAAAACCGCCCCTAATGATTTCCACAATTATGTCTTTATTTTGGTGGGAATTTGGCAGCAGCGTCCCTTGTGGAATAACTACAAGCGTAGTGAGTACTGGCAAAAACCGCCAAAATGACTTTTTATATTCGGCAAACTAGTTGAAAATCTTGTATTAAATCGACAACTAGCTAACTATGAATTTTAATAAATATTCATGAGTTTTGCAAATATTAAAATAACATTACATCAACATCATCACAAATTACGGGTTAATTTTTTTTGTTCAGGTAATAGTGTTTTACATACATACATAATCAGCCCATTATTGACCCACTGCTGGGCACGGGCATTTTCCCACGGTGAGAAAGTTTAGGCCTTAGTCGACCACGCTGGCCTTGGTGTAGCTTGGCGGACTACACACACCATTGAGAACTTTTTTTATGCTCTCTCAGGTTTGCTGGTTTCCTACGATGTTTTCCTTCACCCTTAACTCAATGCTGTTTTGGATGATGTGGACCATAGCATAGTGCAGCAACATTACAAGTGCCAACAAACAAAAATTGACATGCTTAAACTTTTATGAACACACTATTCTACTGATAAGAAAATAACATAAAGACGCAAATTCCCCTGTCCAAAAAATACATCTAGATGCAAATTACGATGATTTAGGAATCTGCTGCAGGAAAAACTAAAATAAAAAAATTATGAAGTCTACACATCTCGGAGTAATCGGTGTACATACATAAAAAAAACAATACGCACCGGATTGAGAACCTCCTCCTTTTTGAAGTCGGTTAAAAATACGCATCGGCTTGAGAAAAAGGATAAGGCTCCTTTTTGAAGTCGGTTAAAAATTAATTAGAAGCTTGGCTGGATCTTTTGGCTTCACCAGAAATTTTCCGTTTAAGCAGCCACATTTCCAGGAATTATCGGCGAGAGGCCATTCTTAGAAAAAATACATGGCTATGCAAAGCTTTTACTTGGAGCCTAGGGCCATTACACAATTTGGGCGGTTTTTTAATTCTTCAGTAATATTGTTGTCAGTAGTATAGGAGTACCACCCACCTACAGTACAATCCTATGGTGCGGGAGACTCGGTAGATTTCAGATAATGCTGGATCTTTTGACTTCACCAGAAATTATCCGGCTATGCAGCCACATTTCCAGGAATAATTGGCGAGATATATGGCAAATAAACTTTTTAACAAAAAAATACCGCCTTCAAAATTCAATACGATATTAAAACCCCTAAAAAGAAAAAAATAACTTCATTTATGGAAAATACTACTCATATGTTTCTTTTTAGTGTAAATAAATGTAAGAATCGAAACTATGAAGACATCAGCTAGGCAAGAGCAGTCAATTAAACCTGTTTATTGAAGCTGGTTAAAAACTACTCAATCAAATGTAATTAAATTTATATACAAATCTCGGAGTAAACGGTATACATACATAAATAAAAATACGCATCGAATTGAGAACCTCCTCCTTTTTGAAGTCGGTTAAAAATAGATGATTTTGGTTACATCATTCTACATTTTCTTCAATGTAGGAATGAAGATGATTTAAAACTGCCTCAAGAAACCTTATTATAAAACTTTAAGTGGCTACGGTTAACTTAGGAAAGTTTATAGTTGCGAAACTGTATCCGAGTAACATTGAAGTTAGGTACGCAATTAAGTAACAGGTGCAGACTATTTTCATTTCAACCTTTTAAGTATCTTCCATTCCTACTTTATTAATTCAACCGTGCATGCACGGCTGCTTATTTTTCTCCGATATTTCTGGCAGTGTCCGGACCAACTGGCTAATAATACCCCCACCCCGTTACGTAATCGACTTATTGTGGTGTTAAGTACAAGTAAATTCGGAAAGCTCTGTTCATGAGGCCGGCTGGCTCACGCATGGTGATGCTACGGCATTTGAGGTGATCTCAAGCCCAAACTGTAATAGTAAAGGGAGGCGTGGATATATTTATCTTTCTGAAGTCCGTCATCGCCGTCCGTCGGATGCTGTAGGATATCAACGAAAATTAGGAATAGAAAAGATAGCCAACCATGTACAGCACTAGACGGTACAGCAGAATAGGCAAGTACACTAGAAGCAAATTTTTATAATTAAAAGCATCGCCTACAAGGAATAGTGAAATTATAAAAAGATAGAAAAACTACAGGGCCAGAGGGTAAAAATATGAGCGATTTTATTTCCACAGTTTTAGGCCGGCTTTGACGCAGGTGCAAGTGAAAACTTTAAACGAATGCATGATAAGTATCTGGGACCAAGCTACAAATGCGAAATAACTTCAATAGAAAAATTATAAGTTTAATTTTGCTATTTTATTTAATTAGCAGTAGTTTGGGACGGTTCCGTATCAAATACTCGTACCACGCCAGCAATACGCATAGGTAGATTGGGCATGTTACACCCCGCACTACATCCCCATGCATCGGCAGACCGATGCGGCATGATTATGCGGGGACAACGGAGCAATATAAAAAGCCTATATACCTTTGCGAGATTTAATTTATTTTATTTGTTATTATTACGCGGTGTCTTTAACTACAATTGTTTGGTGTGTCTCGGCTTTCGTTTAGCTATACTAACAATAATATTCTATATATTTGACTTCTTCTAGTAAAGCTAGTAAAAAGTGTACTAGTGAGTCAGCATTTTCCTTAAAAATTGTTAAAAGTAAAAATCGGTCTTCTCTACGGATTATTTACAACACTCATAAACAAACTTAAAGCTCCGAAAAATATACCTACATGGTCAATATTGGCCACGAAAAATATTTTCATGACAGCCAGGCGATTCAAGCAGTTAGTTAACCTTTTTATTTCTTCCGGTCACCGGATTCCGACAGTTCGAACAATAGTCACAACACTCTAAATACGTTACGAGCTAAATGTCGAAAATTGGGCATTCAGATATGTAACTGAGTTCAGTTTTAACTACGTTCAGTTGATGTTGGTGAAATACATATTGGAGCTTTGAACTAAGTTTAGCACATAAACTGAGTTTAGCTTGAACTGATCGCGTTTACTTGTAATGGTGAAATCGGCCCTAATTGATTGTATGGACAATCAAGTCGATCCCAAGAGATCAATGTAAATTAATTTCCTGGACCAGCGTAAGTAAGTGCGATATCTTATGTTTCATGATATTGTGCATATTGTGAATATGCGCCGCCAGGGGCGTTCGATCGGTTGACGCGACTGGCTCGGCGGCGCTCACTCGAGAAGTAGTGAGAGCGCCGTTGGTTGCAGTACGCTATCAAACGCGTCGTCGAGGCCATCCCGGTGCTCCTCGGAGCCAGGCTCAAAAAGAGCATCACCGCCCGCCTAACGCAGGTATTCACCGGTCACGAGTCACCGGTCACCGTCAGTTTCGGTGCATACCTGCCTGCGTTTGAAAGGACGCGAGGTTAATGCACGGTGCCACCACAGTGATCGACAAGGATACCGAACAGCAGACCCTCGAACAGTACCCTGTGTGAGCTGCCGGGCATCGGATACTGCTCAGTTTGATCAGATAAGTGCCGGCAGAAGTGTCAGCTATAATTGGCAGCGCAAAAAAAATGCAGTATAGTGGTAATGATGAAATGAAAATAAAAGCGCCATGTTCCAGAAGGAGGCTAGAGCAGGATCGGGAGAACACTGATCCCACTCGGAGAAGGATGACACAGTTCCCGGGCATACCTGGGTAACACCTACCCAGGTAGAATTCCAGCAC
The DNA here is from genome assembly GCA_947459985.1 of Diloba caeruleocephala. NCBI lineage: Eukaryota > Metazoa > Arthropoda > Insecta > Lepidoptera > Noctuidae > Diloba > Diloba caeruleocephala. Next base: position 6,852,856 of record OX381604.1, on the reverse strand, counting down.
GACCCTCCGCTCTCCTCCGGGGCGGAGGAAGTACATGAAGTATTTTCACCGGGTTGCTAGAGCAAATCAATTAACGCGCGTGCGTGCGTGTGTATAAAATGTCGATTCTCAAGTCTTTGTACGTACGTATAAATAACGTTTCATGCAGTGCAGCGCTCGGCGTACGTCCTGTGCGTTCTTTATTGCACTGATTGAGCCCCAATCGATGTTCAGAATGTGAGCGGAAGCTTCCAATTTTCGACAGCATCCGAGAAGCTCTGTGCCGAGTACAATGTCACCTATTTGTCAGTTTGAAGAATGTTCAAGAAGTTTGAAATTTAGTTCTGCATTATATCTTCAAGGTCGCAGTCAATTTACATCTGAACATTAATTAATATAGTGTGGCAAAGCTTATTCTTTAGTCAAGGGCTGTCTGAAAATATCAGAGCAAAATGTAGTTGATAGAGAAATTGATGTTTGTTTATTGCAACTTAAAAGGTTTATTTGCGAAGACATTTTTTGCCCTTAGTCTGTTTATTTGTATTTAGCGAAGTAGCGACAATAATGAGGCATTTCGGCGAAGATATATGAAAGAACAAATTACTACCCTTACATCACATGTTTAATATTACCAGTGGTCGCCCAGAGGTGGCCGAAAATGTAACGTTATTCATTAAATTTTTAAGTTTGATTTATAGCATTTGGATTTATAACACACTAGCTGGGACCCGCGGTTTCACACGCGTTTAATTTAAAAAGAATTTAGAGTACTTCGACATAGACACTTGACATAGAATATATATATTGGATTTCAAGTGTTTTCTTTTTTGCGCGGAACCCTAATTATTTTTCTAAAATTAAAGTTATTCCTTAGAACATCAGATATCTGCCAGTGAAAGTCCCGTCAAAATCGGTCCAGCCGTTTCGGAGATTACCCGGAACAAACAGACAGACAGACAAAAAAATTAAAAATTGTTTTTTTGTTATATGTCCCGTATATACTTTCATATGCATTTAGTAAAAAGCTGTTATTTTGACATTACAAACAGACACTTCAATTTTATTTATTTGTATAGATATTATACATATATTTTTTATTTCTGCACTCCTCCTCCATATCAACTTCAAATATGCCACATCTCACACAGATTCTTAAAAAGGGGACAATGAGTATTCATATCAGAGTATTCATTCTTATTCATATACTAATATATATGTATATATATTTATATAATGAACTAGGTACCTACTTTATCACGTCATAAAAGCAAAGACTGATATTGAAATTTTTCATTAAATTACTACGTAAAGCACGTCTCGCAAGCATTCGGAAGCGCCATGCTGCATCACGCGCCTCAGAAACTTAAGGTGAGATTCAGAAACGAGTCTAAGCGTGAACTTAAGCTTGGAAGCTTCTGTCAAAATGCACTACTTACGACTCGGTCGGAACTCGGAAACCCTTCATGAAGTTCCTCCGCCCTGAGGAAGTCCGAAGGGGCATCCCGGACTCCTACCGGCTAAAACCACTGGGGTGGTCATCTTCTGCACCTAAGGGGGTCTCCAGGACCTCGTATGATCACACAAGAGAAATTTCGCCCAACCTACGGAGGGCTTCATTTACATGACGATGATAAACACTGGGACTAAACTCTCGAGTAGGTCAGCGACAGGCCCAATCGTCTGCGACAATTATTCTCCATCATGTTGGTCTTCTAAGCGCCGACAGCCAGGGTTCGACTTATTGCTGTCTAGTCAGCGGTAGTATAGTGAGTGATCTCAAGCGCCTGTATGTACAGTGGGCGGCACTGGTGGCGTCGGCAAGCAAATCACTCTCAATCGGCAAGCTGTATGCTCGCAGGTCATTATTGCATGTTTTCAATAACATGCTGTAGATTTCCAAATTCAACGCGTAGCTCCGGGCAAAAGCTAGTTTAGAATAAATGAACTTACTACAGTGAATGATATTTTTCCGAAGGCAGAATTCGCGTGGCGCGATTTTATAGTCAGTTTGAACCGAGCGGGCGAACTTGCGTGATATCGTGAATTTCAAAAATGCCTGACTTAGCTTACCACCGCGGCTTAACTGTCTAAACCGTAAAATGCCTGTCACATGATAACCCCTTACAAATGCAAATGAGCTCTTTAGGGTCGAAATAGTGTGCAAAAATGGAAAATTAAAATTTATTTTAAAGTAAGAAGATCATTGAGCAATCTATTTCATATTTTGTCAGTATGAAACCCCGGTAATAGTTTGTAAATAAATTTTATGAATCCGTTGCTCTCAGCACAGAACAGTTTATTTCTACGAAATGGTATGAAGATGATAGCATGCATGCAAAGTAGGTACTCGAGGTTTTTAGTTAAACACAGACGTTGTGTTTACTTACTCATTCCATTTGAGAACTTTTACTCTTTGAATGAAATTCATCAGTAATGTTCAATATTTTCCTTAGGAGCTCAGTAAACAGGAAATGTTGTGCATTTATGAAATACTCTAGCCGCTTTGCTTTGATTTAGAGTTACACATACATACAGAACGTGGGGATGCCCCCCGCATCTGAGGAGGCCGTGGCCTCCCTAAAACTGTGGGTTGCAGTTGACCTTAAACCTAGTAGCAATACAATAATCTTCGAAAATCTTGACAAGAAACCTGAGGGCCTCCCCAGATTATATCCTGGATCCATCCACCACTGCTGCTAAGCATGGGCCTCCCAATGATCACTGTAATAAGCGATCATAGAGATAAATTGCCTTAATCACCAAGCTTGGCACGCGAATTGTAGTATGTTGTTATTAGAATACAAGAGAATGCTATTACCCATCCTCTAGATATTAATCCTTAGTCGCTTTGTACAACGCCCACTCGTGGGGAGGGTGCTCTATTATTCTTTGCAGCGAACCACACCGAACCACGGAGCTTGATTGTCTTGCTATACGCGACCACCTGATGTTTCATTGTAAGAAGTTTCCTTCATTAGTTTCTAAGAAATATTGTAAATGTTTTCTTTTGTTTCCTGTTCCTTTTATATACAATACAATTAATAAAATTCATAGAAATAAAAAAATAAAACTTGCACTCATGTAAAAAGTGTTTACGAAATTACTTACTAAGCTTGGGTTATAAAAGCACCGAAAAGATTTTGGAGATTAACGTATGTAATGTTGTGTACGTGATGCAACTAAATTAACCTTCTTACACGCTTATTTAAGACGCACACAATGTATACACTACACAATCAAATATAATATACACATAACGCTTGAGTCATGGGGTCCGAGTGCACGTCTGCTTTTTAAAGATATTGCTATCCGTTTGGTCGACTCTTCGCGTGACCTATTTTGCCTATTTGCCTATTTTTTGGACAAAGAATTAGCATTGCCATTCAACGTGGTAATGCTGCCAGTCTTCTGGGAACGTTACCAGTTGACAGCGATGAGGAGGAGTACTTTGACGCCAAAATGACCCTTTATTATAGTTTTATTTGTATATATATTGTGTTAGTCTACACATAATATGTTCACACTCACGCACTGTCTGCCAATGCATTTTTATTTTCCTCTTAAACTCAAACTTGATATTCGTGACATCGTCACACGGGCCTATCAGAATATCAGCGCTGGAGTATTTTGTTTGCTGTAGCACTAGCTGAGATACTCGTAGATACCAATTTTGGCCTCACGCATTCACAACACGTAATATCATATTTCATTTACTGTATATATAAAATTTTCTTTCTTTCTTTATTTCTTTCTAGTACCTCCTGTATAGTGATTAGTTACGTTGGCCTTAATAAATAATAAAAAAGTAACAAGTACTTACGTAATATGATGTACTAGATAAGGCATTCCATGTAATAAAGACAGATAATTAAATTTTATTTGACAAAAAATGTTTTAAGGTGCAGGTGGCCACCGTAGTATGCATATACTACTAATATTTGCGGTAATTCAAACAGGTATTTCTACTTATTTAAAAATAAGTGACAGTAAAGAATTATACTAGAGTAGATCCACACTAATATATAAGTGCCTAATTTTATCAATACGCACTAATAAAACTGTAACGACACTGATTTAAATACGAATTAAAGCAGTTTAATTATGTGCTTTGATTTTAGAACTTTGTCGGTGACATGAGTGATGTTACCGACAAAGCGTTAGTTATGATCTGTTTGCTCATTTCACAGAGAATACAGGTTTCGATAGAATGCTTTTCCGAGAAGTTAAGTCTCTCAGCCAATGTTTGCGGTTACATCTGTTATTCGCTATGTAAATGGCAAAGTATAATATATTTCATTACCGAATTTAGCAACGTGTGACCTTGCCCAGATCAAGTTTTTTTAAATTTAATCTGGTGACGGACTGAGCAAGTCGTATGCCAGGTGGTAAGCGTCGTGCCTGCTCATAACAACCACAATGCGCTCGTCACCTCGAGGCATTCGTTATTTAGTCTCTTATGTCCAGTAACTTCACTAGTTAAAGTGCCTTTCAAACCGAAACACAGTGATGTTAGAACCACTTTAAATACTAGGTACTGCTTGGTGCCGTGAGACGCTTTGGGGGTTCCTTTACAATCCCCCGGGGTGCGACTGGTTTACAGTTGTGACGAAGTTGTCCTTCATCTTCATTTCAATCAACCTCTTTCATGACTTCATACCTTTTATCTCCATCACTGTCCACCTCATGATTAATTCTTTATCCAAATCAAAATTTCGAACATAATAGAACATATAGACTATGACGTAGAGTCGCTCATCATATTTTGATAATTATCACATGGGAATCCGTTCTGAACGCTTAACATTAGTGGTTCGACACACAGCTATCGCTTTGACAAATAGTCTCCTGCAATATTGCTTATTGTGATAATAAGTGTTAATTGAAGTTGTGAATAACAATATACCTATACAACAATATAATATGTGATACGTTTCATTGAATCACAATAACTGAACTCTGTTACTCGCTGCCGAGGAGAGAGCCTCCCAGTTGAGCTAACCGGGAAGGAAACATGGAGGGTGGCACTGTGCGACACAGTCACCCTCTCCGAGATGTGCCTATAGGCGTGGCTCTAGTGTGATCATACGAGGACCTGGAGCCTGCCTTAGGTGTCGAAGATGACCAGTGGTTTTAGCTGGTAGGAGTCCGGCATACCCCTTCGCCCTTCCCCGCGGCGAAGGAAGTTCATGAAGAATTTCCACTGGGCACCAATAACTATATTCATAATCATACATTCTCCTTCAGCGAATTATCAAAATTAAAGAAAATTACCTCATAGATAAAAATGTGTGCCAAAATGCAGATCCAGAAGCGCAAGACTGCAAATACACATGACGTAATTCCATTTTGTTGACATATCGACGGCATTATTTTGAGACATCTATTATTTAATAAAAACAGTTTGTATTATAGTTCTTTTTTACATTCATATTATTGACATTTGTTTTTTGACATTTTTATTACATGATGTTTATTTTTATTATATATTTATACATTACTTTATCATTCTTACTATGGATTATTTTAATTTGTATCATGACAATTTATTATTCTATATCAGTTTAATTGACCTCAACACATTTATTAAGATTTGATACTCTAAGATTTGAAAACCGTGGTTATTCATTTATATCGTTTACTTAACATTCTAATTTTCTGGCGGTTTGGCAGCTGATGATGGCGTTGTGTTTGCACACACGCTACTGGGTTGCTGAGTTTCCCAACCCTACGATATGGTTGAGCTAAGCGATGCTGATGCATGCGTCATGCTCTTGAACGGGTGCCGTTTGTTGGGACTGGTCAGCCGTTAACTGCCATGCCAAATAATAATATATTACAGTAGTATGTTGTATGTTTTTTTAAATTCATTTAACCTACATAATGCTCGTTATATGTTTTACCATAATTTGTATCAATCAACAATTGTAATCTCAATTATTTTAAAAGAGTATCCATGGAGTTTCTTGTCGGCTCTTCTCCATAGATCAACTATTTGGAACAGTGCAACTTAGATTCTGACGCTTCATAAGTGCCAATATAATATAAAAATATTTGAATTTTACTTTGACCTCATGCTGCCATGACAAGTTAATCATACATTTTACTCAATATTACAATCAGGTTTGGTAGTATAGTTTTTTAAAAAGTATAGACAATTTTCCTGCTTCATCATTTCAGCTGAATAAAGTCCACTGCTGCCGACACAGGCCCATCCCAAACCACAATGATATGATTTCCGATACGGACCGATCTGGGAGTGTTGGGTGCGCATTGGGGGATTTTGCCATAACTGTCACGCTTGGCAGGCGGGTTGGCGATCGCAGCTAAGTTGTCTCGAAGGACACTGCTGCCCATCCTCCAGCTCATCACATAGACGCCTTTTACTACACCCACGGAATGAGATGGGTTAGTGCTATTCATCGCACATTCGTCCACACGGCAAATTCTCCAGCATAGTCTTTACATAACCTTATTTCTAGGACAATGTGCTCATAAATATTGGAACATATAATGAATTAAAAAGAGTAACAAATGAAGTTTTCTCCATAGGAAAATCTACATCTTGGAACGCAGCAAGTCTCGACTATTCGTGAGTGCCCGTAAATGGTTTGAATGAGTAAGAATCATTTAATCTTCATTCAACAGGTTTCTAGAGCGTAATTACCTAATTAGTACGTTAGCTGTAGATAACTGAATTAAGTAAGTGCAGTGTTTAATACTTATTATATTTATTTTGGAATTCGAGTCTTTGCTTATGTACATGTCTATAAATAAAATAGTATATTATGATCACAGATGTAACTATTTACATGAACCTATTTAAGACTTAACGTACGAGGCTGCTTATCTATAACATATTTATAAAATAATGGCGAAAGTCCTATTCAAATTCTGGAGTAGGTATGTGTTGTGCATACGATATAAAGGGGTTTTATTTAATCGGGAGACCCTGCTCTAATATACTAAAGGGTTTTTATAGTGAATACATCCTTATGAAATATAATCCCAAATAAACTAAACTTTAAACTAGATGGATGGACAGCAGCGTCCCTTACATGGAACAGTAGCCATACTGCGCTCAACCCTGATGAATATTGGCAAACATCCCTCAAAATGACCGCACAATTGTGGAAATCTGTGAGGGAGGCCTTTGTTCAGCAGTGGACGTATATATAGCTGATAACGATAGTAGAGACTAGACAAATGACAAAACAAAAAATATATTCGATTCATTATCTTTTGCTTTACACATCCCAGCTGGTTTTATGTTTATGCTAATAATATTTAAAACTTTAAAAGGTCATAGTTATAACTCAAAGATGGATAGGTTTTTTATTTTAATTATTTTTGTAATTGCATGGTGTCGTTTTGCCTTTTTCTAGCAGGTGTCCTATATTCTCGGACGCCATATACAGGTTTTAAGTTACAACGCACTGAAAACTTTGGGAAGAGTTTATTAGGTCTAAATAGAAATAGGAAAGCCATTGATCACGAAAATAATAGATTCAAGTTTGTCATTTTTGAGTACACAATGTATCGTAAACATCGCGATTAAAACGCTATGTAATATAATATGATATTAATATGCTCCTGCGAACGATGACCTAATCCGTGAACTGTAGCAAAACTGCAGCCATTTAGTTTTTATTTACATTGCAGTTTTGTGAAAATAAATAGTGCATTGTGTTTTTATTCAAGATAGCATTAGGATAGGTGAAAACAATTATTTTATACTGATCTCATGAATACATGTCCGTGTGGTGTCCGGATTAAGAATATAGCACCACTTCATGTCCGGGACGTGGATGTCGTAAAAGACGACTAAGGGACTCTGAACCAGGAGGATGGGCATCAGCGTCACTTCCGTGGAACAGCAGACATTCAACGCTCCCCTACCCGCCTACCAATCGTAGTGAGTACTGGCAAATTCCCCCCTAAATGACAGTTACATGTCGTAACATGTAACCAGTTGAAGATTGGGGCGCCCTTTATTTAGCAATGAACGTTCTTTGGCTGATATAACGATGATGATGGTACTAAAAACAGTAAAAAAAGTGAAAATGTATGAAAAGATCGTCGCAAAATTCTAATTCTGTGGGTTCCAGGATCAGAATCATGTACTGAATCCATGGTTCGTCATCGTTACGTTGGCACTTAACCCCATTATCGTTGCCGTTGTCCGTACGGAGGCTTGTGAGTAAGTAGTAGATACAAAAAAATACGGTGTGTGAACTTATGTGAAACTTTTTCTTTGGGGATAGGTAAGTAACGAAAAAGTTATAACATGATCGAGGAAAGATACTTAATACGATTAATAAAGGTTTGATTAAAGTACTTATAATTTTAATTTAATTAGGTATATAATTAATAATTAAATTAAAATAATATTGATTTTTATACAGTTAAAAATATATTAAAATATTTATTGTCATATACACGAGTCAAACATATGTTCAAATCAATTACACAGTCAAATAAATATGCACTTTTCATCATCATTCATTTCGGCCAAATAAAGTCCACTGCTGGACACAGGCCTCCCCCAAACATTACCGCATCAACCGATATGGGTGTTTTGTGTGCTGGGGGGTTTTGCCATAATCGCCACCCTTGGCAAACGGGTTGGCGATTGCAGTTGAGTTGTTAATTTACTCGAAGAACGCTGTTGCCCATCCTCCGGCTAATCCCATAGTCGCCTTTTACGACACCCACGGGATGAGATGGGCTAGTGCTATTCGTAACCGGCACCACACGGCAAGCATGCACTTTTAATTATCTTTAATGGCCAAATTTTATACCGTCGGAATTTGGCATTCGCGCGCAGCTTCCAATTATACTCTTATCTTTATCTTTGACGAAAAGCAACTAGTACTTTCGTATGCATTTAGTGAAAAGCTGTTATTTTGATATTACAAACAGACGCTTTTATTTATTTGTATAGATGTCCACCGTTATTACAAAATGTGGGTGTGCAACCCCTTCGCTACATACAGGCGTCATGTTTTATAGAATACTAGCTTTTGCCCGCGGCTTCGCACGCGTGGAATTTGGAAATCTACATCATGGGTCGCGATAAAAAGATGGGGGGTGGGGGTAGGAGGCCGAAAAATACTTTACGACCTATTCTCATACCTTTTTTTTTTATTTTTTTTTATTTTTTTTATTGGTGCCCAGTGGAAATTCATCATGAACTTCCTTCGCCCCGGGGAAGGACGAAGGGGTATGCCGGACTCCTACCGGCTAAAACCACTGGAGCGGTCATCTTCGGCATCTAAGGGAGGCTCCAGGTCCTCGTATGATCACACTAGAGCCACCCACTGGTGCCACGCCTATTGGCACATCTCGGAGAGGGTGACTGTAAAGCGGTCACCCCCCCAGGGGGATTGTAAAGGATCCCCCAAAGCGTCCCACGGCAGCGCGTGACCACATGCGTGCTACCGTCTTCTCTTGGGTCGCTTGGTGTGGGCACGCAGATTCCCCAATCTACGCACCCGCGAACCCAGAGGTCCCCCACCTTATAGCAACGGCAGGGGTTTTCAGGCGTATCGGAATTAGGCGCCAGGGCGGTTGTTACCCCGGCGCCGTCTCCTTCTTCTTCGAGCGGGATCGGCCCTCTCCCGATCCCGCTCTGACCTATTCTCATACCTACCAAACATACCAAAAAAAAACATTAAAATCGGTCGAGCCGTTTCGGAGGAGTGTGACCACAAACACTGTGACACGAGATATTCATATATTAGATAACAGACTGTTGTGTTTTTCCTTTGTCTAATGATTGTATTATCCTTCTACCTGTCTGAACTTAGCAAGCATTACCGGGATGCTATTAATAAACCAGATTAATCAATTTGAATAATGTTGTTTGTGACATCCCTAGTAGAACCGGCTGGACAACGCGTCGTCGATCAATTCACTTTTCACGGATGGCACATCATGAATATTAATATCGATGTTAATTTATTCACCAAACATGTGATCTAAAATCTGTACAACATTAAATTGGTTTATTTTATTGGACTAATTGAATACTGTTGTACCTCCATCATATTATGTAGTTTGACTGTATGTATTGGTTAAGGTTCATATTCGATACGTACCTATTTATTTCATTCACATCGGAATGATGTAGTGGAGTGTCAGTACTTAGTTAGTCCTTCAGTACATTCGCACCACTAGTATAGTTCCGCGTTGAAACTTGTTATTATAAAATGTTAATTACAAAAATAACATGCCACTGATGATGTTATGCATTATTTTTAGAGAATATTATGTCAATAAGAATCTCAATTACATGTTAGTAGATAAATAAGCCGCGTATTTCGTAAAATTAAACGCATGAAATAAAAACAAATCAATTTTTAATATACAATAGTAAATAAGTAAATGCTTTTTGGTCTAATACTATAATAAACATTCGCAAAAGTTCGCAGTTTATATTGACTAAGAGCAATCTCCGCCGCAGTACCTAGCGTGTTATTGTTTCGCAATAGACATGCATTTGCGCAATTGACATTGGAACACAAAGCAGTAATTTTTCCCGCGCAAATATATCCTCTAAAGAAAATAATGTCCGATGATTAGGTATGTTATGACAAACAAAATGGCCTTAAAGCACCTGCTAAAATAAAATCAGGAACAAAGTTCAACTCTAGCTCTCTAATAAATGTAGAATTATTTAAACCTACGTTTTATGCGCGTCACGTTATGTTTGTCTTCTAATATAATTCTTAGCGCCGCCATTGGAATCTGCGCTCTGTTCTTGCGCGGTCGATTGCTTCGATGGCGCCTGTGTTGTAGTCCCTCCAGCGAATATCTTTACTCTAAATTGACTTTCTGGAGCCCAGTTGAACTGGTAACTTGGCAACTTCGGCGGTTTAGTTGGATTTAAGTAAAGATCAAATATAGATTGTGTTGTTCGAGGCTTCTGTGTGGTTTGTGGTTTGTTCGTAGTAGTTGAATATGCGACCGGCCAAGTAGATTTGAATTGCGTGTCAGTTTGCAATTTTGTCCAGCCAGCGACTGACTGAGACGACTTTGTTTGAGCGTCAATTTGTAATTTTGTAGTGGCGGGCGTAGTTGTTGCAGCTCTAGACGTGAAGGTGTACCATGAAAAATCTGGTTTTAGTTTTTGTGTTACCGCTCTGGTCGTTGTGGTCACGGTGGGTCTAACTGTGGTCGTTGTGGTTACCGTGGGTCTAAATGTGGTCGTTGTGGTCACCGTGGGTCTAACTGTGGTCACCGTGGGTCTAACTGTGGTCACCCTGGGTCTAACTGTGGTCGTTGAGAAAAATGATCTGGGAGTGCTTGTAATTGTAGTTGGTGTTCGCGTGGTTGCTGTAGAACTTGGCTTCAGTGTTGTAGTAGTTGGAGGTTTGTAAGTAGAGGTCACAATTTTCCATGGGGTCACTGTAGTTGTGATCGGTTTCCATGTGATTGTGCTGTAAGTTGGCGGTCTGGTTACTGAAGCCGTGGAGGTGGGTCTGGTTACAGAAGTAGTTCTGAATGTTGTTGTTGTTATATTTGGCAAGGATACAGTTGTAGCAATTGATAGCGGTCGAATAGTGGTCTTTTCTCTTGGGAGCTGATACCCTGTGGTTGATTTCGTACTCGCTATAAGCTTTTCCGTAGTATACCATTTATTAGTAGTTGGCTTTTGCGTGCTGCCATCGCTAAATAGTTGTTTCTTCCTAAACTGGTTTGTTTCTATCCTTCTCCAAGGCATCACCGGTGGTATATATGTTGTGGTTGTCGTTAAAGTTGTAGTGGTTGGGGTACTTGTCGGTGGCATACTGATAGGCTGTGATGGCTTGTTGAGCATAGGAAGTTTGAGTTCGTCAATGTTGTCAATTTTGTAGTGATACCAATCAACATTTCCTTTGTTATGTTCAAGCACTTTCCCGTAACTTTCTCTGAAGATGGAACTAATGGTCAAAAACGTTGGCAACGATCCTTGTATATATTGTGTATTATGTGTGACGTTGGGCTCATCGTAATTGTAATCGTAGTGAAACACACGGGATCTAGTTATGGGAACTGAATTTTTCACACTGGTATCACAATCCACAAGGTACTTCTTGGTGTTATGTTTGCAATGCTGTGGGTACACAACCCAAGCTAGGAACCCGTTTCCTTGAAGTCGAGTGTGTTCCTCGTGGACGTGTAGTGCGCATTCTAAATCGTTGGAAATATCTTCGTCCCGTAGAGCGGAGCAGGGGAGACCGCACGCTTTGCCTGGTCCACACCAATATAGTTGACTGATCTGGAAGATGCCATGGTCTCCGCTGTGAGGATTGTTGGCGGCAGTGTCGAAGCGCGACTCGTGGTAGGCGATGCAGACCCAGGTAGAGACGTGGTCGGGCTCGACACCCAGCGCAAGCAGTTCACGCGCCAACTCGCAGCGCTCGTAAATGTGCGCTCCGACGACCGATAGAAGCGCACAAGTCAACCACGCGCCGCGGATCATCGCTACGTGCGTTTGACTGTCCTGCGCTCGAGCACTCTTTTTTACGTAGGTATCGGCCTCCCGCCGCGCGCTCTGATCGCAATGTGTGTCGCGCCCGTATTTTTACTGTAATCTTAATTACTTCAGGTTGAGCTGCCATGCATTTTGGAGCATAGAATAAGGTCAATATTTCCAGGTTCTATGGTGTCTTAGGTAGCGACGACACGCGGGCAAATATCGACGAGGCCAGTGATTCACCTTGGTGGGGCGCGTCATCGTCAACGTGTGTGCACCTCGGAGCTTGTAATAGACATAACATAATAGTGAAATAAATGCATTTATTCTATTCGCGTACGATCTGCGATCGCTAAATACGTGTTCAAAATGAAATATTTCTTTTGTTTTGAAACAAATCAATACAAAACGCCATGGGTACGAACACGGCGTGACCGGTTTTTTAAGACCCAATAAATATCTTGATATTGATAGTTTAAAGGTCAATTTTTTAATGCTACCTGTTACTAAAATATGAAAAAGCGTGTGTACATAAATAATTGTTAGCTCCAGTTTGTATTTTTGTCTGAATTAACAAATATAATATGTATCGTAAATATGATTCGATATGAGTTTAGGAATGGCGGTTGGTTATAAGAACTTATACAAGGTTGAGCTTCTCTGGCCAGTGAATATGTAAACATTCGGTTGATTTCCGCGGTGGCGGCGCACAGTGGGCTGAAATTTGATCTTCGATCTATGAGACTTAGGAATCAACTGTGTAAATGTTAATTTTATTTTGCTTAAATGGGTATAGTGTACTTACCCACTAATAATGAAGCTATGTTGTAGTAAACTTACATTTAGTATTTAGTAGGTACATATTTATAAGGCTTTATTATAAAAAAAACATTGGGTTTTTAGAAGCCCGGGTTCAGAAGTTCAAATGTTATAAAATAATAATAATATTAAAAGGCATTGCATTAACAAAACGCAACAAGTTTCGGATTACATTCCTAATACGAATTCCAATATACGTAAGCCTACCACTTATTGCTCAAATTATACCATATTTATAATACTTAAAAATAAACACCAGAGTGAGTGCACACCAATCTATACAAAAACCACGCTGCCTGCGCTGCTGACCCGTATAGTCATTCTTACAGTATTGTGGTGTGCAAGATTATTAGTTTAGGGAGATGTGGATTTAATCTGTATGCACACTACGCATACAGATTGAATCTAATCAAAATCATTTTGATATTCAAATACATCACAAATGAAATAAAATACATTTATCGTGTTTATTTATTATAGGTTATAATCTTCTGGCTTTCATATTTTTTTCTCCCAGGTCTTTCAAATTACTTTCAATTAGCTTTTTGTTCAATTTTATATAGTTCTACAAGTATTAATAAGTTTCCTTGTTCCACGCTATCCCGAAGGTTGGGTCCCATATTACATGCAATCTCGCCATTCTCTTTTGTATTTAATCTGACAATGGAAAATTGAGATCCGTATTATAATTTATGCAACTATTTTATCCTTTATTATATGCGACCAATTTTTCCTTTATATATGACTGTCAATATCCCAGTTAATAATATGGAGTTTCTTGCCGATTCTATGGAGTTTCTCGCTCGTTCTTCTCCATAGGAAATCTACAAGTTGGAACGCGGAAACTAAAATCTTATTCATAATTTCCTGTAAATAGTTTTACGTGAATAAAAAATATCGTTCACCTTTTATGTAATTTTGTGTATATTACCTTAGCATTTTAATTTTTACTATCATCATTTATGTAAATTTTGTGATTAATTTGTGTGATGCTATTATTTGTCATTACACTTTTGACATTTAATTACATACCTTCCACTTTTTTAAATATTGTTGTTTTTATTATAATCAATATATATATGCTAAAACAGCTTAAAACTTTTGTATTCAACTCATTATATTTTTTACTCCTAAAATCTAACCAGTGCGCGCACGCTGTTATATGTCTAAAAATGTAGAAAAATAAGGAATATGATCGTGCAAAGGAAATTAGGGGCAGACTAAAGGAATTTGAAATATATCATTTTGTATAAATTTGACAATGGCATTTTTTCAAATGAGTCCTGTAAAGTTAGCAAATACGTTCTTGAAGTGCTAAAATGGCAATAAGTTGATCAATACACGTTAAATAAACACATTTATGCATTTTCATTATTGATTTTCAGCCCACTGTGCGGCGGGTCAAGAGGTGAGCCGCTGGCCTCTGTTGCCTAATATTCAGTTTGAACTTAAAGGTAATCGTAAAATCTAACGCGTCACGTTACTTCTACTTGTTGAATAATCGTGCCAATCAATCAATTCAAAGGACAATTTTTACTATGATATAGATAGAACTTACCGATTAGTTTAAGTTATAGATACTTTTAATGGGGACATGTCCTACAAAATAAATAAAACACTATTGTAAAATATTTTTCGAATTTTATTCCTTGAGATTTGAAAAGGATCGATTCTAACCGCTCATTATAGAATGCACTATTATAAAATAAGTCGCAGAGGTGACGCCACATATTTTGAAATAGCGATTAAGTCATGGATGTGATATGCTTCGTGTTGATTTATGCGTGTTAAAGTTCATAGAAAAGTATTAATTACACGACAAAGTCAACTAATAGCACGGTATAATATTATCAACAAAAATGTTATCAAAAAGCTTTTAACAAAAACCTTGCCGTAAAAATAATTAATTCGTGTTTTCTTATTTCAGTAAGCTAAGTGAAAATTTACATTGTATCAAGGCGTTTAAAAGACTCGGTTTACAATAGCACTGACACATAACATATTGGCATAATCGCTACAAGAGCTCAGCATAATGCTCGATGATCTTCACAGAGTTTCCCAACAGGTAGATTTTAAAATGAGCATAGGCAAGTAGAAATTCATTTCAAATGCCCATGTCGTGCCCATCTCAATATCTGTAGGGAGCTCTGAATTCTGATTCTCGAAGTTGTTGACGAGTATGTCTACCTCGGACAAACTGTCAGTTAGGTAGGTCCAACTTCGAAAAAGAGGTCAATCGTCGAATCCGACTCGGCTGTGCAGCGTTCGGGAAACTTCGCAACGTCTATTCGTCAACAATACCGCAATGCCTCAAGACGAAATTCTTTAACCAGTGTGTGTTACCAGTGATGAACACACATGGAACAGAGACGTGGTCACTCACATTGGGCCTCATAAGAAAACTCAAGGTCACTCAGCGAGCTATGGAGAGAGCTTTGCTTGGTATTTCTCTACGAGATCGAATCAGAAATGAGGAGATCCGTAGAAAAACTATAATCGACATAGCTGTAAGGATTAGTAATCTGAATGGGCAGGGCACATGGTTCGTAGACCTGATGGCTGTTGGGGTACAAGGTTCTCGAGTGGAGACCGCGCAGCGAGTGACGACCTCCAACGGGGTGGACAGATGACCTGGTGAAGGTCGCTGGGAGTCATTGGATGCGGGCGGCATGTTTCCGCTCGTTGTGGAAATTTATGGGAGAGGCCTTTGTTCAGCAGTGGACGTCCTTTGGCTGATACTATGATACGATGTGTCAGTTTTATTGTATGAATTAAAAAGCGGACTTCCTATTTATGTCCAAAAATTATCAAAATCACCATTAAGTATGATCAATCTTTTTAGAGCATAAAAGTTACAAAAACGTAGGCACAACGCAAAACCAGTAATTTGAAGTTTGAAGGCAATATGGTTTCTACCGTGCGTGCTTCTTACAAGGCGTACCTGTAGATTATTTCTTTCCCATATATCAATATTTTATTACAGAAAGAAAGCGGCGTCGTCGTTTCGTTTTATAATTTATTTGGCGAGTGCGACAATTTTTATTTATTTTTATTCATGAATTGGTCTGCTTTTGACCTCGATATCGCCTAATGGAAAGCGATGGACAAGATCTACAATAAAACGTGCGCATCCAGAAGATGCCTATTCACTCTTAGTTCAAAGGTTAACGGTTAATAGGTAGCAGAGAAAGAAGATGCTAGCAAGGATTTCCACACATTAGCTGTGCGCATAATCTAGGTTGCGCAAATGCGATGAATACGACATAAACAACCAAGATCACCGAGATATTAACCACCAAGATCATTGATATATCAACCAAGTGATGATAACCTTTAGTGCATCTGGGAGCCTGATGGTAGAAGGGAGATGGTAAGATCAACTCGTGAAGCTCCTGCGCACATTTTCCGAAGTATGTACAATCTGTTGAAGACTGATAGTCAAGCAACGTTACGCCGATGTTCCATGATCACCAGTGCATTTTGGCTATTGATTCACATCAGTAAATTACAATAGTAATGCATAGACCTTAAGCGGCTACTGTCATTATCAAATAGCTAGCAACTTGCATTTACAACCATTACGCTTAGTTAGCGGGTACTCTAAGAAGGTTGTTATTGGAATCTCCAAAAAGTCCTAATATCAATAAGACTGGTTTGCGAACCTATAGGCAAAGAAAACGAAAGATTCAAATTATAGTAATGTGACAGTACCTTTGTTTTAAAGAAAAATTTGTAAGACCGCGAGTGGCATCGCAAGAATATAACTATTAAAAAATTACGCATTCATTCTTTTTATTAATATTCTCGGACATAACACTACCTAGTACCTATAACTTGTACAAAATAAAATTAAAATAATCTGAAGTGATTGTCATCCAAACAAAGATTAGCAAACTACAAATAATATAGTCTTCAATGTTTTAATTTGAATTCAAACAATTTTCTTATTATAATGGTTTTGCGATGCGGTCATCTACATAATTATTTCTAAGTAGGTACCAAGGATCAAGTATCTGTTTACGAATTCTGCGGATAACGTCATATTCACCTTTTGATGATAGTTTAATATTCAAAGTATTCACCACTGCACGTAACTATGCACTGGTGAACATAGGCCTCCCAACGACAGCTACAATGCACTCTAATAGGGTGCACTGTGTGACTTTCCGTGTGAGAGTTCCATGTGGTGTCCGGTTAAGAATATAGCATCACTCCATCTCCTCCCGTGGATTCCGTACTAAGGGACTCTCAACCAGAGGCATATAGGCAGCAGCGTCCCTTCTGTGGAGCAGCATTCTGCGCTCACAAAGCCAAGTGAGTACTGGCAAATTCCCCCCAAAATGACGACACACATGTAACCAGTCGATGTGGAAATCTATGGGGGAGGCTTCTTTTCAACACTCGACGCTATTTGGCTGATATGATGATGTTGAGGTGTCATTGCCATAATCACTACGTTTGGCAGATGGATTTGTGATTGCGCAGTATGTATCAGCATACGGGAGGATGCTGCTACCCATCCTTGTGATATCAACCTTAAGTAGCCTTTACGATGCCCATTGGTGGAGAAGGGTGGTTTTTTTCACACGGTGAACCGTGTGGCCGATCGTGACGACACGTATGCTCTGCATAATTACTGTGTATTCCTCAGGTTTTCATTTGAAACAACATTAAAATATGAACTTTACCAGCACACGTCCATCTCTCACAGTGAATTGTTTAATCTAAAGAAATACGAATCACCGATTAGTGTAAAGTACTAGTGTATTATAATAACTGTGGTGTAAAGACACACTATTGTAGTAGAAGAATGTCGTGACGAATTTAGTACATGTTTATTTCAGAATTTTTATGCCAATTCATTACTAAATATGTCAGCAACAAAATCATAAAAAATTGTTGCAGTTTACCAAAGTTTTTAAAAAGACTCGAAAGTGCGATCCGTGATGCAGATGTTGGATCATGCGCCGCGGAGGACCATTTTTGAATGATGCATTTCTCGCATCGCGCGCACTGAAAGGGTTAACTCGTGTCGCGTGTAACCTACAGGTTAACATGTTACTTTATCGTTATTGCGGTACTATTACATATGATTGTTTAATTAAAACTATAGATTTCATCACTTTTTTAAATAATGTAGAAATGCTTTAAGCAGCATAAATTTTTTTTTAATCAGATTACTGCGTGCATCGAAACAAATTTTGATAAAAGTTGATAAAAATATTCTTAAATCTGTAACGACGCCTGTCACCTTACTAATCCAAAATATTTGGATTTGGGATTAAGGAATTGTCTGTTTTCTGTGTAAAATGTGAAGTTTAAAATCTTAAATCAAAAGATTTTGCATGTCTTAGATTGATGATTAATTTCGGCCGTTAGTCATCCTGCGACCACGAACGCTACTAAGTGTTCAATGCGTTGGAAAAACACAAATCTATAATATAGGCAATGTAATCCGTTTAATAATGCTTGATTATAAAGCCTTTAAACTTATGTCTGGCTCATAACTTGGCCTTCTACGAATTAAGAAGTAAATATATTTTCCTACAAAAACGGTGAACTTTATTTCAAGGGAATAATCAGTAGGTTATGGGAATCGTGTTTGTTAAATAAATATTTTTATTTTACTATTTAATTCAAGCTTTTATTTATTATCATATAATCATAATCCGCCCATTACTGTCCCACTGCTGAGCACGGGCTCTTTCTCACGATGAGAAAGGTTAGGCGCGCCACCACGCGGGTCAAGCGCGGTTTAGCGGACTACACACACCATTGAAAACATTTTGGAGCCCTCTCAGGTGTGCAGGTTTCCTCATGATGTTTTCCTTCACCGTTAACGCAAGTGATAATCAAATTCTGATCCACACATGAATCTGAAAAGTCAGTGGTGCGAGCCGGGATCTAACTCAGACCCTGCTGTATAGAAGGCAAGCGTTCAATCACCATGCTATCACTGCTTTATTTATTATTTTCGTATTATTTTCAGCAAACCCTTTCAAAAAAAATAACTGGTCTGTCATCTTTGGGAGTCGGCCATATTAGATTTAGAATGACGTCACTTAGATAATCATGCATAGCCATCAAAACTAAACGTGTATGCAAAATATCAGATCAATCGTTTGGGGATAACTGTTTTAAAATTCAGCTGCAAGATTTTAACCATACTAATGAGGCAAATTAGATATAAGCTTGTGAAAACAGGTTGTACTTTCCAATTATATTTATTTGCAGATAATGATGCGACATCCACAATTTTATATATATTTTTTACCTTTTTTTATAACAATGGCGCGTGTTATTTGTCAGTGTGGGGTTCCGTAAAAAAAATGTGAAGGAATATACTTGTAATGCGCTCAAATTAAAACTTCTTTCATTATTAATTCTACACAATAATTTTTACGTTCTTGCGCAGGCACACATATCTCATACCTCGCACACACATACATACACACAACACCCACTTTCATACTCATCTTTCTGCAACACGTTTTTATGTACTCATATCGATCTCCTGTCATTTTTATTTTATTTTACTTTTAATTTGTTTTTCATAAATCATTGTCTCATTGCCTGCTTACAACCAGTAATTCTAACCGAGGTCGGGCACTGTTTACCGGTGACAGGTTTTTTCAAAACATACTTCAGACACCAGTCTTTCATGTATGTGGGACCTGGTTATAAGGCAATTCTGTAATTATTAACTCTAAGACCACTATTGTAAAGAGAGAATAGATGATACTATGATTATCTACATGTCTCTCTCTTCACGGGTTTATATCCCCTGTGAGGGGGAACCCGGTCTTTTTATAGGCTTACGCGGGGACATGGGTCTAACACACAGAGGCCCGCCCTTTAGAGAATTTTAATCCAAAATGTAATGGGACACTAACCGAGGATTCTCCCTGGCTGCACTATAAAAATACAGTCTTGGATTGTCCCCGGAGGTGTTAAACTATTGTATGAGATGAACAATTATCACGTCTACTGCAATGGGTGCTAAATGGATTAAATACTTCTAAAAATATTTATAGTATAGATGGGCCCCCTAAATGGCCACTACTATACGCGACTGGGAGCACCGGTGTGAGCGGCTCGGGGTGTCGAGAGGTGCGGCACTGGCTTCACGAAGGTCGGAGCGGGTTTCCCCGTTATTAGGTCATTAGACACTTCCACCCCTGAGCATATAGCTCTGGCGGCCCCCCTCAGATCGGCCAATCAAGGCAAGCCAGAGCTGAAAATCCTGCGGGCTCTCACGGGGTTCCACTCCAACCCACCAATATAGGTAAGCTAGAGACGAGGCCCTGACTGACTCTCTGGAACATTCGGGTACGCAGTGTCACCACTCACATTCAGCTTTTTTCAAAACCTACTTCAGACACCAGTCTTTCACTTATTCACCTAGTTATAAGACACCTTTGTAATTATGAACTCTAAGATATAATACTATCATACTAGAATATGATACTATTATTATCGCATATTAATAATTGAAAAATCAAATAAGATTTAACAACGATTTTTTATATTCTCTATCCATATAACCTGCTGATTGTCCCCTTTGAATAAGGATCACCATTTTGAAGGACTATTGGTGATTACTTAATTTCTTACATTCTCGTATATAATACCAAAGAAATCTTATCTAATATTTATATTCTAATTCGTAAATATAACAAGCGGTGTAAAAGCCGAAGCCGAAATAATAATTTCATTAATTTCTCAAAACAATATTGCAAATTAACAATACAAAGAAGAAATATCCATATGATACAAATTATGAGGACTGAGAGACTAAGGATAACTGAGAATATGGTATTTCGATCTTAACGTGAATATTCACAAAGTTCGGTTCCATACGGAGCCAATATTTTAAACTAATTAGGTAAAGCCTGCACTTGAAGCTCCTTGTTATGAACCTCTTCAAAAACAAACTTATTCGGTATGTGAAGATATTTAAGCGTCTGTTACGATATACTTTGTGTAAAGCTATATTAATCTAAAGACAGATTTCAGAGTTGTTGTATTCCCGACTATTAATGCTGAGCTGTAGTTCCGTGTGGTGTCCGGTTTAAGAATATAGCTCTACTCCATCTCCTGCCGTGGGTGTCGTAAAAGGCGACTAAGGGAATCTAAACCAGAGGGATGGGCAGCAGCGTCTCTTCTATGGAACAGTAGCCATTCTGCGCTCACGAACCCGCCTACATAGCGTGGTAAGTAATAGCAAATTCCCCCCAAAATGAGGACACAATTGTTAGAATTTATGGAGGAGGCCTTTGTTCAGCAGTGGACGTCCTTCGGCTAATATTCATTCATTGATACTAAATAGACCAGCTTTAATGCTTAATTTACACTTAATATACAAAACGAAAAGAAACTACAAAGATTAGGACTAATATTGTGAAAGACACGTTTTTATCATGATTAGTTGTCTAGTTACAACTAGGTAAACAAATCCTAGAAGTAAATTTTAACCTACTTCTAATTGATGTATCGTTTTGTAACTTTGCAAGCATATGTAATCCGGATGACAATACATTAATCTGGTACTATCGAACTGATCTGATTGATGGAGCCAGGGGGTGGATAATGGAACTTTTCAATGGCTAATGGTAAACCTCTCGAGTTTGTGCTCATTCGGTTTGATTTAACGAGTCCCATACACACTTGGTGACGAGGGTCTGATGATGGAGCCGAGAGCTAATTAGGGGAACCAAGCGTGTTTTTTATTTTTTAAACTAACATAATTTATTTAGATATCAGTTAATTAAATAGGCGGTAGCAATATACAGTAGACATTTTGACGAATTGAAAATCATTTGAAACGCACGTCGTTCATCGTCGTCATTCGGCAGTTGATGTTTAAAAATTTTCTATCTTTAGAGTTCTAAGGTCAACATGTTTTTAAATACTTACCAACACACGAGTACATCTCCATCGCACCTCGTAATAAGCATCCGTCCTCCCTATTTAGCCCACGCGTGACGTTGAGACAGAAGCATCCGTCATCATTGTCCAGCAGCCACTCGTTGGCAGCGTACCTGACGGTTGGGATGCCCTCGTATTCCGTGTCAAATTGGTACCGGAGTTCCACTGACCTGGAAAGAAAATAAAAATCAGATATAGGTTTTCACCATGTGACAAACATGGTGAAAACAGGGAAACATTTTCATCTCACACAAACATAACATGATTTATTACGCAGTACCCAGAACTTTTCACAGGCGGCAAGTGCGTGCAGGTAAGCTTTTTGCAGTGAATGCATGCCAAACTAATTCTGGCCTGCGCTCACCTGTCCGCCGTATCGTTGACTCATACGAGTATAATACAACTATTGAAAATATTGACATCTTCAACTGTTCTATATGCACATTCAAAAGCCTTATCTACGGCTCTTTGTTAAATTAATTATGGCCGTGTGCTTTTTGTGTTTATAACTTTCTCCAAATTTACAATTTTCTTTTTAAGGTTGTAAACTAAGTTTTTTTTTACTGCTATCACACCACGGCTAGCTGTTTGTTTTTTTACATTTTTACTTCTCTCGTACAATTACCTATGTAAGTAATGCCGCAGAAGCCTCATAGTAACTCATTTTACCTTCTTTTTTAAACTTTTACGTCAACCTGTGGACAGCGTTGCAATGCAGCCCGCATTGTTAAATGTATCAATTTTGTTTAACTAGTTGTAAGTTCTTATAATGTAACTTTTTGCTGTTCCTTATTATAAATAAATAAATAAAATAGAATTTACTTTATAACACCATTTAAAACTCAAAAAGAAAACTTAAAATTAATTTATGGTGCAATGGGCGTTCCGTAGTGATCATATGGAGGCCCATGTTCGGTAGGCCATGGTGTGTGTGTGTGTAACTTGTTCTATTTATTTTATTTATTAATAATGTATGCCGCTTGTGCAGAGGAAAACCTCAAACGGCGCAAATATAATAAGCTCATTGCAGAATTATTGTTTTGAGCTGTTTGGGGTTTAAACACATGGGGTCCGAGTGCACGTATCCTTTTTAAATATATTGCTAGACGGTTGGTCGATACTTCACGTGACCAGAGGGCTGGCCTTTTCTTTGGCCAAAGAATAAGCATTGCCATTAAACGTAGCAATGCTGCCAGTCTTCTAGAAACATTACCAGCTGATATCCACAGTAGCGATGCGGATGATGGTACTTATGGTACTTTGACGCGAAAATGTCTCCTTTTCGGTTTATTTTATTTTATGTTTAGATATATGTAAGGCATAAATAATGTGTATATTTTTAGTTATTTACATATAAGTTTCTTCTAATATATAGTTATTTTATTACAACATAATATTTATTATCAAATGTACATAACTGAAATAAGAAAAGAAAATGCGCAGCGTAAATTGGTTAGGAAACTTGAGTACAAAGGTACTGGTTTGTACAAAAAGAAATATCTGCTATCAGAGCTGCGATGGCAGACAAGAGTTATAAAACGTAGATAACAGTGTGTTAACGTAGAAGAGGAGAAATAACAGTATAATTCGGGTTTTCGACAAGTATGTAAAAAAATCGTACCTGGTCTATCCGATCGTTTTCTGCGTGTTTTAATGCAGGAAAATACAAGTGAAAAAAATATTAGTAATCGTGTGATTTGTTCATCGGTAGTTCATCATCAGCACCATATCAGCCACAATACTTCCACCTGCTGAATCTGCCCCATAGATTTCTACATCGATCAGTTACATACCGTAAGTCGTCATTTTGGGGGGAATTTGCCAACACTCACCACGTTTCGCAGGCAGGTGGTGAGCGCAGAATGGCTATCGTTCCACAAAAGGGCTGCTGCTGCCCAAACCTCTGGTTAAGAGTCCCTTAGTCGCCTTCTACGACATCTACGGGAGGAGATGGTGTGGCGCTATAATCTTAATCCGGCCACCACACGGAAAAAGCCATAGCAAAATGGAATGTAATATGGAGTTCTGTGTTTTAATCAAAGCTGCAAAAGGGTTACAAATCTTTGAATATTCGTCGCTATCAACCAGCTGCCTTTTGCATTAAGTATAGGCGTTAAACGTCGCGATTTATTTTATTGTTAGCAATGAAAGGAACCGCAAAGTTTAGTTGGTATAGGCACCACTATCTCGTAGTTCACAGCATATATTTTTCCGTTAAAATTCAAAGTTTTTATTATTATGTTGTAGTTTGAAAACGTTGGCCTACACTAGGATTTCTCCTGTGTTGTGGGTGCATTTACAAACAAAATACACCCAGACCCGGAACAACTACCTGCATATTATACAAATATTTGTTGCGTGTGGGAATCGAACCCGTGACCCGGAGCGCAGCCGCCGACTGTATCAACTACTGCACCAACCGTGCCGTCCAGTTGGGTTAGTACTCATGAAATCCACGCTCGGTAATAAACTGCCATTGTTACACTGAATTGGCGAAATCACTGCCCCATTATTATCCGGCAACGTCACACCGAGGCCTGATTTTGATTATACCTAGTTCATTGTAGCCATAATTAGATCCTACAGGTAGGCTAACAATGCATTCCACGCTAACAATGCAGAGCCGATAATTGATACTACATAATAATATCAACTAATACAGTTACACAGGTACCACAGAACAAAACTTTTCTGTTCTGTTTGTATAACGTTGCAGCATGAGTCCCTTCTTCTTCTTGTCGAATCGTCAGCAAACCTAGACGGTGTCGGATCAAAATTTTGCTACGAGAATTGCATTGACAGTGGCTTTCATCAGATCTTCCTGCGTTCAGTTGTTCGGCCATGCAGGGCACGACATCAGGTGCTTCTTTGTCTGCGGAACGGCACCACACCCGCACTCCAAGTTAGAAGCATCTGAGAGTCCCCACTTAAACAGGTTTCCTTACTACGACTGAGTCCGAAGTCTATTTAAAGACTTCCAGACAGGCTATGCCAACTTCTGTCCAGGTGGACTCTCAGACAGTGGGACGAAACGTCTAGAAAGATGGTCACTTTCTCGCCACAACCTGCATTTCTCCTTTGACTGATTGTCATCATGAAGAGGGGACACACATTTCATGAACCTTTTCGGCATTTCAGTGTTTGTGGAACAGGATCGAAATTGGAAAGTGGGTGACGGGTGTCGCGTAGCGTTTTGTTTTTTTAGGATAAACCTGGCACGGCCCTGTGAACCGCTATTCTAGCGGATACAGCATTTGTACCGCTAGCTGGAATAGTCGTTGCACCATGAGTCCCTGACAACGAGGGAAAACAGAGACTGCTATAATAACGTGCCATGTCCGTTATGTTTATATATTCGAATACAAATGGTTTCAATTATATTATAATAATGCGTAATGTAAATATTTCAGCTTTTTTGTAGCTGTCTAGCTACCATGTCCACGAATAATAAATACTGTGGGGACGGAGATGAACTTGATTTAATACTTTAATATATCAAACCTACAATAATATCGTCGGCCTGATTAGAAAACTTCGTAAAGAATAAACTCGATGATTTTTCTTTAATTTATATTGGATGGAATAAAAACTGTAGAGTATTATGATACACCCAACGCCATCGATTTTATAAAATGCGACCGTCGGGAAATATTAAAGATGGCGGATTATAATGGTTATTGGTTTCTTGAGAAACTTTCAAACACGACAGTTAAGTACCTGGTTTATATTCATTAGCAATTTCTGACCAACATCTTGGGGAGATGTGGCTATTTAACCAGGCGATCTGGCGAAGCCAAAAGAGGCCTTCAGCCAGGCTAAACTTACAAACTAGTCAACTGCCGCTAAGGACTGCTGCAGACAGCTGCGGGAATCGGAACTTGGTTTGGGCCAACGTCGCAATGAGCAAGGGTCGGGGAAAGTATTTATGTAAATAAAGACACTGTGAATGGGTGTATGTACTATATGTGTGTGTGGGTGTATTCGATGGTGATAAGTCATCATCATATCAGCCAAAAGACGTCCACTGCTGAACAAAGGCCTCCCCCATAGTCGAACGGCTATATAACGTGTGCAATCATTTTGGGGGGAATTTGCCAATACTCACCACGCTTGACAGGCCGGTTGGTGAGCGCAGAATGGCTACTGTTTCTTAGAAGGTGATGCTGCTGCACATCCCTCTGGTTAAGAGTTCCTTTGTCGCCTTTTACGTCATCCACGAGAGGAGATGAGCATTTTTACAAAGCACTACTATATTCTTAATCCGGACACCACACGATGTAAGTCCCTAAGGTTTAAGTCCCTAGTGCACTATTTTAATAAGGTTTATAGCTTTAGTGTAGTAACATTTGAGTTTGATTATAATCTGTTTCCGGTAACCAGTGAGGATGTATGTTTTAATTTTATTATTTAAGAAAGTGGACCTGAAACCTTGTTGCCGCTTATCACCATATAGATGATCTTTAACTAGAAAGTAGGTTTCAAGAAACACTTTATCTCTTCAATAAATTAAGAAGTATTTCCTACTTACTGCCTGTGAGAAGAAATGCTGAAATAAATTCAATGGCTGTTTTAGGTTCCTCACTATCAGCTCTTCACTTAGTCATACGCTAAGTGACGAGGATTAAAAAGCGTTAATATTTGCCTTCACCTATTTATGATGGTACATCAAATCTTACTAAGTCTATATACTTATTATCATATTATAGATTCGAGAAAAAGCTACGCTAATGATCAAAATACGCAAATCTTTGTTCTGATGATTCTTACTGAGGATGAATTACGGCTCTTCTACATACAAATTAATGTACCCAGGTACATACTGATATGGTAAAAGCCTGTAACTGTCCCACTGATCAATAATAATGATCAGAAATCATGCGCAAATTTCGACCTGGAGTGGATTGAACATGGATGGAAAGGTTCCTTTTAAAAGAACTATGTTCAGACACATGTTCGCGGAACTATTTAGTTCCGCTGTTTATATGTACCTTATGGTTCATGTTCGTGTGTCATAGTACCTCGGTTCTTTGGGTCAAGATCGAAAACCTTAGCGGTGCAAGTAAAGACTGGCTGTAGACTATTGTTATGAATGTTTTATTGTGATTAGTCAGTCAATTCAAATTTCTTCAAATGTTAGTAAAATTGTAGAAGATATACTACAGAAGCCATAATCTAAGAGAAGAAGAAGAAGAAATGTTAGTAAATACTAAGAGAAAAAGTGACTGTTAATACTGCATTTCTTTATTATATTCATCCAAGTACTAGGCGAGCATAGCCGTAGGCAAAAGCTTTAAAAAATGTCACTTATTTTGTACCGGCCTCGGAATCCAATAGATGTCCGATACACCGCTCGGTAACTTCAGCATGACAGACGAGATGATCAAATCATGCCGATCAATTCATATTTGCACATTCATAAGTACGTACGTAGATACATTTTTGCGACCGAAGGTTTTTGAATTCAGCGATGACATGTAATTAATGTCGATGGCGACATGAAATTGGTTTATTGACAGAACACGAAATAGGGTTGACAACGTGATATGGATGTTGAATTTTTTACTCAAAAAGATCAAAAGAAAGGAGGCTTTTCAATTACACAGCGCACAGCGAGGCTTAGTGTGGCTGGGGGCGGCCTTTTTACAATCGCCACCCTTCCACTAGAGGGGGTGAACGTTTTACAGTTATCCCCTCCAAGATGTGCCCTATGGTGGCTCTATTGGAGAATATGCCTGCTCATACCGAGGGATGCCCGGGAAGACGGCGGTGTGCATGTGGTCATGTGCCACCGTGTGTGTGCACAGCACAGTGCGCCACGGCATAGCGCATAGCTAGGCTTCGGGGCAATCCTTTACAATCCCCTCGAGAGGTGCCTACGGGGGGAGGGGGGGGGGTTGGCCTCTTTACAGTCATTC
The DNA here is from genome assembly GCA_947459985.1 of Diloba caeruleocephala. Taxonomy (NCBI): domain Eukaryota; kingdom Metazoa; phylum Arthropoda; class Insecta; order Lepidoptera; family Noctuidae; genus Diloba; species Diloba caeruleocephala. The sequence continues at coordinate 6,824,758 of OX381604.1, read as the reverse complement.
CCTTCCGAGATATGCCTACAGGCGTGGCTCCAATGGGTGGCTCTAGTTGGAGATTATTCAAGTCTCCGTTCCCTGCCGAAGATGACACTGAAAAATTGTTTACATTGCTTAGGTACTAAAATATACTTAGGTAGATAGGTACACGATTATTTATTCATTTAGCGATCCAAAATAGTTGTAATTATCTTATTAACGCGTGATTAAATTCACTAAAGCTCGAATCATCTTATTTACACTGGATATAAAATTACAATATGTACTGTTTTATATAAATGTACCTACTTATGTGCTCACACGCAAAGAGTGTTCAAAGAGGCCGCCGTTTTGAGCAAGATACAGTGACACACGAAGCAAATTGACTCCGCGTTGATACGCGAAAAATAAAATTTTCACGTATATTTTTCACGTATCAACTCGCGGAAAGCAAGATTAAGCGCAAACTACACATATTAGAGACGGGAAATCGTTCCATCCACATGTTATGCATGCTTGTGACATTTTCGCTACTCTCAAAGTACCTACAATGATACGATATCAAAGAGTTCGATATTTGAAAAAGCAATCCGGTGCCGGTGATGGCTTTTTGCCTCCATAGAACGTTAATTTCTAACCGCATTACTTTAATATATTTTTTAAATCATCCAGTACTAAGCAACTACGGCTTTCAAATCAAATTCGGGGCAATACATTTGTTATCAGGGGTTCAAAACGTTTTAGGCTTATTTAATTACTTTATTTGGTACCTACAGAAATATGATTTATTTAATGTAATTAGATAAAGTCATGTCATATGATATGGTCAAATAAAAGATGTTCTAAATTCAAACACATTTTCCTTGAATAAAAAAACTAGGTAACAATTTAATTTTTAATGAATACCTTAATAATGCTTTTGTTATGCTATTATTATGGAATATAAGAACGAGGTTATTATACATTATGAAAGTTACGTAGAAAAAATTACAGTATTTGCTGACTAAAGATAAAAAGATCTAGAGAAAAATATCGAGACATTGGAATCTAATCAAAAACAAGTAACAAATTCTTAAACAAGCTTTGTTAAAAAATTACATTATTTCTTAAATAATACGAGGAGGGATCAAGAAATAGTGAGAATGACATAGAGTATAATGACTATTGATAACTTAATAATTTATTTTTCTACATAGTTTCCGAGTCTCTCTACACACCGAGTCCAGCGCTTTTCCAAGGCTTCAATCCCTTTCACAAAAAATGTTTTGTCTTGGTCCTGCAAAAAGCTCTCCATGGTATCCATCACCTCGTTATCGTCTTCGTACCTGTTTCCCCTTAAGCAGTTTTTTCAATTTGGGGAACAGATAAAATTGCTAGCCGGCAGATCTGGTGAATAAGGGGTGGGCAACCAATTCGAAGCCAACTTGCTGAATGGCAGCCATCGCAACTGCCGACCTGTGCGTGGGTACGTTGTCATGATGAAACAGCACGCCCCTTCGAAGATTCCCCCTCCTTTTCTCTTTGATGGCATTCCTCAACTTGGGAATTAAAGCTTCATAATATTGGCCTGTAATAGTGGTTCCATGCTCCAGGTAATCAATCAACAATATCCCTTCTGAGTCCCAAAATATTGAGACCATAACCTTGCCATCAGATGCCACGACACGAAACTTCTTCGGGGTCGGTGATGCTGGCCGTTTCCGGTGCGAAGATTGCTGTTTTGTCTCGGGATCAAAATTATGGATAGACCCATGTTTCGTCCGTTGTTACGAAAAGAGACAAAAAGTTTTCAGAATCTTCTTGAAACTTGTCCAACAATATCTTCGAAATGTCAAGTCAATTTTGTTTCTGACTGTCGGTTAACATTCTCCGCACCCATCTTGCAGAGACTTTTCTCATATTCAAAGATTGTTTCAATATGGATTGAATACTTCCATATGAAATGCCCGTTTCTTGAATTAAGTATCGGATGGTAAGTCTTCGATCGCTCAGTACAATTTTCTCGACTTTCGAAACATTTTCTTGGGTGACTGACGTCGATGGACGGCCGCAACGCTGTTCGTCTTCCGTGCTCGTTCTCCCTACTCGAAATTGAGAAGCCCACCTTGCGACAGTGGAATACGGTGGAGCAGACTCTTCTAATGTTGCCTACAAATCGCAATGAATCTCTTGCGTCGTTAACTTTTTTAAACAGAGGTATTTAATAAGGGCTCGCACTTCGTTTTTCCCCATTTTAGAACACGTTCCGACACGTAGCAAATAAATGACTACACTCAGAAAAAAACAAAAGAGAATCAAAGATTTTATTCTTTATTAATATTACAAATATGTATCTGAGCTATGCCTGCCAGATTTATTTTTTCTTAACATGGAGTATGTCGTTCTCACTACTTTTTGATCCCTCCTAGTAAAAAAGGTCTTATGTCGTTTGTATACTTAAATACCAAATAAAATCGATTGTTGGCCCCTTTGACCTGTCACATGTATATATCATGGAATTGTATAAGTTTTTGCTCTGTAAACGAGCTATTATAACTCTAAGAAATGACCAGCCTGCCCACATTTACTCCACTATGCTACGCTTTTGATGGACAATGTACAGAATATAGCGCAGAAATTATCCCATATAATTTTTGTGTTCGTTGACCACACCCGGGCTTCCTGTACATAAATTCGTTCTCAAAGTCGGTGTGGCAGTAACTTCACTAAGAAAATCATATCCACTCAATTTGTGCAACGGCACCCGACTGAGAGTGACACATTTACAGCGGAACGTTATAGAGGCAGACGCATTGACGGGATATAGCATAGGTGTTCGGGTTTTTATTCCCTGAAGTCCCCTGATTTCGAACAATTTTCCATTCAGATTCAAACACGTGCAATTTACGGTAGGCGCCTGTTTTGCGATGACTATAAATAGAGCGCAAGGATAAACGCTACACCCTGCTGGCTTGCTCCTAAGAAGTCCCTGCTTTTCCCTCGGTCAACTTTAGGTGGCCCTTTCACGGGTAAGCAGCTCAAATAATATGTTTGTTTACGGCCGAATGAAGTCCACTAGTGGACACAGGCCTCCCCCAAAGTCCACCACAACGACCGATATGGGTGTGCTGTGGGCTCATTGGGGGGTTTTGCCACAATCGCCACGCTTGGCAGACGGGTTGGCGATCGCAGTTGAGTTGTTAATGTACTCGAAGGACGCTGCTGCCCATCCTCCGGCTAATCCCTTAGTCAACTTTTACGACACCCACGGGAGGAGATGGGGTGGTGGTATTCTGAGCCGGCACCACACGTTACGTTCCAGATAACCTAATACAAAATGTTGTCTATACAGAGGCTTTAGAATAAACTTAATGTTGCAGTAGGTATGGAACGTGACTTTCTCGAGGTTGAGAGCTGCGGGTTGGTGACCAGCCTGCAGCTGAGAGGAGTTGCCTGCTCTACACAACAAAGTCCCATTGAAATCCGTCCATGGGTTTTTAAGTGAAGCCCGGATAGACAGACAGACAATAATTTAAAAAAAAATTGTTGGTATAGTACACACCATACAAATACCACCCATATAAATAACACCTATATAAATTATGGAGAAATATTCAATTTCCAGATAGAGTGCCCTTTGGGGGATGAAGATAGACAAAGTGGGTTGGTATGAGTATGGTTAGTGGAGCGATGCAGATCAATGAAGCGGAACGAAATTGAGCAGATCAGAGCGGAGCAGTATTACAATATAACGTCTGCACAATGGGTGCAATTGGAGTGAAAAAAGTCTTTTATCAGGCGGTAACAAGGTGCGCGCCTTTAACGGTTGGGTCATGCCAGTCTTAATGTACTCCTTTGGCATAATCAAGTGGACTCAGTCTGAATTAGACGCCCTGGATAGAAGAGTCAGTATATTGCTAACCACAAATCGGAGTCATCACCCACGTTCATCGGTGATGAGGCTGTACATCTGATGAAAGTGTGGGAGTCGAGGCTTTTTAAATGCTAAGACCCTCCACAATCGTGAGGCATCAACCTCAGGGAGTACTTTCTCTTCTGTTGATTTAGATTAGCCGACCCATGTAAGTAAGTAAAACTAATGAAGTAGATTCTAAGCTTAAACATTATAAAGTAAAAAATTGTGTTTTCAGTTTGGCTAAATGCATGCATATTATGATTTAAAAAGTAAATGTCAAGAAAAACCTGTACGGCGTGGGTAATTTGATCAGCGTGTCATATTCTAAATGTCATGATAAATGTAAACATAAAAGACGAGTATATAAAATACGAGTACAGGTACAATACTTGTTTTTAGAAACTTAGATAAACTGAAAAAAGATCCACCTTAAATGAAATTAATTCAATGATTTTAAGTCAAAAACTCACCGACATATATCTGTATTTATTGCGTATATGGTTTTGCTTCTGTCGATGAATGGCGCGAATATTCCGGCGTCAGTACCGTTGATCATGTTACATACATTGACTGGCTTATTTTCTTCGTCGCTGTCTTTGGTCCAGTACGAAAAATACGGGGATCCGTCGAAGCTGATGATGCGACCCAAATCTGCGGGGTCTTCCAAACCCCTCAATACTTCGTACTCCAAGCTTGGGTATTTTTCTTTCTGTCAAATTCAAATTCAATGTTTTTTTTTAAAATTGTCCTTGGCGGGCTCTTAAGAGAAGTCAACAGTTAGGGTTTGAAAAAATCGGTTCCATGGAGAAGAGTCGGCAAGAAACTCCACGGACACTCCCGATGCCCCCGCCATATAACGGCAGCGAGGGGCTTAGGCGTGTGAACCTAGACCGGGATAGTACCGGAATGGTTACCCAGGCGCCATCTAGTCCTCCGTGCGGAATCGGCCCTATCCCGATCACGCTGAGCGGTCTCGTTCTGCAGCATGACGCTATCACAGAAGGAGACCACTACACTCCAATTCTCAGGCTTTGCATAGCGGACACTACTGCCGGCAGAGAGAGACCTTGGCCGATCCGATCAACCAGGATTCGCCGCTTGGCAGCCCACGCAGGCACTCCTCGAGCGTGTGCTGTGCGATATACTGGTCGCTTCTGGTCGGTTCGCGTCTTCTTCTTCTGGCGTGACCTTGCGTCCTATCCTATACCTATTATATCCTATACCTATGTCCTACATTATTATATACGCACCCAAACAACCGTGACCAGAGCCCGAATTTCGGCCACCACAATTGCCACCACTTGCTCGGCAAGCCGAATGGTTCCCTCGAAGGACTCCGCGCTGGACAATACAAAATACGAGTGTCGTAAGCGTAACATACTGCGCTGACGCCAGAGAGGAGACCGACACGCAGGACCACGTCATAGGTGACGTTCCATAAGAGAGGGCCAAGAACTGACCCCTGCGGAACCCCGCACGTTCAATGAAATGTTTTTTTCTTCTGAATGATATCGACATTGAATGATAGCTGCTGTCATTTTGGCAATCTTATAAAATATAGTGCAAAATAAGCTTGAAACGATTAAATTATTAAACGTAATGACCGTTCTTAATATTTTTCTTGACAGAATATGACGTGTTTCATTCAAAACAAATATTTTGATTTATACTAGCTGAAAGTTTAGCTTAACAGAAATTTACGAAAGCTCCATTATGAAAAACTAAACTCTTATTTTTATACCTAAGCATTGTAATTGGGTCAGCAGATAAAATTAATTAAAAATTCTAAATGACAGACACATATTTACATGGGTTTTTAAATTTCATAATTGTTTTCTATAAAAATTCAAGAATATTATTTTCTAAAGATTTAAGTCGATCAAAGGAGTAAAACTCCAGTAACAGAGAGTGTTCCTGGAATTTCATCCTTTAAAAAGTCCTACCATTCGGTTCGAACACCCGGTAGCATCGCAAGTAAAAGATATGAGGCCGAAACTAGAGAGGCAAGAATTCGTCTCAGGTAAGAGCAAGAGGATGCTCTGGATATTACAGATGCAGCCGGGACCTTTGACTTAAGGGGCTGGAATCGACGACTCCATAAAAATAATATAGTTTTTCAGGATTACCTGCTTGAAACTTTAATGACTTTGTTTCAAAATAATCTTTATTCAAAACGGTATTTTTGATGGCGGTAGTAGCGAACTTGTTCCGCACACTTCTTTGAAATTAAATTGGCTGCCGTATTGTATGATGGCGCCTATACGTTTACACTAATAACTTAATTTCGTAAATATTTACAGCTAATTGTGACGGAACTATAAGGAACTGGAGCTATAATTTATAGTAAAATGTCGAGAAATCTTAGTTCAAACGGAAATAGGTAGAAATGACGTCATACCGCCAGGCGGAAACAGAAACTCAATTAGGTATATAGAGTTCAAGCGCGCAACGTTTGAGATGGTTTAATTTAAACAGACTTCAGCACAATCCAGTAAAAAAAGTTAAGATACCTACTATGTTACTAAATATGGATTTGAGCACATTAAAATTTAAAATATATATCTACAAGGAACTGAAGCAAAAGTTCTGGAAACATTAAGGTTTGCTGACAGCAAAATAAGATCTTGATCTCGAATCTTATCGAAGATGCAAGGCAGAAAAAAGCTAACAGATCAAAAAGTATGTGCGTGTTGATTGATTTAAATTTAACGGAACAGTGGCTCAACTAAGCGTGGGCGGTGTGGGTTCCACCCACGGCCTCGCACTCAAGGGGACCTCGCCCGAAGCCGAGGCCGTTCACTGATTCGATTTCACACACAAAATGTTTATGGTCTGTTTTAGTGGCAACACAAAAATATTCGATTTAATTATTTTATAAATAATGTTAGTAATGTTAAATATTACTTGTCGCTCCGTGGAAGCACTGCATGCGAAGGCTGTATAGACGACATCCATATATTGCTGACCACGAAGTTATACAAGATAGTGCAGTAAATTTTTGTGCGATGGAGCACTCCTCTCTCTTGGACATCCTTCGCCCTGGCGAGGGACGGAGGAGCGTGCCGGACTCTTACCGGCTAAAACCCCGGGGTTTTCGTTCAACCTACTTATCGCTAGGGTGCGGTATACGCTCGCATTCAACCCAACCCTCAGGTGGCAACTTGTGGAGGGTAGAGATCGATCACGGGTGGTGATGACCAACACTCGGTGTGCTTGTTTTTGCGGAGTGAAAGAGAGACGTTTTCACTCTAAGTCGACAATTTGTTACTTTTAAAGTTACTCAGTTAACTTTTAAAGACACCGGCTTTGGCATTTCTCATCTTTGTAAATAAATAAACGTAAGAGTTCCCGCTAACATTTCTCTACTTTTCCGTTGCGTCAAAGTGTAATGTGAAATCATTTCAGTTGCAGTGAATCGTGTATACCTTTCATTTCCCTTACGACACATAGGTTTTTAGAAACTTCGTTTTGCAATATCGTACTTGGATTGAAAATCTTTCAATCCAATTACTCAATACTGCATAGGTAGGTAAGTGCCTAGTTACAGATTGCCACTCTTCGAGGGCCAGTTACCATAGTAACCGATACGCTTGATTTCGTACAAATTGCAGGAAGATAATACCGAGATGCAGTATGGATGTTCTATTCTTAGATGACTGTACTGCAATAATAACTAGAGCGTTGGAACGTGCCAATTAGTCGATGTATGTTTCTCAAAGCCAAGCTGGGCAAATAACAGTGTCATGCTGAGATATCCCCTGTGGTGTAGCTATTTAGTATTTGATATGTCTGTCCTACAACATCTGGAATACCGTAATCAGTGGCAGTCATCCGTTTATTTGAGGATAGTACATCCGGGCGTGGCTTTGAATGGGGAGGCAGGGAGGCGAAACTCGTGTCTGCTTTTAGAAACTACGTTTAATACACATATGCACATGTAGTTGGTCGGCCAAACTGGTTGTACAACTGTACATTGAAATAAAATATAAACAATATAAACCGCAGAACTATGTCTTGCCTTACACGTTGAATCAACAAGCAAGACATGTTGATCTCAACAAAGAGTAACTGCTCTAGCGTATGGAGATTTTGCGCTTGTTCTTCTCAACTGCTTCTTTTGTGATTGTGATAGTGATTTTCTTGTATGGAGCTCCGTATAAGAAAATCACAGAAGTTATTTTATAACCTGGTTGTAAGTAAAAACAACTTTTACAGTGTCAGTAACTTCCAGCCTGCGGGCGACGAGATAAGGCCAGTTCGTCGCCCGAACAAAATCAGGCCTGAGACGGCGGCGCGTGTGGTCAGCGTGCGCATCTCTGTAGGTATGTGCGGCCGGCCAGGTCGCACAGAGAGGGAGCCCGTCAAACCTTAATGGGCTGATACCTGTCGGAGATGCGGTCTAATGCACTCAAAGCGCCTCAACCCGGGCAAGAGGTAAGTGGAAGAGCAACGTGGGGTTTTAGCCGGTAAGAGACCGGCATGCAAATCCATGAGAATTTACCCAGACCAAAACAAGGTACCAATTAGTTTATCAACACATAAGATAGTACAGTGGTCATATGTATTACATATAAAGTCTACGTTGTTAACATTTAAGTATATTGGATATTACGATATTTCAAAAATTCCACTTTTTTCAGGCTGGGGGACACCAGGTCTTGACTTCGGAAAAGACTCCAGCCGCCAGCCTGAGATAAGTAGAAGGAAACCGTTGGATTTTAGCCGCTCCGCCCTTCCCAAGGCAGAGGAAATGCCATGAGAATTTACCCGACTAAGAAAGGGTCATTAATTATATTAATTTTACTCAAAACAAATATAAAAATATCCGTGTGATGTCCGGATTAAAAATATAGCACCACTCCGTACCTCCCGTGGATGGCGTAGAAGGCGATTAAGGGTCTCTAAACCAGAGGGATGGGCAGTGGCGTCCCTTCTGTGGAGCAGTAGCCATTCTACGCTCACCAACCCTCCTGCCAAGCGTGGCGAGTACTGGCATAGTCCCCCGAAATGACGACACACGGCATGTAACTGGTCGTCTGTCTTATCGGGAAGCTTTTTGTTCAGCAGTGGGTGATTTTTGGCTGATATAATGATGATGACTCAAAACATTCAAGTCAGCCTATCGCAGTCCGCAACTGGACCGTTTTTATTTATTGATGTCCGTGGAAATTCTACATGGAACTTCCTTCACCCCGGGGAAGGGCGACGTCGGCGTCTCCTACCGGCTAAAACCACTGGAGCGGTCATCTTCGGCACCGAAGGGGGGCTCCAGGTCCTCGTAAGATCACACTAGAGCCACCCATTGGTGCCACGCCTTTAGGCACATTACGGAGGGGATGACTGTAAAGCGGTCACCCCCTCTAGCGGAGGGAAGGCGACTGTAAAAAGGTCGCCCCCCCAGGCACTTCTCGGGGAGGATTGTAAAGGATCCCCCCAAGCCTCGCTTTGCGCTGTGCTGCGCACACGGCGGCACGTGACCACGTGCGCGCCACCGTCTTCCCGGACGCCAGGGGGCCCGCAACTGGACCTATCTGTAAGAGCCACAACAGCCGGTGCTAAAATAAAAATACTCACATAAGATAAAATTGAAAAGATGAGAGATCCATCCTCATACTCGTCTATATTCTGGGCGTTTGCCGCGATCTCCCTAATGATGCCACACGCGATGCCCCCGACAAGGCCGGGATTCTTGCACATTGGAAGCCCGTTAAACAACAGGTCACGGACTTTCAAAGTAGCAATAGGTGAATTGTATTGACCGAATATGCCATTCATCGCCATGTTGAGCAGAGCCAATAGATTCGGGTACAAACTTTCCGCTACTTGTATTATTGCCTGCAAAGAAACAATTTTAGTGTCAAACTTTTTTTATAATTTATAACACCGTGAGATTTTCGTCTATTTCATTGGAAAGTTCAATACAATGTTTATTTTCTTATTTCTAGAAATACTTAATATTGAAATAGAATTTCTAGGTATTTCGTCTAGTCGGGAGCTATGTCGAGCTGATTGATCGCCCTTCGTTAATAGTTGCGAAATATATAATTTAGTATACATTTGACGATGTGTAAAATGATGTAGGAACATTCTCGAATAATATTCCTTCAATTATAATAATAAATGTCAAAAAGGTTGTAGGTTTCAAAATGTTAAAGGAATTCATTAATTATCATTTAAAGAATCAAATATACAGAATATATGTATGCTCCTACATATAACGGACCGTTATTAACTACGTCAAGTTGGAATAAGCAAACGTTCGGTAGTGAATAGCAACAAGTGGCTCCAAGGGAGAGCAAACAACATCTCGAAATAATGTAGAGAAAACAACGTGGGGAAGGTTCCAGTGAATATAAACAAGTAAGCGCTTACTGTACTAAATATGCCGTCATGGTATCTAACCCTTTTTTTTATTGATGTAAATTTACTTTCAATTTCATAGCGTTTTTTTAAACCCCGCTCCACACTTTATCGCGGGTACAGTTTATGATCAGATATTGGCACAAGTACGATCGTCAAGAGAGCTTTCAGTTTGAAAATATCTAGTTCAACCTCGTGTTTGATGATAATCTTTACCTTGTTTTTTATTCTGTATCAAAATTTCATAATTTTCGTAATCGCATTTTTGTCAGTTTTTTTTTTAAACGTTGCCCTACACTAGTATCTCGCCTGTGTCGTGGGTGTGTTTACATACATGAATTCCACATACAATACACTCAGACCCGGAACAACTACCTGCAGATCATATACATATTTGTTCCGTGCGGGAATCGAACCCACGACCCGGAGCGCAGCAGCCGACTGAATCAGCCACTGCACCAACCGGGCCGTCGAATTATCAAAATTAGTAGTTGCAGTAATGAGAACGTCCTAAATTAAGAAAAAAAAGCTTTCTCTTACCTAATTTTCATCTTTCCTTATTTCTTTCTCCATAATAAAATTTATCACGCTTTTATTAGCTTCAGTTGTAACTAACTAAAAATCTCGAAAGTCGATTTTAACCTAGTTGTATATTTTTGTAACGATTTGAAACTTTGAAAGTATAATGTAGTCGGGATGATAATTAATTGAACTAATCTAATGATGTGGTGGATAGTGGAACTTTTCACTAGCTACAAGTAAATCGCCGAGATTGGGCTCCTTTGGTTTGTTTTAACGAGTCACATACACTTGGTAACGAGAGTCTGATAATGGAGCCGAGAGCTGGTTAGTAGAATTCCTTAATGGCAACTTAATCAACTAAATTATTTTGTGCTTTTTGTTCACATTTCACGAATAGCATTTTTATTACTTAAAAAAATATTACAATCAAGCTTGTTTAGTAGACTTTTTAAGAAGTTTAGACTCTTTTCTCCAACATTGTTTTCAGATAACCTTCATTTCGGGAAGAATGTGCGTATAAATAT